>LR738710.1:837399068-837416300 GCA_902687465.1 Secale cereale
CTTACCAAGCGCGTAGCAATGACCCAATTTCGATCTCGATGGATCAGAATACAGACCACTCGAAGGGGCGTCCGATCGATTCAAATTCAATGGAGAGGACGGGACAAGATCTGGAGGTTGGTGGGTTGTGAGGACGGGAGAAGATCTCGTTAAGATCTAGATGGGTTTGGGCGGCGGCCCGGCGGCTGGATGGAAGTTTGAAATATTTCGGGATTATATATATATATTTAAAGGGAATTCGGGGCAAGGGAAAAACCCTAGGTCACGGCGAACGGAAACACAAAATTCCAAACATTATGTTTTGACAGCGACAATGTAACACGTCTGCCACTTTCAGGCACACAATCACTCGTTTGTGGCTGCTGTAAAAGAAAAAAAATCACTCGTCTGTGGCAGGGTTTGGGGCAATGACGCAGGGGGTGATCTGCAGCACGGCCCTGTAGACGTGCAGCTTGATGTTGTAGACTTGTAGTCATGGTCCAGGAGCTTGAAGACATACACGACCCACCTCTCCAGGTTGTTCTCCATGGCGACCGTGTCCCACCCGGTGCTGAGAGCCGCACGGTGGCACTCGCCGCCGTTGTACTCGTACCACATCCTCCACGGCTTCGCCTGCGGGTCCCACAATGTCATCTTCCTGCTGTCCTTCGGGAGGAAATTTTCGATGAACATGTTTGGGATGATCTAAACTAAGCGCGCAATGGAGTCAAATGCTTGGCTTTGAACATGTCCATTGTGACACGGGAGGAAGACGTTAGTAACCATGAAGTACGAGGCATAGACATCGGTGTGCTTTATTTCCTTGACGGCGGAGGGCCTCTTGGATTTGAACCTCCACGTCCTCTCCATGGCGTCTTCCTTCTCCCTTTGAGTCACTGGACGCCTCTGCGGCATTTTATCCCGGGATTGTAATAGTAATTCAGGGAAAAAAGGAAAAAACAACCCCATGTCGCCCTCCTCTCGCGACACGGGGGTGATCCTTGCGTGCCGCCGCCTCCCCATCTTCCTCCTCGTCATGCAGCCGCCGGAGGCGCCACCTGTAAAGTCCGGGTGGGCTCAAAGGACGGCGGCTGCGGGGCGGACCCCTGGGCAATCCCCGCCCAGCTCTCCCGACCTCATGGCTGGTGGCGGCAGCTCAGCGAACAACGCCCAATCTACGTGCGTTGGCGGCGTGATGTGGTGGCGGATGTTGGTGGGTCAGGCAGGAGCCAGCAAGGTCGTGGCGGAGGTGGGGTCACGGCGCCAAGGCTGGCAACCCAGATCTGGGTGCGGCGATGCCGCTCCTGCCTTCGTGGCCGCCCTCGTCGAGGGAATTGCAGCACCTGATGCTCACGACAGATGTAGCAGTTGTGGATGGCGTGGTCTTCGGTGACAGCGTTGATCCGAGAGCGGGTCAGCTCCATCCCCAAGATAGGTGTGTGTAGGGTTCCCAAAAGACTGGACTTTTCCGATTGCACACACTGTTGAGGGATCTTCTGTTGGCGGGGGCGCCTTGACGTCATCCTTGGCTCCTGTCTAGTGGTTGTGCGCTACCAGGGAGCTCGCCTTTGCCCAAAGGCGCAAGGTGTGGCGGTGGAGGCCAGAGATGCCTAGACTGAGGGTGAGTGTGGTCTTGGGAGTTGTCCAGGGATTGGGAAGGTGGTGCCTTCCCGCCCGTCTCTTTTGTCATCTTGGTTGCAAGCGTGGGGCGAGGGTGGAGTTGGAGCCATGGATGCTAAGGCGGCGGCCTTGGTGCTGGGAGCTGTGGTGCTTAGTGGAGGTGCTCACGGCTCGGGTGTTGACTAGGTGACATGGCCATGTGGGCGGCGTGGTAGTCAGAGTCCGATGGTCGGTGGCGTTGGTGCGGCGGCCGTAGCCTATTGTGCTATGTTTTGAAGGAGAAGTGCTTGCCGGGGTGGAAGCCTGCTCTGGCTCTGCCAGGCCGCCGTCGACGGCGGCTATATATGGGCGTCATTTCCTTGTTGAAGGCGATGTCATGGCTACTATTCGTCCTTCATGTTGCTTCGAGGGAAACCTTGATCCTTGAAGTACCCGGCTCGTCGTGCATGACTTCATCTCTTTGAAGTGACTCTTTCACTGTTGGGAGCTCCGACGTCACCAAGTTGCTTCCTCGTGTAGTGTGCTTCATGTTTTAGGGGTTGTGTAGTCGTCCTTAACACCCTTGTATCTAGCCTTGTGCGCATGTGTTGCTGGTTCGTGTTGTATGGCTTGGTTTACATGATCGTTGCTTTATATATAAAGCGGGGCATGGGCCTTTTTTTGGTGCAACGTTTATCCCAACCTTACCGCAAACTTGATTAGAACTAGTATGAAATGATGCAGACTTATATCAAGATAGTTTACTTCAAGCTTGTTCGAATTAGTACTAGCAGTATAATAGAAGAGCGTGCTTACAGGAAGGAAGGAAGAAAGAAGTTTTACCTCTGCTAGGTTGGTTTTACCATTGTTCTTGTTGAACATCAGGAATTGATTATGTTTACTATGCCTTTTACCAAAAGATTCCTGCCACGTCGTTAAGTCCGTGCACGCGGATTCTAGCGCGAATACACCTGCATAAACTTTATGCGGGCAAAGTTCATTAGCTCGATGACAAGAGGATATAGATAGGAACTATTTTCCAGTATAAGACAACTACATCTAGCTAGCAGAGTGAAGACTAACAAAACATCTAAGCCATCTTAAGCCAATATATATATATATATATATATATATATATATATATATATATATATGTCTGTGCGTAAAACAAGTAGGACTACTCATTTTGAATTCGATTCTCCATCCGACGCTTCTTAGGTACTGGCCAAATTGTCACTTGATGCTGCTCCTTCAGAAGCTTTTTTGAGGGGAACTCTTTTAGATCCTGAAGCAACAGACCTAGTATAAGCAATTAAAGGAGCACCAGAGCTTTTGCCCTCAACCTTGTACTCTCTAGATGGACGAATGGCCAACTCTGCTTACAATGGATGTGCATATAGGTTAGGTAGATAACAAGAGCCTATGAATCATTTGACAACATTTAGCCAACACAATAGCTAATTTGAAATCAATCCATCGGATGGCCATTCTTAATTACCTGCCAAATTGTCACTTGATGCTGCTGCCTTAGAAGATGAATCACCAGAGGGAGACCATATCACCTCAGCCTTGGACTTCTTGGGTGGACGTTGCTCTGATTCTTCTTACAGTTCGATGTGCACATAGACAAAGGTTAGCATGATAACAAGAGTATAAGAACCATTCTACAAAATAAAGCCATCTCATACCAATATAAAGTACTGCATGTAGTAATTATTTCCAAGCTATCAGTCACTACTCAATTGGCATTATATTTTGCGGAAATGTTACATGTGTCTCTTTTATTTATAATCTACATTTTTTTGTAAATACAAAAATATCAACATTCATGAAGTAGTTCATATTTTGGATATGTTATCTCGTTTATCCTTCTCAACGGCAAAAACATTGTATAGTCCATGTTTGAAACATATCAATTACTAATTGAACAAATAATCAATTGGGTGAAATAGATATATCTATCGTTTTAAATCTATCAAATTAGAGAGCGCCATTCCTAAAACTGAACCACAATGGAAAAGATAACCTTCACAACAATCATGCAAAATATGGTAGGTAAAAATGGAACAGCTAAACTGAGTTAGTCTCTTTTGTTTGTTGGTGATCAATAAAACCTACCACTTGTCCATAAATGAATGGGATGTCAATGCCCTAAAGAAGTGGGGGCAATCTTTTTTCTCATTATGGTCTTTCGCATGCATTTTCTTTGACCCATCTTCCTCATTATCAATCTCCTTCCTCCCCTTCTGCTCATTTATCTCCTTTTGTTCCCCCTCTTTCTCCTTTTGAATTTCTCGCTGCTCCTGCTCTTCTTTCTCATTCTCATTCTCCTCCTTTATTTCCTTATGTGACTCCACATTCTTCTCTTTTTCATTTCATTTCCTCCGATCCTCACTCTCATTCTCCTTATCATCCTTCTTATCAACAACTCTTGAGTTCTTCTCTTTCTCCTCCTTGTACTTAGCCATCCTCCTCTTCGAGGAATTTTGCTTCTCCTCTGTTTTCTTATCGCCTTCATCTTTATTTTGCTTCATTTTCACTTTTGTATTCATATCTTCCTCTCCCTCTTCCTTTAATTACCTTCACATTTTGCTTATTATCCACCATGCCCATAGTGTTATACTGCTTCTTATGACATACCATGATTGGTCCTTTACTAATGGCTGGTACTTCTCCCGTTGCAATACAATATGAGATATATGATACATTAGCATAATACTTTGCAATGCTAACAGTGTCATATAATACAACTCAAGTTTCACTCGTGTGTTGAATCTACGTATGAAACACTTTTTAAGTTTGGATTTTGTTACAATTATTCAATGATTATTCCAAACTATACAAGTTATATTCAAAACCACTCCTACAAGGCCACTTTGTTATAGATCTAACAACCAACATAAATATAACTTCCATATAGGCTCTTTAGGGAAGAAAGTAGAACACTATGTATCCCATATTTATATTCAAATATTGGACAAACATGTACACATCCTACATCAATGCTAGGAATATATATAGAGTGGCCACGTGCATAATATTTTGGGGAGGCACACTTGCACATTTGTATGTATTCATCTAGCCAGACAATTCGGTTGGTTTACCTTATCTGATCTATCCACTAATAGACCTTCATGTGCTCCCAATGTTTATCCGTCTCAAGAATTTGCCAAAAAATTGTCTTGATGAGGTTTACAAATTCGAAGGTTCTGTTTTGAAATTTTAGCAAACCAAGAAACATGCGCATATTGTGTTCATATGTTACCATCCTTGTCTCGAGACAAGAAAGGTATGGCCCCACAAGTAAACCAACGCTTATCACAAGAGAAAATGTAGCACAATAGTAATCTGCTATATTTTAATAAAAGGAATTATAACATTATGAAATAAAAAAACTCCTAGTGGGGGTTCTCTCTGTTGGGAAACGTTGCATGGAAAAAAAATCTACACACACGCAAGACCAATCGATGGAGATGCATAGCAACGAGAGGGGAGAGTGTGTCTATGTACCCTCGTAGACCATACGCGGAAGCGTTTATTAACGCGGTTGATGTAATCAAAGTTCTTTGCGATCCAACCGATCAAGTATCAAACGTACGACACCTCCGCGTTCAGCACACGTTCAGCTCGGTGATGTCCTCAACTTCTTTATCCAGTAAGACAGGTGAAGTAGTTGATTAGTTCCGCTGTTGGAAATATGCCCTAGAGGCAATAATAAATTGGTTATTATTATATTTCCTTGTTCATGATAATTGTTTATTATCCATGCTAGAATTGTATTGATAGGAAACTCATATACATGTGTGGATACATAGACAAACACCATGTCCCTAGTGAGCCTCTAGATGACTAGCTCGTTGATCAATAGATGGTTACGGTTTCCTGACCATGGACATTGGATGTCGTTGATAACAGGATCACATCATTAGGAGAATGATGTGATGGACAAGACCCAATCCTAAGCCTAGCACATATCGTGTAGTTCGTATGCTAAAGCTTTTCTATATGTCAAGTATCTTTTCCTTAGACCATGAGATTGTGCAACTCCCGGATACCGTAGGAATGCTTTGGGTGTACCAAACGTCACAATGTAACTGGGTGGCTATAAAGGTGCACTACAGGTATCTCCGAAAGTGTCAGCTGGGTTGGCACGAATCGAGACTGGAATTTGTCACTCCGTATGACGGAGAGGTATCTCTGGGCCCACTCGGTAGGACATCATCATAATGTGCACAATATGTGATCAAGGAGTTGATCACGGGATGATGTGTTACAGAGCTAGTAAAGAGACTTGTCGGTAACGAGATTGAGCAAGGTATCGGTATACCGACGATCGAATCTCGGGCAAGTGCTATACCGATAGACAAAGGGAATCGTATACGGGATTGATTGAATCCTTGACATCATGGTTCATCCGATGAGATCATCATGGAGCATGTGGGAGCCAACATGGGTATCCAGATCCCGCTATTGGTTATTGACCGAAGAGTTGTCTCGGCCATGTCTGCATGACTCCCGAGCTCGTAGGGTCTACACACTTAAGGTTCGATGACGCTACGGTTATAGGGAAAGTATGTACGCGGTTACCGAATGTTGTTCGGAGTCCCGGATGAGATCCCGAACGTCACGAGGAGTTCCGGAATGGTCCGGAGGTAAATATTTATATATGGGAAGTCCCGTTTTGGTCACCGGAAAAGTTTTGGGCGCTATCGGTAGCGTACCGGGACCACCGGGAGGGTCCCAGGGGGTCCACCGGGTGGGGCCACCGGCCCCAGAAGGCTGAGTGGGCCAAGTGTGGGAGGGGACCAGCCCCAGGTGGGCTGGTGCGCCCCCCCAACCAGGCCCAAGGCGCCTCCAAGAGGGGAAGGGGGCAAACTCTAGGGCAGATGGGCCCTAGGGCCCAATCTGGTGCGCCCCACTCCCTCTCCCCCTCTGGCCGCCACCCTCAGATGGGATCTGGGGTGGCCGCACCCCTAGGGGTGGGAAACCCTAAAGGGGGCGCAGTCCCTCCCTTCCCCCTATATATATGAGAGTTTTGGGGCTGCCCATAACACGGTTTTTGACCTCTGTCGCTTGGCGCAGCCCTACCTCTCTCCCTCCTCGTCTCTCGCAGTGCTTGGCAAAGCCCTGCTGGAGTCCCGCGCTCCTCCACCACCACCACGCCGTCGTGCTGCTGTTGGATGGAGTCTTACCCAACCTCTCCCTCTCTCCTTGCTGGATCAAGGCGTGGGAGACGTCATCGGGCTGCACGTGTGTTGAACGCGGAGGCGCCGTTGTTCGGCGCTTAGATCGGAATCAACCGTGATCTCAATCGCAGCGAGTATGACTCCTTCATCCGCGTTATTGCAACGCTTCCGCATCGCGATCTACAAGGGTATGTAGATGCACTCCCCTCTCCCTCGTTGCTAGATTACTCCATAGATAGATCTTGGTGATGCATAGGAAATTTTTTGATTTTCTGCTACGATCCCCAACAGTGGTATCAGAGCTAGGTCTATGCGTAGTTTCTTGCATGAGTAGAACACAAAGTAGTTGTGGGCGTGGATTTGTCAATTTACTTGCCGTTACTAGTCTTATCTTGATTCAGCGGCATCGTGGGATGAAGCGGCCCGGACCGACCTTACACGTACTCTTACGTGAGACAGGTTCCACCGACTGACATGCACTTGTTGCATAAGGTGGCTAGCGGGTGTCTGTCTCTTCCACTTTAGTCGGATCGGATTCGATGAAAAGGGTCCTTATGAAGGGTAAATATAAATTGGCATATCACGTTGTGGTTTTGGCGTAGGTAAGAAACGTTCTTGCTAGAAACCTATAGAAGCCACGTAAAAACATGCAACAACAATTAGAGGACGTCTAACTTGTTCTTGCAGCATGTGCCGTGTGATGTGATATGGCCAAAAGGATGTGATGAATGAAATATATGTGATGTATGAGATTGATCATGTTCTTGTAATAGGAATCACAACTTGCATGTCGATGAGAATGACAACCGGCAGGAGCCATAGGAGTTGTCTTATTTTATTGTATGACCTGTGTGTCACTGAATAACGCCATGTAATTACTTTACTTTATTGCTAAACGTTAGCCATAGTAGTAGAAGTAATGTTTGGCCAGACGACTTCATGAAGACACGATGATGGAGATCATGATGATGGAGATCATGGTGTCATGCTGGTGACGATGATGATCATGGAGCCCCGAAGATGAAGATCAAAGGAGCAAGATGATATTTGCCATATCATGTCACTATTTGATTGCATGTGATGTTTATCATGTTTTACATCTTATTTGCTTAGAACGACGGTAGTGAATAAGATGATCTCTCACTTAAATTTCAAGAATTGTGTTCCCCCTAACTGTGCATCGTTGCTAAGGTTCGTTGTTCCGAAGCACCACGTGATGATCGGGTGTGATAGGTTCTAACGTTTGCATACAATGGGTGTAAGCCAGATTTACACACGCGATACACTTAGGGTTGACTTGACGAGCCTAGCATGTACAGACATGGCCTCGGAACACGGAAGACCGAAAGGTCGAACATGAGTTGTAAGCAATGATGTGAACACCTTTGAAAGTTGTAAGCAATGATGCGGACTGGGTCCGTAATCCGAGGAGTGTCCTCACTGCTGCACAGAAAGCTTACGTCTTTGATGCACCGCTCGATGTGCAAACCCCTACAACGTTGTCTGTGGATGTTGTGAACACCTGACAGACACGTCCTGAAGACTACTTGATAGTTTAGTGCACCATACTTTACGGCTTAGAATCGGGATTCCAATGACGTTTTGAACGTCATAGAACATATGAGATGTTCTAAGAGCTGAAATTGGGATTTCAGGCTCATGCCCGTGTTGAGAGGTATGAGACCTCTGACAAGTTCTTTTGCAAAAAAGATGGAGGAGAATAGATCAACTAGTGAGCATCTGCTCAGAATGTCTGTGTGCTAAAATCACTTGAACCAAGTGGGAGTTAATCTTCCAGATGAGATAGTGGTTGACGGAATTCTCTTGACACTATCACCAAGCTACTAGAACTTCGTGATGAACTATGACATGCAAAGGATGGAGATGATCCCGGAGCTATTAGCGGTGCTTGAGACCGCAAAAGTATAAATCAAGAAGGAGCATCAAGTGTTGATGGTTTAACAACACCACTGGTTTCAAAAGGCCAAGGGCTGGAAGGGAAACTTCATGAATGACAATCCAGTTGTCGATCTAATGTAGGAACCCAAGGTTGAACCCAAACCTCGAGACTAAGTGCTTCTATTGTAAGGGGAACGGTCACATGGTAGCGAAACTACCCCAAATACATGGTAGATATGATAGCTAGCAACTTCAACAAAGTGTGTTTGATATACGTGTTATTGATGTGTACCTTACTAGTACTCCTTGTAGCACCTGGGTATTGGATACCGGTTCAGTTGCTATTATTAGTGACTAGAAGCAAAAGCTACGGATTGAACGGAGACTAGCTAAGGGCGAGGTGACAATGTGTGTTTCCAAGGATGATAAGATCACCATCGCACGCTCCCTCTACCTTCGGGATTAGTGTTGAACCTAGATAAATGTTATCAGGTGTCTACGTTGAGCATGAATATGATTAGATCATGTTCATCGCAATACGGTTATTCATTTAAGTTAGAGAATAATGGTTATTTTGTTTACATGAATAATACCTTTATGGTCATGCACCCAATGGTTTATTGAAATCTCGATCATAGTAATACACATGATAATAATATTAACGCCAAAATATGTAGAGTTAATAATGATAGTACCACTTTCTTGTGGCACTGCCGCTTAGGTCATTTTGGCATAAAATGCATGAAGAAACTCCATGCTGATGGATGTTTGGAGTCACTTGATTTTGAATCGCTTGACACATGCGAGCCATGCCTCATGGGCAGGATGACTAAGATGCCGTTTTCAGGTACAATGAAACGGGCAAGTGACTTGTTGGAAATCATACATGCTGATGTGTGTGATCCAATGAGAATTAAGGCGTGTGGTGGATATCGTTATTTTCTCATCTTCATTGACGATTGGAGTAGATATGGGTAAATTTACTTAATGAAGCAAAAGTCTGAAACGTTTGAAAAGTTCAAGCAATTTCAGAGTGAAGTTAACAATCATCATAACAAGAAGATCATGTTCCTACGATCTGATCAAGGGGAGATTTTATGAATTATGAGTTTGGCAATCACTTAAGACATTGTGGAAATGTTTCATAGTTGAAGCCACCTGGAACACTACAGCGTAATGGTGTGTCCGGACGTCGTAATCGAACCTTATGATATATGGTGCGATTTATGATGTCTCTTACCGATCTACCGCTGTTATTTTGAGGTTATGCATTAGAGACAGCTGCATTCACTTTATATAGGGCACCACCTAAGTCCGTTGAAACAACGCCATATGAACTCTGGTTTGGCAAGAAACCAAAGTTGTCGTTTCTCAATGTTTGGGGCTGCGATGCTTATGGCTTCAGCCAGAAAAAGCTCAAACCCAAAGCGGACAAATACATCTTCATGGGATACTCAAAGGTAACAATTGTGTATACCTTCTATCTCAGATCCAAGGACAAAAATGTTTGTCGCTAAGAACGGGTCCTTTCTCAAGAAGGAGTTTCTCTCGAAAGATTTGAGTGGGAGGAAGATAGAACTTGATGAGGTTGTCGAACCCTCACTTCAACCGGAAAGTAGTGCAACACAGAAAGATGTTTCTATGGAACCTACGACTGTTGAAGAGGAAACTAATGATAGTGATCATGAAGCTTCGGATCAAGTTGCTAATCGAACCTCGTGGGTCGACAAGGACATGTACTACTCCTGAGTGGTACGGTGATCCTGTCTTAGAGGTCATGTTGTTGGACAACGATGAACCTACGAACTATGGAGAAGCGATGGTGGGCCCGTATTCCGACAAATGGTTAGAAGCCGAGAAATCCGAGATAGGATCCATGTATCAAAACAAAGTATGGACTTTGGTGGACTTGCCCGATGATTGGCAAGCCATTGAGATAAATGGATCTTTAAGATGAAGACGGACGTGGACGGTAATGTCACCGTCTGTGAAGCTCGACTTGTGGCGAAGAGTTTTTCACAAGTTCAAGGAGTTGACTACAATGAGATTTTCTCACCCGTAGCGATGCTTAAGTCCGTCGGAATCATGTTAGCATTAGCTGCATTTATGAAATCTGGCAGATGGATGTCAAAACAAGTTTCCTTACCAGTCTTCGTAAGGAAAGGTTGTATGTGATACAATCAGAAAGTTTTTGTCGATCCTAAGGATGCTAAAAGGTATGCTAGCTCCAGCGATCCTTCCATGGACTAGAGCAAGCATCTCGGAGTCAGAATATACGTTTTGATGGAGTGATCAAAGTTTTTGGGTTTATACAAAGTTTGTTAGAAACTTGTATTTACAATAAAGTGAGTGGGAGCACTACAACTTTTCTGATAAGTATATGTGAATGACATATTGTCGATCCGAAATGATGTAGAAGTTCTGGAAAGCATAAAGGGTTGTTTGAAAGGAGTTTTTCAAAGGAAGACCTGGATAAAAGCTGCTTACATATTGGGCATCAAGATCTATAGAGATAGATCAAGACGCCTGATGATACTTTCAAAAGGAACACACACCTTTGACATGATTTTGAAGGAGTTCAAAATAGATCAGTCAAAGAAGGAGTTCTTACCTGAGTTGTAAGGTGTGAAGTTGAGTAAGACGCAAAGCTTGACCATGGCAGAAGAAAGAGGAAGGACGAAGGTCGTCCCCTATGCTTTTGTCATAGCCTCTTTGCCATGCTGAGTACCGCACCTGATGTGTGCCTTGCCACATGTCTGGCAAGAAGGTACAAAGGTGATCCAGGAGTGGATCACTAGATAGTGGTCAAAATTATCCTTAGAGGAATAAGGAGATGTTTCTCGGATATGGAGGTGATAAAGAGTTCGACGTAATGAGTTACGTCGATGCAAGCTTAACACCTATCCGGATAACTCTGAGTGGAGATACCGGATACGTGGTAGCAGCATCTACGATATGACATAAAGTTTTGCGAAGTACATAGGGATCTGAATGTTGCAGACCCGTTGACTACAACCTCTCTCACAAGCATAACATGCTCAAACCCAGAACTCATTGAGTATTAATCACATATTGATGTGAACTAGATTGACTCTAGTAAACTCTTTGGATGTTGGTCACATGGCGATGTGACCTGTGAGTGTTAATCACATGGCGATGCGAACTAGATTATTGACTCTAGTGCATGTGGGAGACTGTTGGAAATATGCCCTGATGGCTTCTCGCCCCTCATTGGTTACCCCAAGTGGAAGGTTTGAGATGCAGTGTAGCGGAAGTTTTCCCTTGGCAATACCAAGGATCGATTTCCCTGAGACTCCCAGTTTCAACAACAAGGTGTCAACTGCTAACGGCGCCAGATATTAGCAATCAACGTGGACCTGCACACAGATACAAATAACTTTGCTCCCAACGAGTACAGAGAGGTTGTCAATCCCTCCGGCCTTGTAGTTTACAAAGGATCAAACGCAAGTGATAATAGTGATAGGTATTGCTGCAATAGTAAGTAAAAAGCGGAATGTAAATAGTGGATGTGATCAATGATGGTAATATGGACCGGAGTCTCATGATGTTCACTAGTGATGTCTCTCTCCCAAAAGACGATAAAACAGCTATGTGAGGTAAACGAATTACAGCTGGGCAATTGACAGTACCATGTGCGCAAACCAATGCTGACTAAGTTGCAAGAAAGGTAGAGGTTCAAAGCATGGGCGGTACGCCGAGGTAAGTAGACCGAAATCCATCTGCAACTACTACTAATCATCCACCTTGAGATATCTATCCAGAACATCTCGCTGGTATTAAGTTGCGAGTCCCACCCATAGTGTAAACTCAAAGCAACACACAACTGCATTAAAAGAACTTTGCGTAAAGTAAACAATCCTTGCACCCGCGGGCACAAGCACCGTTGTTTTCCCCCTTGTGGCAACAACACATCCCCTAGACTCATGTTTTTGTCACTCAAACTAGTCATCGAGGGGCATGAACCCACAATCAAGCATAACGTTCCCTCTTGGAGTCACTACCTACTACTTGGCCAAAGCAATAAATAACAACGGAGAACATGCAAGAATTACTTATGAACATAAATATAAAAGAGGTGAATCAAATATATTACTCAAACACAATCTGAACATAATCTCATAATCCATCGGATCCCAGCAAACTCATCATAGCAACAGCATAAGGATTACATATGTGCCTCGATCATGTAGGGCAGCTCACGAGGACTAATTAGTGAAGCACAAGAACGGGAGGAGAACATCACATAGCTACTGGTCATGGACCCATGGTCCAAGGGAGACTACTCACAACTCATCCGGGAGGCGTCCATGGTGGTGGAGAAGCTCCCGGTGGTGATCCTCCCCTCCGGCAGGGTGCCAGGAAGAGTTCTCCTGGTGCTCCCAATCTTGGAAGCGGCGGCGGCGGCGGAACAGAGATGAGATCGCGAAAAAGAGTTCCCGTCTCGAGGGTTTCGGGAGACGCTTTAAATATACGCCAAAGGGGGGCATCAGACGAGGCTCGGGGGGCCCAGGCGCCCCCCGGCGCGGCCCAGGGGGGGGCGCGCCACGAGGGCGCCTGGGGCCCTGGTGGCCCCCTCCGGCTGTGCTTCGGGTGCCTGGTAGCTTCTGGAACGCTGATTTTTTATATAATTTTCTGGATTTTTTCTGGCAGTTCTCGTAATGTGAAAACCTGAAATACAAAAACAGCCGAAAACAGAAACTGGCACTGGGGTGCACTGAGTTAATAGGTTAGTCCAAATATGATCAAAAGTGTATGGAAGTGTATAAATAACATAGCAATATCACCCAAAAGAGGCATGGAGCAAGCAGAAATTATAGATACGTTTTGGACGTATCATGCCCTAGAGGCAATAATAAATTGGTTATTATTATATTTCCTTGTTCATGATAATTGTTTATTATCCATGCTAGAATTGTATTGATCGGAAACTCAGATACATGTGTGGATACATAGACAAACACCATGTCCCTAGTGAGCCTCTAGATGACTAGCTCGTTGATTAATAGATGGTTACGGTTTCCTGACCATGGACATTGGATGTCGTTGATAACGGGATCACATCATTAGGAGAATGATGTGATGGACAAGACCCAATCCTAAGCCTAGCATAGATCATGTAGTTCGTATGCTAAAGCTTTTCTATATGTCAAGTATCTTTTCCTTAGACCATGAGATTGTGCAACTCCCGGATACCGTAGGAATGCTTTGGGTGTACCAAACACCACAATGTAACTGGGTGGCTATAAAGGTGCACTACAGGTATCTCCGAAAGTGTCTGTTGGGTTGGCACGAATCGAGACTGGGATTTGTCACTCCGTATGACGGAGAGCTATCTCTGGGCCCACTCGGTAGGACATCATCATAATGTGCACAATATGTGATCAAGGAGTTGATCATGGGATGATGTGTTATGGAACGAGTAAAGAGACTTGCCGGTAACGAGATTGAGCAAGGTATCGATATACCGACGATCGAATCTCGGGCAAGTGCTATACCGATAAACAAAGGGAATCGTATACGGGATTGATTGAATCCTTGACATCGTGGTTCATCCGATGAGATCAACGTGGAGCATGTGGGAGCCAACATGGGTATCCAGATCCCGCTGTTGGTTATTGACCGGAGAGTTGTCTCGGCCATGTATGCATGACTCCCGAGCCCGTAGGGTCTACACACTTAAGGTTCGATGACGCTAGGGTTATAGGGAAAGTATGTACGCGGTTACCGAATGTTGTTCGGAGTCCCGGATGAGATCCCGGACGTCACGAGGAGTTCCGGAATGGTCCGGAGGTAAAGATTCATATATGGGAAGTCCCGTTTTGGTCACCGGAAAAGTTTCGGGCGGTATCGGTAGCGTACCGGGACCACCGGGAGTGTCTCGGGGGGTCCACCAGGTGGGGCCACCGGCCCCAGAAGGCTGCGTGGGCCAAGTGTGGGAGGGGACCAGCCCCAGGTGGGCTGGTGCGCCCCCCCAACCAGGCCCAAGGCGCCTCCAAGAGGGGAAGGGGGCAAACCCTAGGGCAGATGGGCCCTAGGGCCCAATCTGGTGTGCCCCCTCTCCCTCTCCCCCTCTGGCCGCCACCCTCAGATGGGATCTGGGGTGGCCGCACCCCTAGGGGTGGAAAACCCTAAAGGGGGCGCAGCCCCTCCCTTCCCCCTATATATATGAGAGTTTTGGGGCTGCCCATAACACGGTTTTTGACCTCTGTCGCTTGGCGCAGCCCTACCTCTCTCCCTCCTCGTCTCTCGCAGTGCTTGGCGAAGCCCTGCTGGAGTCCCGCGCTCCTCCACCACCACCACGCCGTCGTGCTGCGGATGGATGGAGTCTTCCCCAACCTCTCCCTCTCTCCTTGCTGGATCAAGGCGTGGGAGAAGTCATCGGGCTGCACGTGTGTTGAACGCGGAGGCGCCGTTGTTCGGCGCTTAGATCGGAATCAACCGCGATCTGAATCGCAGCGAGTACGACTCCTTCATCCGCGTTCTTGCAACGCTTCCGCATCACGATCTACAAGGGTATGTAGATGCACTCCCCTCTCCCTCGTTGCTAGATTACTCCATAGATAGATCTTGGTGATGCATAGGAAACTTTTGATTTTCTGCTACGATCCCCAACATCCGGTAGCACGACGGTGTGGTGACGGTGGTGGTGATGCTATTTCTGCAGGGCATCGCCTAAGCACTACGAAAATATGACTGAGGGATGAAACGGTGGAGAGGGGCGCCACACATGGCTAAGAGATTGTCGTGGTGTTGTGTGGCGCCCCTCCCTCACATGACACTTCTCCGGTTAACTAGTTCTGTGGCAAGCTGTTGTAGACACAGTTTTCCTAGGGCGCCTGCCTAGCAGCCCCCTTTCCTTATTTGAACATGGGGAAAAGGAAAGGGAGGCTGGCTGCTTTTGGGCGCCTCCCCTTCCTTTCCCCCCTTTCCTTGGCGCGTGGGCTGGGGTGGAGGGGCGCGCAACCCCCCTTGTGGGCTGGTGTGCTTCCCCCTTGGCCCATAAGGCCCACCGCTCGCCGATGGCCTCCCGGAACCCCTTCCAGCACTCTGATAAAATACTCGGTACTTCCAAAACCTTTCCGGTGACCAAATACTATCGTCCTATCTATCAATCTTTACCTCCGGACCATTCTGGAGCTCCTCGTCATGTCTGTGATCTCATCCGAGACTCCGAACAACATTCGGTCACCAAATCATATAACACATATAACACTATATCGTCAACGAACATTAAGTGTGCGGACCCTACGGATTAGAGAGCTATGTAGACATGACCGAGACACTTCTTCTGTCAACAACCAATAATGGAACCTGGATGCCCATATTGGTTCCTACATATTCTTCGAAGATCTTTATCGGTCGAACCGTTATGACAGCATACGTAATTCCCTTTGTTTGTCGGTATGTTAATTGCCCGAGATTCGATCGTCGGTTTCCCCATACCTAGTTCGATCTCTTTAACGACAAGTGTCTTTACTAGTTCTATAATAAATCATCTTGTAACTAACTCCTTAGTCATTGTGCTTGCAAGCTTCTTGTGATAAGTATTACCAAGAGGGCCCACAGATACCTCTCCCATACACGGAGTGTCAAATGCTAATTTTGATCCATGCCAACTCAATAGATACCTTTGAAAAATACCTGTAGAGCATATTTATGATCACCCAGTTACGTTGTGACATTTGATAGCACACAAGGCATTCCTCTGATATCCGAGAGTTGCATGATCACATAGTCGAAGGAATATGTATTTGACATTAAGAAAGCAACAACAATAAACGGAATGATCATATGCTAAGCTAACGGATGGATCTTGTCCATTACATCATTCTCCTAGTGATGTGATCCTGTTATCAAATGAAAACTCATGTCTATGGTTAGGAAACCTTAACCATCTTTGATCAACGAGCTAGTCTAGTAGAGGCTCACTAGGGACACGGTATTTGTTTATGTATCCACACATGTATTTAATTTTCCGGTTAATACAATTCTAGCACGAATAATAAACATTTATCATGATTAAGGAAATATAATAATAAATATTTTATAATTGCCTCTAGGGCATATTTCCATCAGTCATCCACTTGCACTAGAGTCAATAATCTAGTTCACATCGCCACGTGATTAACACCCATAATTCGCATCGCCTTGTGACCAATACCCAAAAGAGTTTACTAGTGTCAATAATCTAGTTCACATCGCCATGTGATTAACTCTCAAAGAGTTCTAAGGAGTGATCATGTTTTTGCTTGTGAGAGAGGTTTTAGTCAATGGGCCTGCAATATTCAGATTCGTGTGTACTTTGCAAATCCTTATGTCATACTGGAGATGTTGCATGCTATCACGTTTACTCGGAGCTATTCCAAATTACTACACCATTATACGTATCCGGTTTGCTACTCAGAGTTATCCAGATCGGTGTCAAAGCTTGCATCTACGTAACCCTTTACGACGAACTCTTTATTACCTCCATAATCGAGAAACATTTCCTTAGTCCTCTGGTTACTAAGGATAATTTTGTCCGCTGTCAAGTGATCCAGGAAGCTAC
>LR738710.1:837416310-837432547 GCA_902687465.1 Secale cereale
AGACTTGGTGAACTAAACAGTTGCATGATTTGACTTGCAAGATATGCAATACAGTGATATTTCTTATTATGTAACATGTTTGCATCCGGGCAACACAAGCAACATTATCTTTGACATAATGCTTGGTGGATGTAGCCATTAAGGTCTGTTTCAAAGACTTTCATGGGTTGGATACCACACCTAGTAGGAAACTAGGAACACAAACTTTATCTACGATTTGACATAGTAGGGATCTAATAGATGTATCCAATGATATTGGTGTCTTGATTTCTATGAAACTGGTGTTGGAGATATGCCCTAGAGGCAATAATAAAAGCATTATTATTATATCTCCTTGTTCATGATAATTGTCTGTTATTCATGATTGAATTGTATTGTACGGAAACAGCGATACATGTGTGAATACATAGACCAAAATGAGTCCCTGGTAGGCCTCTAGTTACCAGCTCGTTGATCAACAGATGGTCACGGTTTCCTGACCATGGACATGAGATGTCAGTGATAACGGGATCACATCATTAGGAGAATGATGTGATGGACAAGACCCAAACTTGAGCATAACACGAGATCGTATAGTTCGTAATGCATAGCTTTTCGGTGTCAAGTATTTATTCCTTAGACCATGAGGTTGTACAACCCCCAGATACCATAGGAGTACTTTGGGTGTGCCAACCGTCACAACGTAACTGGGTGGCTATAAAGGTACGCATCGGGTATCTCCAAAAGTGTCTGTTGAGTTGGTACGAACCGAGACTGGGATGTTGTCACTCCGTATGACGGAGAGGTACCTCTGGGCCCACTCGATAAGACATCATCATAATGAGCTCAAAGTTACTAAGTAGTTAGTCACGGGATGATGGATTATGGATCGAGTAAAGAGACTTACCATAACGAGATTGAACAAGGTATCGGGAATACCGACGATCGAATCTCGGGCAAGTACCGTACCGATGGACAAAGGGAATAACGTACGGGATTAAGTGAATCCTTGACACGGTGGTTCATCCGATGAAGATCATCGAGGAATACGTGGGAACCAACATGGGTATCCAGATCCCGCTGTTGGTTATTGACCGGAGAGTCGTCTCGGTCATGTCTACGTGTCTCCCGAACCCGTAGGGTCTACACACTTAAGGTTCGGTAACGCTAGGGTCGTAGAGATAAATGCACGTGGAAACCCGAAAGTTGTTCGGAGTCCCGGATGAGATCCCGGACGTCACGAGGAGTTCCGGAATGGTCCGGAGGTAAAGATTGATATATAGGAAGTCCAGTTTCGGCCAACGGGTGATCTCCGGGGGTCACCGGGAGCGTCCCGGGACCACCGGAGGGGCCCCGGGGGTCCACCGGGTGGGGCCACCCATCCCGGTGGGGCCCCTAGGCTGCAAGGGGAAGTGTCCAGCCCTCAGGGCTGGCGCACCACTAGGGGGCCCACCTCCCCATGCGCCTAGGGTTAAAACCCTAAGGGGGAGGGGGGCTCCACTTGCCTTGGGGGGCAAGGAACCCCCCCTGGCCGCCGCCCCCTTGCAGATTGGATCTGCAGGGGGCCTAGGCGCACCCCCCTGGCCCCTATATATATGTGGGGGGGGGAGAGGGCAGCCGCACCCAAGCCCTGGCGCCTCTCCCCCTCCCGTCACACCTCCATACTCCAACGCAGGGCGCCCAACGAAGCCCTGCTGCGATCTCCACTGCATCCGTCATCACGCCGTCGTGCTGCCGGATCTCTGACGACTTCTCCTCCCCCCTTGCTGGATCAAGAAGGAGGTGACGTTGCTGCACCAGACGTGTGTTGAACGCGGAGGTGCCGTCCGTTCGGCGCTAGATCATCGGTGACGAAGAACGTGAAGAGTACGACTACTTCATCCACGCTTCGTTGAAAGCTTCCGCTCACAATCTCCATAACGGTATGTAGATGCACTCTTACTTTCTTGTTGCTAGATGTCTCCATAGTTGGATCTTGGTGAAAGCGTAGAAAACTGTTGAATTATGCTACGTTCCCCAACAGTGGCATCTGAGCCTAGGTTTTATGCGTAGCATCTTGCACGAGTAGAACACAAAGCAGTTGTGGGCGTATGATCTTGTTCAACTTTCTTACCGTTACTAGTCAATCTCGATTCGGCGGTATTGTGGGATGAAGCGGCCCGGACCGACTTTACACGTACGCTTACGTGAGACTGGTTCCACCGACAGACATGCACTAGATGCATAAGGTGGCTGGCGGGTGTCTGTCTCTCCCACTTTAGTCGGATCGGATTCGATTAAAAGGGTCCTTATGAAGGGTAAATAGAAGTTGACAAATCACGTTGTGGTTTTGGCGTAGGTAAGAAACGTTCTTGCTAGAAATCCTATAGAAGCCACATAAAACTTGCAACAACAATTAGAGGACGTCTAACTTGTTTTTGCACCATGTGCTATGTGACGTGGTATGGCCAAAACGAAGATGTGATGAATGATATATGTGATGTATGAGATTGATCATTTTCTTGTAATAGGGAATCACGACTTGCATGTCGATGAACTTGACTACCGGCAGGAGCCATAGGAGTTGTCTTAATTATTGTATGACCTGCGTGTCACTGAATAACGCCATGTAATTACTTTACTTCATTCCTAAACGTTAGCTATAGTAGTAGAAGTAATAGTTGGCGTGACGACTTCTTCAAGACACGATGATGGAGATCATGATGATGAAGATCATTGTGTCGAGCCGGTGACAGGATGATCATGGTGCCCCGAAGATGGAGATCCAAGGAGCAAGATGATATTGGCCATATCATGTCACTTTAAATTGATTGCATGTGATGTTTATCATGTTTATGCATCTTGTTTACTTAGAACGACGGTAGTAAATAAGATGATCTCTCAATAAAATTTCAAGTAATGTGTTTCCCCTAACTGTGCACCGTTGCTAAAGCTCGTTGCTCCGAAGCACCACGTGATGATCGGGTGTGATAGGTTCTAACGTTCGCATACAACGGGTGTAAGACAGATTTACACACGCGATACACTTAGGGTTCACTTGACGAGCCTAGCATGTACAGACATGGCCTCGGAACACGGAAGACCGAAAGGTCGAACACGAGTCGTATAGAAGATACGATCAACATGAAGATGTTCACCGTTGATGACTAGTCCGTCTCACGTGATGATTGGACACGGGCTAGTCGATTCGGATCGTGTATCACTTAGATGACTAGAGAGATGTCATTATGAGTGGGAGTTCATTAAAATTTGATTAAGGTGAACTTAATTATCATGAACTTAGTCTAAATTCTTTACAATATCTCTTGTAGATCAAATGGCCCACGCTCCAGTTTCCCTCAACTTCAACGCGTTCCTAGAGAAAACCAAGCTGAAAGACGATGGTAGCAACTATACGGATTGGGTCCGTAACCTGAGGACTATCCTCATAGCTGCCAAGAGATCATATGTCCTAGAAGCACCGCTAGGTGATGCACCCGTTTTCCCGGCGACCCAAGACGTTATGAACGCCTGGCAGTCGCGTTGTGATGATTACTCCCTGGTTCAGTGCGGCATGCTTTACAGTTTAGAATCGGGGCTCCAAAAGCGTTTTGAGCACCACGGGGCATATGAGATGTTCCAAGAGCTGAAAATGGGTTTCCAAACTCATGCCCGAGTCGAGAGGTATGATGTCTCCGACGCATTCTATAGCTGTAAGATGGAGGAAAACAGTTCTGTCAGTGAGCACATCCTCAAGATTTCAGGATTGCACAACCGCTTGTCTCAGCTGGGAATGAATCTCCCAGATGAAGCGGTCGTTGACAGAATCCTCCAGTCGATCCCACCAAGCTTCAAGAGCTTCGTGTTGAACTTCAATATGCAGGGGATGGAGAGGTCCATTCCCGAGGTGTATTCGATGCTGGAATCAGCGGAGGTGGATATCAAGAAAGAACATCAAGTGTTGATGGTCAATAAAACCACTAAGTTCAAGAAAGGCAAGGGTAAAAAAAACTTCAAGAAGGACGTCAAAGGAGTTGCCGCGCCCGGTAAGCCAGTTGCCGGGAAGAAGCCAAAGTTTGGACCCAAGCCTGAGACTGAGTGTTTTCATTGCAAGGGAACGGGTCACTGGAAGCGGAACTGCCCCAAATATTTAGCAGACAAGAAGGTCGGCAACGTCAAAGGTATATTTGATATACTTGTTATTGATGTGTACCTTACCAGCGCTCGTAGTAGCTCCTGGGTATTTGATACCGGTGCAGTTGCTCACATTTGTAACTCAAAACAGGAGCTGCGGAATAAACGGAGACTGGCGAAGGATGAGGTGACGATGCGCGTCGGGAATGGTTCCAAGGTCGATGTGATCGCCGTCGGCACGCTACCTCTACATCTACCCTCGGGATTAGTTTTAAACCTGAATAATTGTTATTTAGTACCAGCTTTGAGCATGAACATTGTTTCTGGATCTCGTCTTATGCAAGATGGCTACTCTTTCAAATCGGAGAATAATGGTTGTTCTATTTATTTGAGAGATATGTTTTATGGTCATGCCCCGCTGGTCAATGGTTTATTTTTGATGGATCTCGAACGTAGTAATACACATATTCATAGTGTGGATGCCAAAAGATGTAAAGTTGATAATGATAGTCCCATATACTTGTGGCATTGCCGCCTTGGTCATATTGGTGTCAAACGAATGAAGAAGCTCCATTCAGATGGACTTCTAGAGTCTTTTGATTATGAATCATTTGACACGTGCGAACCATGCCTCTTGGGCAAGATGACCAAGACTCCGTTCTCCGGAACAATGGAGCGAGCAACCAACTTGTTGGAAATCATACATACCGATGTGTGTGGTCCAATGAGTGTTGAGGCTCGCGGAGGCTATCGTTATGTTCTCACCCTCACAGATGACTTGAGTAGATATGGGTATATCTATTTGATGAAACACAAGTCTGAGACCTTTGAAAAGTTCAAGGAATTTCAGAATGAGGTTGAGAATCAACGTGACAGAAAAATAAAGTTCTTGCGATCGGATCGTGGGGGTGAATATTTAAGTCATGAATTTCGCACACACCTTAGGAGCTATGGAATTGTTTCACAATTGACACCGCCCGGAACACCTCAACGTAACGGTGTGTCCGAACGTCGAAATCGTACTCTGTTGGACATGGTGCGATCTATGATGTCCCTCACCGATTTACCGCTATCTTTTTGGGGTTATGCTTTAGAGACTGCCGCATTCACTTTAAATAGGGCTCCGTCAAAATCCGTTGAGACGACTCCGTATGAACTTTGGTTTGGCAAGAAACCGAAGCTGTCGTTTCTGAAAGTTTGGGGTTGCGATGCTTATGTCAAGAAACTTCAACCTGAAAAGCTCGAACCCAAATCGGAAAAATGCGTCTTCATAGGATACCCAAAGGAAACGATTGGGTACACCTTCTACCACAGATCCGAAGGCAAAGTCTTTGTTGCCAAGAATGGATGCTTTCTGGAGAAAGAGTTTCTCTCGAAAGAAGTGAGTGGGAGGAAAGTAGAACTTGATGAGGTGACAGTCACCCCTCCTGTACCGGAAAGTAGCGCAGCGCAGGAAATTGTTCCTGAGGTGCCTGCACCGACAAGGGAGGAAGTTAATGATAATGATCATGAAGAAACTGATCAAGTTACTACTGAACTTCGAAGGTCCACAAGGGTACGTTCCGCACCAGAGTGGTACGGCAACCCTGTACTAGAAATCATGTTGTTAGACAACGGTGAACCTTCGAACTATGAAGAAGCGATGGCGGGCCCGGATTCCAATAAATGGCTTGGAGCCATGAAATCCGAGATAGAATCCATGTATGAAAACAAAGTATGGACTTTGGTGGACTTGCCTGATGACAGGCACGCCATAGAAAACAAATGGATATTTAAGAAGAAGACAGACGCGGATGGTAATGTGACCATCTATAAGGCTCGGCTTGTCGCTAAGGGTTATCGACAAGTTCAAGGGATTGACTACGACGAGACTTTCTCTCCCGTAGCGATGCTGAAGTCAGTCAGAATCATGTTAGCTATTGCCGCATTCTATGATTATGAGATATGGCAAATGGACGTCAAAACAGCATTCCTTAACGGCTTCCTCAAGGAAGAGTTGTATATGATGCAACCGGAAGGTTTTGTCGATCCAGAGAACGCTAACAAGGTATGCAAGCTCCAACGCTCGATTTACGGGCTGGTGCAAGCATCTCGGAGTTGGAATATTCGCTTTGATGAAGTGATCAAAGCGTTTGGATTTATACAGACTTATGGAGAAGCCTGTATTTACAAGAAAGTGAGTGGGAGCTCTGTGGCATTTCTCATATTATATGTGGATGACATATTGCTGATGGGAAATGATATAGAATTCTTGGAAAATGTAAAGGCCTACTTGAATAAAAGTTTTCCAATGAAGGACCTTGGAGATGCTGCTTACATATTAGGCATCAAAATCTATAGAGATAGATCGAGACGCCTCATTGGTCTTTCACAAAGTACATACCTTGATAAAATATTGAAGAAGTTCAATATGGATCAGTCAAAGAAAGGATTCTTGCCTGTTTTGCAAGGTATGAGATTGAGCAAGGCTCAGTCGCCGACCACGGCAGAAGATAGAGAAAAGATGAGTGTCATTCCCTATGCCTCGGCCATAGGTTCTATCATGTATGCCATGCTGTGCACCAGACCTGATGTGAACCTTGCCAAAAGTTTGGTAGGGAGGTACCAAAGTGATCCCGGTACGGAACACTGGACAGCGGTCAAGAACATCCTGAAGTACCTGAAAAGGACTAAGGATAAGTTTCTCATTTATGGAGGTGACGAAGAGCTCGTCGTAAAGGGTTACGTCGATGCTAGCTTCGACACAGATCTGGATGACTCTAGGTCTCAAACCGGATACGTGTATATTTTGAATGGAGGGGCAGTCAGCTGGTGCAGTTGCAAGCAAAGCATGGTGGCAGCATCTACATGTGAAGCGGAGTACATAGCTGCTTCTGAAGCAGCGCAGGAAGGAGTCTGGATGAAGGAGTTCATCACCGACCTAGGAGTCATTCCAAGCGCGTCAAGCCCGATGACTCTCTTATGTGACAACACTGGTGCTATTGCTATTACCAAGGAGCCCAGGTTTCACAAGAAGACCAAGCACATCAAGCGCCGTTTCAACTCCATCCGGAATTATGTTCAGGATGGAGACATAGATATTTGTAAAGTGCATACGGATCTGAATGTCGCAGACCCGTTGACTAAACCTCTTTCACGAGCGAAACATGATCAACACCAGAACTCTATGGGTGTTCGATTCATCACAATGTAACTAGATTATTGACTCTAGTGCAAGTGGGAGACTGTTGGAGATATGCCCTAGAGGCAATAATAAAAGCATTATTATTATATCTCCTTGTTCATGATAATTGTCTGTTATTCATGCTTGAATTGTATTGTACGGAAACGGCGATACATGTGTGAATACATAGACCAAAATGAGTCCCTGGTAGGCCTCTAGTTACCAGCTCGTTGATCAACAGATGGTCACGGTTTCCTGACCATGGACATGAGATGTCAGTGATAACGGGATCACATCATTAGGAGAATGATGTGATGGACAAGACCCAAACTTGAGCATAACACGAGATCGTATAGTTCGTAATGCATAAGCTTTTCGGTGTCAAGTATTTATTCCTTAGACCATGAGGTTGTACAGCTCCCGGATACCGTAGAAGTACTTTGGGTGTGTCAACTGTCACAACGTAACTGGGTGGCTACAAAGGTACGCATCGGGTATCTCCGAAAGTGTCTGTTGAGTTGGTACGAACCGAGACTGGGATGTTGTCACTCCGTATGACGGAGAGGTACCTCTGGGCCCACTCGATAAGACCTCATCATAATGAGCTCAAAGTGACTAAGTAGTTAGTCACGGGATGATGGATTACGGATCGAGTAAAGAGACTTACCATAACGAGATTGAACAAGGTATCGGGAATACCGACGATCGAATCTCGGGCAAGTACGTACCAATGGACAAAGGGAATAACGTACGGGATTAAGTGAATCCTTGACACGGTGGTTCATCCGATGAAGATCATCGAGGAATACGTGGGAACTAACATGGGTATCCAGATCCCGGTGTTGGTTATTGACCGGAGAGTCGTCTCGGTCATGTCTACGTGTCTCCCGAACCCGTAGGGTCTACACACTTAAGGTTCGGTAACGCTAGGGTCGTAGAGATAAATGCACGTGGAAACCCGAAAGTTGTTTGGAGTCCCGGATGAGATCCCGGACGTCACGAGGAGTTCCGGAATGGTCCGGAGGTAAAGATTGATATATAGGAAGTCCAGTTTCGGCCAACGGGTGATCTCCGGGGGTCACCGGGAGCGTCCCGGGACCACCGGAGGGGCCCCGGGGGTCCACCGGGTGGGGCCACCCATCCCGGTGGGGCCCATAGGCCGCAAGGGGAAGTGTCCAGCCCTCAGGGCTGGCGCACCACTAGGGGGCCCACCTCCCCATGCGCATAGGGTTAAAACCCTAAGGGGGAGGGGGGCTCCATTTGCCTTGGGGGGCAAGGAACCCCCCCTGGCCACTGCCCCCTTGCAGATTGGATCTGCAGGGGGCCTAGGCGCACCCCCCTGGCCCCTATATATATGTGGGGGCGAGAGGGCAGCCGCACCCAAGCCCTGACGCCTCTCCCCCTCCCGTCACACCTCCATACTCCAACGCAGGGCGCCTGGCGAAGCCCTGCTGCGATCTCCACTGCATCCGTCATCACGCCGTCGTGCTGCCGGATCTCTGACGACTTCTCCTCCCCCCTTGCTGGATCATGAAGGAGGTGACATTGCTGCACCGGACGTGTGTTGAACGCGGAGGTGCCGTCCGTTCGGCGCTAGATCATCGGTGACGAAGAACGTGAAGAGTACGACTACTTCATCCACGCTTCGTTGAAAGCTTCCGCTCGCAATCTCCATAACGGTATGTAGATGCACTCTTACTTGCTCGTTGCTAGATGTCTCCATAGTTGGATCTTGGTGAAAGCGTAGAAAACTGTTGAATTATGCTACGTTCCCCAACAACTGGAAGATTAATACAAAATGTTTGATGCCTTGGAGATATCTAAAGATATTCTTGAGCCCCAACCTATTATGTGTGGTGGGTCCAATGGCACTAGGATATGGATCTCTCTGTTCCAATATCGCATTTCCAACAATTCATGGTTTTAATGGATCCTTCCCTACGTCTAGAGAATGAAGCCATGCGAGTTATGGATGCATAAGATTTGTCCACAATGAATTTCTCCAATATATTTTGCATATAGACAACATAGTGTATCATAATGTATGAGTGAAGGTGCTCGAGGTTTTACCCAATCCTTCATCTCAAAATCTATCTTAAGATGATCATGTGCTTCGTCATTGCAGGAGAAATCCCTCTGTATGACAGACATGCATATGTAATCATTGTTGTAGTAGTAAACCTTGTATATAAGGAACCCACTGCGTCAGTTGTACCAATATATACCGACAACAATAAGCAGTATGGTGGCTTACTGATTTTTACATAATGTATGTTACGTATTTTCATTTCGATTCAAAAGTAAGATTCCATCGGGACCATCTATGTTTGAATCTAGTTATCCAAATGGATATGTAATCACTACATCTACCAACTGCAGAGATACATGATTTTGTACTGCCAATGATATAAGTTATCAAAAAGAGATTCCACCTCTAGAGTATAGTTGGGTATCTGTGTGAACCCTTATGCTACAATACTTGCTCTTTGTTTCACCACCTCGTTGTTCTCAATTCTATTTCTAGAAGAAAACTGGTGTAGATATTGCTTATGAATACCTTCCCATTATTGAGCAAGATCATTTCTACCTAGATTACCATTTGCTTGAGTTCAGTCCGAGAGTTGTTCACACTTTGCCATGGCCATGGTATTTAGATCTGAATCATTTGAAAGGCATTTGTAATATAGTTAAGAAATGACTGTCGACAGTTGTAGTCTTCCGGTTATATGTTTCTCCAGAATCTATCTATCAATATATAGTTGATGGAAATATCGTTGCCCATGAAGACTGCTCGTGATTTCCCAATGCGGTTGAGTCGAGTATTACGATGTCCCGGCCATTGTGTGCACTATGACCTTGGTTGGTGGAGGTTTCCCATCCACTGGGTGTATACTACCAAGTAGGTGTGTGTCAACGAGAAGTTGACTGGCATTTACTAATTTGGAGGCCTTGATATCCTTGCTTGTGAGAAGCTGAATCATGGTGTACTTTTGCCATGCATCTCACCCTGTTGCTTCATACGAGGAGTGGAGTGGTCGGTACCTTCACTCTTTCATGCATTTTTTGCAAGATTGTAGGATTGTGTGACACCTTTATATTTATTAAATGAATCTGGCAGGTTATTTGCAATGTGTTGCAAATCTTCTAAATGAATGAGTACGTGGATTTGAGGCAAAAATATGTTGAACATTCCACTAATTTCCTGGTATTCTTTATGGTACATGAAATCTCCTCCAATGCCTGGAAAATGTTCCTAATTGAATCAACATACTGGCCTTGAATAACTTCCCATGCAAGGGGCTTGAGGTATTGACGATAATACAATTATTCCTCACATCGACCTGAACTATATGTTGCGGGGACAATGATGTATGCCGTGTGGTGATATCGGTATGCAAAAGAATTACCGCAGATGGGAAATACTTGGTAGATTTCCACGTATCATAGATAGATGGGAATAATATTATTCAGTTCTGTCATGAGCGTGTAAAATTGCATGACTTCAACATAAATTTAGTAAGTTGCAGTTCCAAAATAAAGATAATGCAATGAACTTAACTCTTTGGATAAAAGGATTCTACCAAACCATTTTGAGTCTAGACATTAGGACAAACTGCTAAACTTCAATCCAAGGGCCATAAAGAGGGAACTCGAGGAGAATTTTGCAATGTTATCCATTCGATTTGCTTGAAATCGATGTTAGAATAATGAGCCAATGGTTTCATGTGAATAAAGCACACACTTAAGACCATCATATAGATACGTCTATTAGAACCATGGAATACCTGAATAGTCTACACAAATGGTTGGGAAGAGTCACTTACCTCAACTTGATGCACTCAAGGTGTCTCAGTGGTTCAGCGTAAACTTTAATGTGCTCGAGCCTAAAAATTAGCTTCCCCGCGTCACATATAGTGCACACAAAATCCAGGCATTGTTAGAATTTAGCACCATAATAATCATAAACCAATGGAATTGCTGATAGTTTCGGTTTCAACCCAATGTCTGGATGACCAAGACGAATATGCTAACTTTGTCATGCAAAAGACATTCTGGAAACTATCTTCTACGCAACATGTGCTACGGGTTTGGTAGTATGTGTAGTGCAATGCCGATGATACATAGAGAATGTGCTTTCCATATCCATTGCATATCATAAAGAGAAGATATTCCTCTTTGTTCTCATCATAAGTTTAATTATGGAAACTACTTTGACGGATACCTCTATAGTTTGGTAGGGTACAAGTTAAACCCGGAAGCAATAAAGCATCCTAACGTTAATCGAGTACCCACATGGTCAGTAAATATTACTCAAGTTGAGCCAACAAATACCTCATCGCATCTAACGATTTTAAAATATCTCCTTTCCCTCAACGAGAATGGAAACATTTTACTTCCTTGAGTATAGATTTCGTGGTGCATATGTCCACATGGCACAAATCATCTTTCATCAGATTGACCCCCTAGAATTCTATATATAGACATGAACATTCTCAAGGAAATCACTGTGAGATATATAGAATACATACAAATGAATTTGTACCAAAGTGCTGATACAATAGATTATGATATACAATATATAATCACAACAATACTTATGTTCTTATTAGGACATAGAAATGGACATAAATTTTGTTGACCACTCAGGAAATTGAGAGACTAGACTAAGTCTTCAAATATGTTAGTTCAGTCACATTCAACCATCATGTTCTCCATGTCCGAAGGGTTTCGTTACTGCTGGATAGTCATGTTGGAGGGATATAGTGAGATTCAAACCATTGCCCTTGAGATTCTTTGCATTCTAGGAATAGCTGATACATAACAGCCAGATGCTGAGCTCTGGATCGATATAATGCCCTAAGATTTATTAGGCAACATATTTTTTCTGTTAGCGGTGTGACTCCAACCGCAGATGAAACCTACGGGTCTTGGATTGCACATATTGTCCCACAAGACATAAGAGCGATCATGAGACCGCAACATGGACAACACCGTTCACCGTTTGAGGTTAGTGCCAAACAAGAAAAGTGATAATAATAGACCAAGAAAAGTAATTTTAATAGAATAGCATCACCTGATGATGTAGCAATTAAGATCAATAAGTTTGATCTCTAGGCTTCATAGATGAACTATCGAATCAAGACGCTGATTGACTTGATTTTTGCGATTTGTGATTCTGGTTCTCCCGTTGATCCATCTTTGTTCTTCTCTTTTAGTACCTGTGTAGAAATCCACAGGAAGAGGGTGTCGACAGAGTCCCCGCGCCAGTGCTTGCGGATGAGCCTTGCCGTGAAATCGCTCCATCGGGGTTGTGGGCGTCGGCGCTAATGGCACGAGCCACTCCGCCGACGGAGGAGGGGGTCGAGGCGGAGCCCAAGGGGCTGCCGGAGACGCGATAGCGGCCTCGTGCACCATGGGGCGCTTGGCCAGCAACTATCCAGGGGTCAAGCCCCATGTTCACTGGCGGTGTGCGTGCACCACATGCAGCGGCGGACGAGGCCACATCCAGGGGCATGGTGAGCACCGCTGGGGGCGCGTACAGCCGCGCAGTGGCCACCACAGGCTCCATGTCCAACGGCGTGGTGACAGCCACTGGCGCCACGTCTAGCGGCATGGCGGCCGAAGCGACGGATGGCCTGCATGCAGCGACGGAGGCCACCAACTGCATGGCGGCGAGGAGCAAGGAGATGGCAACAGCGGCCGTCCTCATGGATTAGGTGCAGGAAGAAGGAAATGAAACCGGACATCTCGTCGACGAGTCTCGATCTGTTCCTCCTCTCTGTTTTGCTCTTTAGTAGAACTAACGTGGCTGGTAACGTATTAGATGTAAAACACGACAGACGAGGAACGAATGAATAGTAAAGCAAAAATCATCGATCTCTTTCATTAATGAGTAGGCTTATATACTATCTGAGAAGAGCAAGAGAGGGATGTGTCTGTACCCAGACGACGCATCGAGGGATGCGGTTGTTGCGGGTGTTAGTTGGGACAAGGGGAGATTTCCCTTTAATTAAGTGTCTTAATTAAATCTTAACAATTTTGACCGAACTGCCGAACTTTCAAGTATCATTTTTTTACCAACGATGCAGTAAAAAAGAGCTATCTAATGGCTTTCTCTCTAAAGAAATCACATATATATTGGTATTTGCCACAACAAGAAAAGCAATGAATGCCAATATTCAATAAAACAGCCTAAACACGATTCACCAAGTAATATGATCTGATAATAATTCAACAAAATAGTCACCAACACACACCTCCATCATCAATGATATACTAGAACAAAAACAAAGGGCTATGCACAGCCCTATGGATGATGTTTTGGGGCGACGACCGGGAGGGTGATCTCCACCACGGCCCTATAGACGTGCAGCTTGATGTTGTAGTCATCGTCTAGGAGCTCGAACACACACACGTCCAACTTCTCCAGGTGGTTCCCAATGGCGAGCGCGCCCCACCCAGAGCTGAACGCCCCGCGGGGACACTCCCCGCCGGTGTACTCGTACCACACCTTCCACGGCTTCGCCTGTGGGTCCCAGAGCGTCATCTTCCTGCTGTCCTTCGGGAGGAATTTTTCAACGAACATGTCTGGGATGATCTGTAGTGTTCCAAGTCGATCAGTAAGCAAGGAATGCAGTTTCAGAATGTGTATCCAGAGAAGAATTTGATCAATTACCATGAAGTACGACACATAGACATCGGTCTGCTTTATTTCCTTGATCACGAAGGGCCTCTTGGATTTGAACGTCAGTGCCCTGTCCATAGCATATTCCTTGTCCCTTTGGGTTATTGGACGTCTCTGCGACTTTAATTCCGGCCTTCTCTGAACCTTGACGATAACTAAGTATAAAAGAAGATGCAAATTACTAAGATAGTTCAGTTCAAATTTTCTTGTAATCAGCGTAGGAAGGAAGAAGATTTACCTCTGCCAGGTTGGTTTTCACTATTGCTCTTATTGAACATCGGGAACTGAGTCTTCAAACTATGTTTTTTACCAAAAGATTTGTGTAATTTGGTTAAGTCCTTGCATACGGATTCTGGCGCGAATACACCTGTATGAACTATATGCGCGCAAGTTAGCTCGATGACACGACCATTGCTATCTTTTTTCGGCAGAGAAGACCATTGCTATCTAAATAGCAGAGTCAAAACTAACACAGCATTTAAGCCACCTCAAACCAATTCTCGTTCGGAGGCTTCATGTTAATTACCTGCCAAACTATCACTTGATGTCATTCCTTTAGAAGCTGATGAAGCAGCAGACCCTTTCCCTTCAGCCCTGGACTTCTTGGGTGGACGACGGACCAATTCTGCTTACATCGATATGCACACATGTACATTTTAGCACGATAATAAGAGCACATAAATCATTTTACAACACCAAGCCACCTCATAGCAATATATACGTAAAAAGTAGTACCAGTTATTTTGAAATCAATCATCGACCGGAGGGTTATTTTAGTTACCTGCCAAACTGTCACCTGATGCTGCTCCCTCAGACTCCGAATGGCCACATGGAGCTTGAGGCCTTTTCCCCTTCGCAGCCTTGGGCTTCCTGGGTGGACGACGCTTTGATTCTTCTTATAATTGGATTGATGGGCACAGAGACACATGTTAGCACGATAAAAAGAGCATAAGAGTCATTTTACAACATTAAACCGTTTCAAACCAATATATGTGTAAAAAGTGTGGTAATAATAATTTTGAAATTAATCGATCAGTGTGGTAGGGTTCTTCTTAATTAGTTGCTAAACTGTCACCTAATGCTTATATAGGAATCATTTTATGGTACAAGTGATACATACATATGTGTGTGTGTGTGTGTGTGTGTGTGTGTGTGTGTGTGTGTGTGTGTGTGTGTGTGTGTATGTGTGTGTGAAACAAGTTATACATTTTTACCCGCAAGAAAAAATCTACTTATTTTGAAATCGTTTCTCGATCAGAGGCTTCCTCTTAATTACCTGCCAAACTGCCACGTGATGCTGCTCGTTTACAAGCTAAAGCAGTAGACCTTTTCCCCTCAGCCTTGGACATCTTGGGTGAACGATGGACCAATTCTGCTTACATCGATGTGCACACATGGACATGTTAGCTCGATAACACGAGCACAGAAATAATTTTTCAACACCAAGCCATCTCACACCATTATATATGTAAAATGCAGTACTATCAATTATTTTGAAATTGATCATCGATCGAAGGGTTATTCTTGGTTACCTGCCAAACTATTACCTGATGGAGCTTCAGGCCTTTTCTCCTCAGTAGCCTTGGACTTCCTGGGTGGACGACGCCCCGATTCTGCTCAGAATTGATGTGCACAGACACAGACACAGTTAGCTCGATAAAAAGAGCATAAGAATCATTTTACAACATTAAACCATTTCAAACCAATATATATGTAAAAAGTGGAAGTGGTACTAATAATTTTGAAATCAATCGATCAGTGTGGGATGGTTCTTCTTAATTACTTGCTAAACTGTCACCTAATGCTTCTCCTTCAGACTCCGAATCTCCAGATAGAGCTTCATGCCTTTTCCCCTCCTTTGCCTTGGACTTCTTGGACCGGACCACTTCTGTCATGATATAATCAACCTTCCTGAACCTATTCCTCTTCCCAACCACAAAACCATTGTCAATCATGTCTCGCTCCTCCTTCTGTTGCTGTGATGGTGTGCTGCGCCATTCACTGTCTTCCGCATTCTCCGGATTCTCTGATAATGCATCTTCTTCTTCCTTTTGTGGACCAGTGCCGTCAGCATCGACACTCGTGTTGTCGCTCCCTTCATATTCTTCTGAAGCATCTTCTTCTTCCTCTCCTTCATTTTGTGGAGTACAATCTACACCTGTGCCAATGTGAGAGTCTTCTTCTAGCAGGGCAGTACCATCTGCATTGGTGCCCGTGTGCCCATTCTCATCCTCTGCTGCCACAGCGGCGGCGCCAATGCGTTGCGGCTGGGCGAGAAACGCATACGGCGCCTCGCA
>LR738710.1:837433260-837451616 GCA_902687465.1 Secale cereale
CATGTCGCTGGGCAACGCAGTTTTGATACCCTGTCTGATCTATCCACTAAAAGATGCTCCCCATTTTCTTTATCCTTTTAGACCATTTGCCAAATTAACACATTTATTTTTCTTGAAGAGATTTACAAATGCGATAATTCTGTTGTGCAAATTCAGTAAACCTTGAAGCATGCCTATATGGATGATTCAAGTTTGCACCATCCTTGTCCTGAGACAAGAAAAGTATGGCCTAGCTAACAACACGACTATCACTGGAGAAGAGGTAGCAAAAAAGCGAATACATCGTTAGGAATATACGCCCAGGGAGACAGAAGAAGGAAGTCAATCTTGTCAACCGGCTAAAACCTGTAGTTATATCCCACAAGTTGAATCTACGCTGAACAAATACATTTAGGAATTACGAACGCCGTTTCTTGCGGTGGGAAGAACAAAAACACGATGCACACCATGGATTTGTAGAACGCCAACGCGATTGAAAAGCTAAAGATTCTGTTGATCTAGCATAGATCAGATAGAGCGTAGCAGGGCTTACCAAGCGCGTAGCAATGACCCAATTTCGATCTCGATGGATCAGAATACAGACCACTCGAAGGGGCGTCCGATCGATTCAAATTCAATGGAGAGGACGGGACAAGATCTGGAGGTTGGTGGGTTGTGTGGACGGGAGAAGATCTCGTTAAGATCTAGATGGGTTTGGGCGGCGGCCCGGCGGCTGGATGGAAGTTTGAAATATTTCGGGATTATATATATATATTTAAAGGGAATTCGGGGCAAGGGAAAAACCCTAGGTCACGGCGAACGGAAACACAAAATTCCAAACATTATGTTTTGACAGCGACAATGTAACACGTCTGCCACTTTCAGGCACACAATCACTCGTCTGTGGCTGCTGTAAAAGAAAACAAATCACTCGTCTGTGGCAGGGTTTGGGGCAATGACGCAGGGGGTGATCTGCAGCACGGCCCTGTAGACGTGCAGCTTGATGTTGTAGACTTGTAGTCATGGTCCAGGAGCTTGAAGACATACACGACCCACCTCTCCAGGTTGTTCTCCATGGCGACCGTGTCCCATCCGGTGCTGAGAGCCGCACGGTGGCACTCGCCGCCGTTGTACTCGTACCACATCCTCCACGGCTTCGCCTGCGGGTCCCACAATGTCATCTTCCTGCTGTCCTTCAGGAGGAAATTTTCGATGAACATGTTTGGGATGATCTGAAGTGTCCCAAGTCGATCACTAAGCGCGCAATGGAGTCAAATGCTTGGCTTTGAACATGTCCATTGTGACACGGGAGGAAGACGTTAGTAACCATGAAGTACGAGGCATAGACATCGGTGTGCTTCATTTCCTTGACGCCAGAGGGCCTCTTGGATTTGAACCTCCACGTCCTCTCCATGGCGTCTTCCTTCTCCCTTTGAGTCACTGGACGCCTCTGCGGCATTTATCCCGGGATTGTAATAGTAATTCAGGGAAAAAAGGAAAAACACCCCCACGTCGCCCTCCTCTGGCGACACGGGGGTGATCCTTGCGTGCCGCCGCCTCCCCATCTTCCTCCTCGTCATGCAGCCGCGGAGGCGCCACCTGTAAAGTCCGGGTGGGCTCAAAGGACGGCGGCTGCGGGGCGGACCCATGGGCAATCCCCGCCCAGCTCTCCCGACCTCATGGCTGGTGGCGGCAGCTCAGCGAACATCGCCCAATCTACGTGCGTTGGCGGCGTGATGTGGTGGCGGATGTTGGTGGGTCAGGCAGGAGCCAGCAAGGTCGTGGCGGAGGTGGGGTCACGGCGCCAAGGCTGGCAACCCAGATCTGGGTGCGGCGATGCCGCTCCTGCCTTCGTGGCCGCCCTCGTCGAGGGAATTGCAGCACCTGATGCTCACGACAGATGTAGCAGTTGTGGATGGCGTGGTCTTCGGTGACAGCGTTGATCCGAGAGCGGGTCAGCTCCATCCCCAAGATAGGTGTGTGTAGGGTTCCCAAAAGACTGGACTTTTCCGATTGCACACACTGTTGAGGGATCTTCTGTTGGCGGGGGCGCCTTGACGTCATCCTTGGCTCCTGTCTAGTGGTTGTGCGCTACCAGGGAGCTCGCCTTTGCCCGAAGGCGCAAGGTGTGGCGGTGGAGGCCAGAGATGCCTAGACTGAGGGTGAGTGTGGTCTTGGGAGTTGTCCAGGGATTGGGAAGGTGGTGCCTTCCCGCCCGTCTCTTTTGTCATCTTGGTTGCAAGCGTGGGGCGAGGGTGGAGTTGGAGCCATGGATGCTAAGGCGGCGGCCTTGGTGCTGGGAGCTGTGGTGCTTAGTGGAGGTGCTCACGGCTCGGGTGTTGACTAGGTGACATGGCCATGTGGGCGGCGTGGTAGTCAGAGTCCGATGGTCGGTGGCGTTGGTGCGGCGGCCGTAGCCTATTGTTTCTATGTTTCTATGTTTTGAAGGAGAAGTGTTTGCCGGGGTGGAAGCCTGCTCTGGCTCTGCCAGGCCGCCGTCGACGGCGGCTATATATGGGCGTCATTTCCTTGTTGAAGGCGATGTCATGGCTACTATTCGTCCTTCATGTTGCTTCGAGGGAAACCTTGATCCTTGAAGTACCCGGCTCGTCGTGCATGACTTCATCTCTTTGAAGTGACTCTTTCACTGTTGGGAGCTCCGACGTCACCAAGTTGCTTCCTCGTGTAGTGTGCTTCATGTTTTAGGGGCTGTGTAGTCGTCCTTAACACCCTTGTATCTAGCCTTGTGCGCATGTGTTGCTGGTTCGTGTTGTATGGCTTGGTTTACATGATTGTTGCTTTATATATAAAGCGGGGCATGAGCCTTTTTTTCGGTGCGACGTTTATCCCAACCTTACCGCAAACTTGATTAGAACTAGTATGAAATGATGCAGACTTATATCAAGATAGTTTACTTCAACTTTGTTCGAATTAGTACTAGCAATATAATAGAAGAGCGTGCTTACAGGAAGGAAGGAAGAAAGAAGTTTTACCTCTGCTAGGTTGGTTTCACCATTGCTCTTGTTGAACATCAGGAATTGATTATGTTTACTATGCCTTTTACCAAAAGATTCGTGCCACATCGTTAAGTCCGTGCACGCGGATTCTAGCGCGAATACACCTGCATAAACTTTATGCGGGCAAAGTTCATTAGCTCGATGACAAGAGGATATAGATTGGAACTATTTTCCAGTATAAGACAACTATATCTAGCTAGCAGAGTGAAGACTAACAAAACATCTAAGTCATCTTAAGCCAATATATATATATGTCTGTGCGTAAAACAAGTAGGACTACTCATTTTGAATTCGATTCTCCATCCGATGCTTCTTAGGTACTGGCCAAATTGTCACTTGATGCTGCTCCTTCAGAAGCTTTTTTGAGGGGAACTCTTTTAGATCCTGAAGCAACAGACCTAGTATAAGCAATTAAAGGAGCACCAGAGCTTTTGCCCTCAACCTTGTACTCTCTAGATGGACGAATGGCCAACTCTGCTTACAATGGGTGTGCATATTGGTTAGGTAGATAACAAGAGCCTATGAATCATTTGACAACATTTAGCCAACACAATAGCCAATTCGAAATCAAAATCCATCGGATGGCCATTCTTAATTACCTGCCAAATTGTCACTTGATGCTGCTGCCTTAGAAGATGAATCACCAGATGGAGACCATATCACCTCAGCCTTGGACTTCTTGGGTGAACGTTGCTATGATTCTTCTCACAGTTCGATGTGCACATAGACAAAGGTTAGCATGATAACAAGAGTATAAGAATCATTCTACAAAATAAAGCCATCTCATACCAATATAAAGTACTGCATGTACTAATTATTTCCAAGCTATCAGTCACTACTCAATTGGCATTATATTTTGCGGAAATGTTACATGTGTCTCTTTTATTTATAATCTACATTTTTTTGTAAATACAAAAATATCAACATTCATGAAGTAGTTCATATTTTGGATATGTTATCTCGTTTATCCTTCTCAACGGCAAAAAACATTGTATAGTCCATGTTTGAAACATATCAATTACTAATTGAACAAATAATTAATTGGGTGAAATAGATATATCTATCGTTTTAAATCTATCAAATTAGAGAGCGCCATTCCTAAAACTGAACCACAATGGAAAAGATAACCTTCACAGCAATCATGCAAAATATGGTAGGTAAAAATGGAACAGCTAAACTGAGTTAGTCTCTTTTGTTTGTTGGTGATCAATAAAACCTACCACTTGTCCATAAATGAATGGGATGTCAATGCCCTAAAGAAGTGGGGGCAATCTTTTTTCTCATTATGGTCTTTCGCATGCATTTTCTTTGACCCAACTTCCTCATTATCAATCTCCTTCCTCCCCTTCGGCTCATTTATCTCCTTTTGTTCCCCCTCTTTCTCCTTTTGAATTTCTCGCTGCTCCTGCTCTTCTTTCTCATTCTCATTCTCCTCCTTTATTTCCTTATGTGACTCCACATTCTTCTCTTTTTCATTTCATTTCCTCCGATCCTCACTCTCATTCTCCTTATCATCCTTCTTATCAACAACTCTTGAGTTCTTCTCTTTCTCCTCCTTGTACTTAGCCATCCTCCTCTTCGAGGAATTTTGCTTCTCCTCTGTTTTCTTATCGCCTTCATCTTTATTTTGCTTCATTTTCACTTTTGTATTCATATCTTCCTCTCCCTCTTCCTTTACCTTCACATTTTGCTTATTATCCACCATGCCCATAGTGTTATACTGCTTCTTATGACATACCATGATTGGTCCTTTACTAATGGCTGGTACTTCTCCCGTTGCAATACAATATGAGATATATGATACATTAGCATAATACTTTGCAATGCTAAGAGTGTCATATAATACAACTCAAGTTTCACTCGTGTGTTGAATCTACGTATGAAACACTTTTTAAGTTTGGATTTTGTTACAATTATTCAATGATTATTCCAAACTATACAAGTTATATTCAAAACCACTCCTACAAGGCCCCTTTGTTATAGATCTAACAACCAACATAAATATAACTTCCATATAGGCTCTTTAGGGAAGAAAGTAGAACACTATGTATCCCATATTTATATTCAAATATTGGACAAACATGTACACATCATACATCAATGCTAGGAATATATATAGAGTGCGCACGTGCATAATATTTTGGGGAGGCACACTTGCACATTTGTATATATTCATCTAGCTAGGCAATTCGGTTGTGATACCTTATCTGATCTATCCACTAGTAGACCTTCATGTGCTCCCAATGTTTATCCTTCTCAAGAATTTGCCAAAATTTTTTGTCTTGATGAGGTTTACAAATTCGAAGGTTCTGTTTTGAAAATTTAGTAAACCAAGAAACATGCGCATATTGTGTTCATATGTTACCATCCTTGTCTCGAGACAAGAAAGGTATGGCCCCACAAGTAAACCAACGCTTATCACAAGAGAAAATGCAGCACAATATTAATCTGCTATATTTTAATAGAAGTAAATATAACATTATGAAATAAAAAATCCTAGTGGGGGTTCTCTCTGTTGGGAAACGTTGCATGGAAAAAAAAATCTACGCTCACGCAAGACCTATCGATGGAGATGCATAGCAACGAGAGGGGAGAGTGTGTCTACGTACCCTCGTAGACCGTAAGCGGAAGCGTTTATTAACGCGGTTGATGTAGTCAAACTTCTTCGCGATCCAACCGATCAAGTATCAAACGTACGACAGCTCCGCGTTCAGCACACGTTCAGCTCGATGATGTCCTCACCTTCTTGATCCAGTAAGACATGTGAAGTAGTTGATTAGTTCCGGTAGCACGACGGCGTGGTGACGGTGGTGATGCTGCTATTTCCGCAGTGCATCACCTAAGCACTACCAAAATATGACTGAGGGATGAAACGGTGGAGAGGGGCGCCGCACACGGCTAAATGATTGTCGTGGTGTTGAGTGGCGCCCCTCCCGCATATATATATATATATAGGTGGGGGAGGGGAAGCAGTCCCTAGGGCGCCCCAAGTGGCCGCTGGCTGCCCTAGGGCGCTTGCCTAGCCGCCCCCTTTCCTTATTTGAACATGGGGAAAAGGAAAGGGAGGTTGGCTGCTTTTGGGCGCCTCCCCTTCCTTTCCCCCCTTTCCTTGGTGCGTGGGTTGGGGTGGAAGGGCGCGCAAACCCCCTTGTGGGCTGGTGTGCTTCCCCCTTGGCCCATAAGGCCCACAACTCATCGATGGCCTCCCGGAACCCCTTCATGCACTCTGATAAAATACTCGGTACTTCCAAAACCTTTCCGGTGACCAAATACTATCGTCCTATCTATCAATCTTTACCTCCGAACCATTCCGGTGCTCGTCGTCATGTCTGTGATCTCATCCGAGACTCCGAACAACATTCGGTCACCAAATCATATAACTCATATAGCACTATATCGTCAATGAACGTTAAATGTGCGGACCCTACGTATTCGAGAACTATGTAGACATGACCGAGACACTTCTCCGGTCAACAACCAATAATGGAACCTGGATGCCCATATTGGTTCCTACTTATTCTACGAAGATCTTTATTGGTCGAACCATTATGATAGCATACGTAATTCCCTTTGTCCGTCGGTATGTTAATTGCCAGAGATTCGATCATCGGTATGTTAATTGCCCGAGATTCGATCATCGGTTTCTCCATAGCTAGTTCAATCTCTTTAACGACAAGTCTTTTTACTGGTTCTGTAATAAATCATCTTGTAACCAACTCCTTAGTCATTGTGCTTGCAAGCTTCTTGTGATAAGTATTACCAAGAGGGCCCATAGATACCTCTCCCATACACGGAGTGACAAATGCTAATTTCGATCCGTGCCAACTCAATAGATACCTTCGAAAATACCTATAGAACATATTTATGATCACCCAGTTACGTTTTGACATTTGATAGCACACAAGGCATTCCTCTGATATCCGAGAGTTGCATGATCACATAGTCGAAGGAATATGTATTTGACATTAAGAAAGCAACAACAATAAACGGAATGATCATATGCTAAGCTAAGGGATGAGTCTTGTCCATTACATCATTCTCCTAGTGATGTGATCCTGTTATCAAATGAAAACTCATGTCTATGGTTAGGAAACCTTAACCATCTTTGATCAACGAGCTAGTCTAGTAGAGGCTCACTAGGGACACTGTATTTGTTTATGTATCCACACATGTATTTAAGTTTCTGGTTAATACAATTCTAGCAAGAATAATAAACATTTATCATGATTAAGGAAATATAATAATAAATATTTTATAATTGCCTCTAGGGCATATTTCCATCAGTCTCCCAATTGCACTAGAGTCAATAATCTAGTTCACATTGCCACGTGATTAACACTCATAGTTCGCATCGCCTTGTGACCAATACCCAAAAGAGTTTACTAGTGTCAATAATTTAGTTCACATCGCCATGTGATTAACTCTCAAAGAGTTCTAAGGAGTGATCATGTTATTGCTTGTGAGAGAGGTTTTAGTCAATGGGCCTGCAATATTCAGATCCGTGTGTACTTTGCAAATCCTTATGTCATACTGTAGATGTTTCATGCTATCACGTTTACTTGGAGCTATTCCAAATTACTGCACTATTATACGTATCCGGTTTGCTACTTATAGTTATCTGGATCGGTGTCAAAGCTTGCATCTACCTAACCCTTTACGACGAACTATTTATTACCTCCATAATCGAGAAACATTTCCTTATTCCTCTTGTTACTAAGGATAATTTTGTCCGTTGTCAAGTGATCCACTCCAGGATCACTCTTGTACCCCCTTTTCCACACACATGGCAAAGCACACATCAGGTGTGGCACACAGCAAGGCATATCTTATAGAGCCTATGGCTAAGCCATAGGGAATGACTTTCATTCTCTCTCTATCCTCTGCCGTGGTCACGCTTTGAGTTTTACTCAATTTCACACCTTGTAACACAGGCAAGAACCCTTTCTTTGACTGATCCATTTTGAACTTCTTCAAAACTTTTTCAAGGTATGTGGTTTGTGAAAGTCCTATTAAGTGTCTTGATCTATCCCTATAGATTTTGATGCCAAGTATATAAGCAGCTTCACCGAGGTATTTCATTGAAAAAGTTCTTATTCACGTATCCTTTTATGCTATCCAGAAATTCTATATCATTTCCAATAAACAAATATTTCATCCACATATAATATAAAAATGCTAGAGAGCTCCCACTCATTTTCTTGTAAATACATGCTTCACCGTAAATCTGTATAAAAACATATGCTTCCTTGTTCATCTCATCAAAGTTTATATTCCAACTCTGAGATGCTTGCACCAGTCCAAAGATGGATCGCTGGATCTTGTACACTTCGTTAGCACCTTTAGGATCGACAAAACCTTCTGGTTGCATCATATACAACTCTTCCTTAATAAATCCATTAAGGAATGCAGTTTTGACATCCATTTGCCAGATTTCATAATTATAAAATGCGTCAATTGCTAACATGATTTGAACAGACTTAAGCATCGCTACGGGTGAGAAAGTGTCATCCTAGTCAAACCCTTTGTCGCGGGATTTCCACGGCCACTGATACGTCTCCAACGTATCTACTTTTCCAAACACTTTTGCCCTTGTTTTGGACTCTAACTTGCATGATTTGAATGGAACTAACCCGGACTGACGCTGTTTTCAGCAGAATTGCCATGGTTTTGTTTTTATGCAGAAATAAAAAGTTCTCGGAATAACCTGAAAACCCACGGAGAATTATTTTGGAAAATATAAAAAATATTTGCGGAAAGATCTAGACCAGGGGGCCCACACCCTGTCCACGAGGGTGGGGGCGCGCCCCCTCCCCCAAGGCGCGCCCCCTGCCTCATGGGCCCCCTGACGCTCCACCGACGTATCTCCGGACCCCATATATTCACTTTTGGGGAGAAAATTTCAAAGAGGAAGAATTATCGCGTTTTACGATACGGAGCCGCCGCCAAGCCCTAATCTCTCTCGGGAGGGCTGATCTGGAGATCATTCGGGGCTCCGGAGAGTGGAGATCATCGCCATCATCGTCATCAACCTTTCTCCATCACCAATTCCATGATGCTCACCGCCGTGCGTGAGTAATTCCATCGTAGGTTTGCTGGACGGTGATGGGTTGGATGGGATCTATCATTTAATCGAGTTAGTTTTGTTAGGGTTTGATCCCTAGTATCCACTATGTTCTGAGATTGATGTTGCTATGACTTTGCTATGCTTAATGCTTGTCACTAGGGCCTGAGTGCCATGATTTTAGATGTGAACCTATTATATTTTCATGAATATATGTGTGTTCTTGATCCTATCTTGCAAGTCTATAGTCACCTACTATGTGTTATGATCCGGCAACCCCGAAGTGACAATAATCGGGACCACTCCCAGTGATGACTGTAGTTTGAGGAGTTCATGTATTCACTATGTGTTAATGCTTTGGTCCGGTACTCTATTAAAAGGAGGCTTTAATATCCCTTAGTTTCCAATAGGACCCCGCTGCCACGGGAGGGTAGGACAAAAGATGTCATGCAAGTTCTTTTCCATAACCACGTATGACTATATTCGGAATACGTGCCTACATTACATTGATGAACTGGAGCTAGTTCACTGTCACCCTAGGTTATAATTTCTACATGATGAATTGCATCCGACATAATTCCTCATCACCTTTCCAATGCCTATGAGCTTTTCCCATATTGCCTGTTGCTTATTTACCTGCTGCTACCATTACAAAAACTACAATAACACTATCGTTACTTTTATTGCTGCTACCGCTATCTCCATATTACTTTGCTACTAAACTACCTTGCTGCAGATACTAAGTTTCCAGGTGTGGTTGAATTGACAACCCAGCTGCTAATAATTAAGGGTATTCTTTGGCTCCCCTTGTGTCGAATCAATAAATTTGGGTTGAATACTTTACCCTCAAAAACTGTTGCGACCCCCTGATGGCTTCTCGCCCCTCGTTGGTTACCCCAAGTGGAAGGTTTGAGATGTAGTGTAGCGGTAGTTTTCCCTTGGCAAAGATAGCAAGGATCAAATTCCCCTGAGACTCCGAGCTTCAACAAGAAGGTGTAAACTGCTAACGGCACCAGATATTTAGCGGCTGACAGGACCTGCACACAGATACAAATAACTTTGCTCCCAACGAGTACAGAGAGGTTGTCAATCCCTCCGGCCTTGTCGTTTACAAAGGATCAAAAGCAAGAGATAATAGTGATAGGTATGACTGCAACTAGTAAGTAAGAACAGAAAGTAAATAGCAAATGTGATCAGTGATGGTAATATGGACCGGGGTCCCATGATGTTCACTAGTGATGTCTCTCTCCCAAAAGACGATAAAACAGCTAGGTAAACAAATTACAGCTGGGCAATTGACAGGATTATGTGCGCAAACCAATGCTAAATATGCTGCAAGAAAGGTAGAGGTTCAAAGCATGGGCGGTACGCCAAGGCAAGTAGACCGAAATCCATCTACATCTACTACTAATCATCCACCTTGAGATATCTATCCAGAACATCTCGCTGGTATTAAGTTGCGAGTCCCACCCATAGTGTAAACTCAAAGCAACACACAACTGCATTAAAAGAACTTTGCGTAAAGTAAACAATCCTTGCACCCACGAGTACAATCACCGTTGTTTTCCCCCTTGTGGCAACAACACATCCCCTAGACTCATGTTTCTGTCACTCAAGCTAGTCATCGAGGGGCATGAACCCACAATCAAGCATAACGTTCCCTCTTGGAGATACTACCTACTACTTGGCCAAAGCAATAAACAGCAACGGAGAACATGCAAGAATTACTCAAGAACATAAATATAAAAGAGGTAAATCAAATATATTACTCAAACACAATCTGAACATAATCTCATAATCCATCGGATCCCAGCAAACTCATCATAGCAACAACATAAGGATTACATATGTGCCTCGATCATGTAAGGCAGCTCACGAGGTCTAATCGGTGAAGGACAAAGAGGGGAGGAGAACATCACATAGCTACTGGTCATGGACCGATGGTCCAAGGGAGACTACTCACAACTCATCCGGGAGGCGTCCATGGTGGTGGAGAGGCTCCCGGTGGTGGTCCTCCCCTCCGGCAGGGTGCCGGGAAGAGTTCTCCTGGTGCTCCCGATCTTGGAAGCGCGGCGGCAACGGAACAAAGATGAGATCACGAAAAAGGGTTCCGTCCTCGAGGGTTTCGGGACGCGGTGTAAATATAAGCCAAAGGGGGGCATCAGCGGAGGCCTGGGGGGCCCAGGCGCCCTGGCGGCGCGGCCAGGAGGGGGGCCGCGCCCTCTGGCCACCTGGAGCCCTGGTGGCCCCCCTTCGGCCCTACTTTGGCCGCAAGGAAGCTTCCGGAACGCTGATTTTTTATATATTTTTCCCGGGATTTTTCTGGCAATTTACATAATGTGAAAACCTGAAATACAAAAACAGCAGAAAACATAAACTGGCACTGAGGTGCACTAAGTTAATTAGTTAGTCCAAATATGATCAAAAGTGTTTGGAAGTGCATAAATAACATAGCAATATCACACAAAAGAGGCATGGAGCAAGCAGAAATTATAGATACGTTTTGTACGTATCAACATCCCCAAGCTTAATTCCTGCTCGTCCTCGAGTAGGTAAATGATAACAAGCATAATTTCTGTGGTGACATGCTATTAACCATATAAGGACTTTTCACAGTCACATGACAAAAGCTTACTGAGATAATGAATCTGTAGTAATTAAGTTGCCTCATGAGAAAACCACAAAGAACTGAAAGTTTTACAATATGATACTGAAACATCAAATAGATTTGTAGTGAGCATTGTGTGCAAATATGACAAAGTGGTACCTCGCTTGCCCCCTTTAGTGAAGCAAAACATAAATGCAGTGGCACCTCCAAAGTTTAAGTGACGACTAGATACAATGATTTCAGAATAAACGATATCATAATCATGCAAAAGACAATGGTACTTTGGGACAATGCACATTACACTCAGAATGACAATCATGCTCTCAATTGTTGATGCTTTAAAGAAGGTGGAGACTCTCGAACCGTGGCTTTTGATGGCAAGGTTGAAAACCCGTGGTCGGAAACAAAAACTAAACATGTACCAGAGCTCTTGGTTTTTAAAAACAGAGGTAATAATTATTTTTGGGGTATGCATATTTCGTCAACGAATGCTAGCAGATAACTCAATTACTTCTCGAGCTGGACAAGTTTCGAGGAACGGCTCCCGCATGAGGACGATCACATCCTCTTAATCTCCTTTGTTTATCACTGCCAAAGTTTTCTGATTTCTCATGAACAAAGCGTGAAGGAGGGTTTGTTTGTTGTATATATTTTTTAATGAGCCGGGCGCACTCTTTGCCAGTTCCTTCTCGTATTAGGGGTTTGCACATTAGACATGCAATCCCGTGGTGAAGCTTGTCCAACTTAAAAAAATCATGAATTAACTACTACTTCCTCATGAGCTAAAACAGAGGCACAAAAGAGAAATGCTTTTTTGATTAATTTCGAGATGGTACATGAAAGTCTTCGTTAGGAATGGCAGGTAAATACCATGTATAGGAAGGTATGGTGGACTCATATGGCATAACTGGTTTAAAGGATTTTGGATGCACAAGCAGTCAGTCCGCTTAGTACAGGCGAAGTTTAGCAAAAGACTGGGAGCGACCAACTAAGAGAGCAATGACAGTCATAATCATGCAGAGCGACAAAGCAACATTGAATCGGGTATGGAAGTTATATCGCTACTCAGAAATTAAAGATCATCAAGGCTTGATGGACTTTCTTTACAGTCTTAAATATGCGTGAGCATATGCCAAGTCAATCAAAATAAATTCTTGGAGGAAGATATCACTAAACCATACCACATCATAGGCAAACAAATCATGTTGGTACTCCAATAACACATTGGGAACCCCCCAGCTATTTGAGACTAACCATAAGAAAACATGAACTACTAAGCACCATTATGCACATAGCATTTTTATCATGGACATATCAACCAGTGCAACAGAAGCCAACTCTCTTAACAAGATAAGCATGATAATTCAAGAGAGTTCCAGCAACCAACTAAACAAAAGCTCTTTAAAAAGAAAAGCATGAAAACTAAGAGCTAAGCATGACAGTCGCTATTGAAAGACAAAGAACACACACAGCAAAGATAGACATGAAAATTCTATGTTGTGTTCTAGGTTGAAGTGGAGCGTGTTTCTCTCCCACACAAAGAAAGCTGAGTTCCAACTCGTTATGAAAAACAAGCAAAGCTAAAGAAAACTAAAAAGGAAACTAAAAGCAAGACACTCCAAGTATAGCACATAACACATGAAGTGATTAAAATATAGTGGAACGAAAGACGAACTGATAATGTTGATGGAGAAGGGGATGCACGGGGGCATCCCCAAGCTTAGACGCTTGAGTCTTCTTGAATATTTCTTGGGGGTGCATGGGGGCATCCCCAAGCTTGAGCGTTTGACACTCCTGAATCTTTTTATCATCTTCCCTCGCACACTTGAAAACTCCCTTCATACATAACTCATCATAATCTGATTAGCGAGGTTAGTACCCATAATAAAATAATTTTTCCTTGCTGGAAATAAGGATATTCTTGAAGTTCTACTGTTTCTCAAGATTGCCAAAAGGTTTTTGCAAAGAAAAAGCAAGCTCAAGGTTTGCAAAACGAAGAAAAGGCAAAACAGGACAGAATATGTGAAAAACAGACTAGCAGGTAGTAAATAATTTTTTCGTGGCACTTCTGCAACTCAAATCAAAAAACTCAGAACAGATTCCCGAAAGCCAATTGTATAGAGCACCCTGTCGAAAGAATTCAGACCAAAAAGATGATCTGGTGATTTTATACGAATTTTTCTGTCCAAGGACAGAATCTGTTTCCTGGACAGCGCGCCACAACTTTTGAACTTTCTTGCAATCAGAGGCTAAACTTGGCACAAAGCTGAAAAGTAAAGATACAATGATGATGCAACTGTAGTAACAAACATCAAGACACAACAAAAGCAAAATAAAAATTTTATTCATTGTGGGCTGCCTCCCAAAAGCGCTTTCTTTTATGCCTTTAAGCTAGGCATAATGCAAAAAGATCATGTTGTATCAATTGAACCATCATCAAGATCATCAAAAAGCTCTTCAATAGTACAACTAGTCTTAAGAGGACTTTCAAATAAAGGCCTAATAGAGATACTTCTAGGGAGAAGACCAAAAGGTAAAAAGTCGATGGAAGATTCATTTATAAATTTATCAAAGAGAGGTGTTTCTTCCAAAGTCTTCACAGTTGCAACCCCTTTGGCAATCTGTTGATTACTTTTGGAACGAGGAGCCTTTGGAACGTAAACGAACTTAGGCTCCTTCTTTGCCGGAGTTTCTACCTTTTCGGTTTTGATTGAGGAGAAAGTAGTTCCTAAAGTGCCAAAGATTTCCTCAATCTTGTCTATCCTAGAAGAATCCAAGTCATGGGATTTGATGGTCTCCAAAGTTTTGAGAATTTTATGCATGGAGCTATCAAGCCTATTCAAATTCCCTTGGATCTTACGATCCAACTCATTTATCTTATTAATGTTTGGCATCTCTAGCTCTATCTTTTCAAGTTTTTTCATAATGTGAGCTAGAGTGTTGTCCTCTTGAATGCTAACAACAGGGGGATTTCCAACAAGATTTTCAATAATACTAAGAGATTCCCAAACTGGGGCCTCTAGGAAATTTCCATTGATAGCAGAATCTAGAATAAACCTATTCCAAGAAGTAATTCCAACATAAAAATTTCTAAGCAGGATAGTAGTAGATTGCTTCTTGGTGTCTCTTTTTTGAGAATCATTAATTCTATACCAAGCATCTTTTAGACTTTCCCCACCTCTTTGTTTAAAGGTGAGAACTTCTGCCTCACCAAAGACAAAAGGACCAGACATAATGACAACTAAAGAATGAGATAACTATTTTTGTGACTTTTGATAAAAGACACTAAAGGAAAAACTGAAAGGTAAACTAACGAGACTAAAAAGCAAAGGTAAAAGATAGCGTGCAACTCCCCTATCTTGGAGAGTGGAGTCCCCGGCGACGGCGCCAGAAAACTTTGCTTGATGGCTTCTCGCCCCTCGTTGGTTACCCCAAGTGGAAGGTTTGAGATGCAGTGTAGCGGTAGTTTTCCCTTGGCAAAGATACCAAGGATCGAATTCCCCTGAGACTCCGAGGTTCAACAAGAAGGTGTCAACTGCTAACGGCGCCAGATATTTAGCGGCTGACAGGACCTGCACACAGATACAAATAACTTTGCTCCCAACGAGTACAGAGAGGTTGTCAATCCCTCCGGCCTTGTCGTTTACAAAGGATCAAACACAAGAGATAATAGTGATAGGTATGACTGCAACTAGTAAGTAAGAACAGAAAGTAAATAGCAAATGTGATCAGCGATGGTAATATGGACCGGGGTCCCACGATGTTCACTAGTAATGTCTCTCTCCCAAAAGACGATAAAACAGCTAAGCGAGGTAAAAAAATTACAGCTGGGCAATTGACAGGATTATGTGCGCAAACCAATGCTAACTATGCTGCAAGAAAGGTAGAGGTTCAAAGCATGGGCGGTACGCCAAGGCAAGTAGACCGAAATCCATCTGCATCTACTACTAATCATCCACCTTGAGATATCTATCCAGAACATCTCGCTGGTATTAAGTTGCGAGTCCCAACCATAGTGTAAACTCAAAGCAACAGACAACTGCATTAAAAGAACTTTGCGTAAAGTAAACAATCCTTGCACCCGCGAGTACAAGCACCGTTGTTTTCCCCCTTGTGGCACCACACATCCCCTAGACTCATGTTTCTGTCACTCAAGCTAGTCATCGAGGGGCATGAACCCACAATCAAGCATAACGTTCCCTCTTGGAGTTACTACCTACTACTTGGCCAAAGCAATAAACAGCAACGGAGAACATGCAAGAATTACTCAAGAACATAAATATAAAAGAGGTAAATCAAATATATTACTCAAACACAATCTAAACATAATCTCATAATCCATCGGATCCCAGCAAACTCATCATAGCAACAACATAATGATTACATATGTGCCTCGATCATGTAGGGCAGCTCACGAGGTCTAATCGGTGAAGGACAAAGAGGGGAGGAGAACATCACATATCTACTGGTCATGGACCCATGGTCCAAGGGAGTCTACTCACAACTCATCCGGGAGGCGTCCATGGTGGTGGAGAGGCTCCCGGTGGTGATCCTCCCCTCCGGAAGGGTGCCGGGAAGAGTTCTCCTGGTGCTCCCGATCTTGGAAGCACGGCGGCGGTGGAACAGAGATGAGATCGCGAAAAAGGGTTCCTTCCTCGAGGGTTTCGGGACGCGGTGTAAATATATGCCAAAGGGGGGCATCAGCGAAGGCCTGGGGGGCCCAGGCGCCCTGGCGGCGCGGCCAGGAGGGGGGCCGCGCCCTCTGGCCGCCTGGAGCCCTGGTGGCCCCCCTCCGGCCCTACTTTGGCCGCAAGGAAGCTTCCGGAACGCTGATTTTTTAAATATTTTTCCTGGGATTTTTCTAGCAATTTACGTAATGGGAAAACCTGAAATACAAAAACAGCAGAAAACAGAAATTGGCACTGAGGTGCACTAAGTTAATTAGTTAGTCCAAATATGATCAAAAGTGTATGGAAGTGCATAAATAACATAGCAATATCACACAAAAGAGGCATGGAGCAAGCATAAATTATATATACGTTTTGGACGTATCACCCCCTACACTTGTGGGTTATCAAGACTATTTTCTTGCGCCGTTGCCGGGGAGCATAGTTCTATTCTTTAAGTAACTTGGGATTTATATCTCTTGATCACTATGAAGAATTTGAAGGACTAAAAAACCAAGACCTTACCCTCAACTACGAGGGGAGGTAAGGAACTGCCATCTAGCTCTGCACTTGATTCTCCTTCTGTTATGGGTAAATTTGCGACACCTACTCATGCTATTGAATCTGATATGTCGTACTCCCTCCATTTTTATATACAAGGCCACTATGAAATATACGTTTTGCATCAATACAAGGCCACCAACAGTAATCGAGGAAAGAATTAATGTTATTTTCTTGTACTAGCAACCTATTTAATACTTGCATGCATGCAGTCATAAAAACACTAGCTACTTTCTCCACTAAGATTCCTTGCATGCATGTTGTGTATTAATGATCCGAGTAAATGAAAAGAAAAGATGACTTGTAAAGTATGCATTAAATTTTATCTTGGTACCTGTAATTTGAGTTTGTGGCCTTGTATATAAAAATGGAGGGAGTATGTTCTTGATGATGCAACTTCTGCTATGTATGATGAAACTACTTCTATGCCTGATAATACTGTACCACTAGGTGAATTTTTAGATGAACAAATTGCTAAGGTTAGGGAGAATGCAAATGTTGAAACTGATAATATTTATGAAAGTGATGATGAAGCTTCTCCCCCTAGATATGAATTGCCTGTTGTTCTTGAGAGTTAAGTTATGGATGAAGAAACTGCTAAAGACTTTCTTGCTTGCAACGATAGATATGATCCTAAGAAACTATTAGCTAAGCTAAAAGAAAAGTCCTTGAATGCTAGAATGAAACATGACCCTGCTTTTGCTACATCACCTATCTTTGTTACTGATAAGGATTATGATTTCTCTGTTGATCCTGAGTTAATTACTTTGGTTGAATCTGATCCTTTCCATGGCTATGAGTCTGAAACTGTTGTGGCACATCTTACTAAGTTAAATGATATAGCCACCCTGTTTACCAATGATGAAAAGATTCATTACTACTATATCCTTAAGTTATTTCCTTTCTCGTTCAAGGGTGATGCTAAGATTTGGTTTAATTTTCTTGATCCTGGTTGTGTGCGTAGTCCCCAGGATATGATGTATTACTTCTCTGCTAAATATTTTCCCGCTCATAAGAAACAAGCTGCCTTACAGGAAATATATAACTTTGTGCAAATTGAAGAAGAGAGTCTCCCACAAGCTTGGGGGAGGCTTCTCCAATTACTTAATGATTTGCCTGATCATCCTCTTCAGAGGAACGATATACTTGATGTCTTTTATAATGGACTAACCGATGCTTCCAGAGACCACCTGGATAGTTGTGATGGTTGTGTTTTCAGGGAAAGAACAGTTGATCAAGCTGAATTACTATTAAATAATATGATGGCCAATGAAAATAATTGGACACTTCCTGAACCAGCCCCTAAGCCAACTCCGAAGAAAAGAGGTGTTCTATTTCTCAGTCCTGAAGACATGCAAGAGGCAAAGAAATCTATGAAAGTAAAAGGTATTAAAGCTGAAGATGTTAAGAATTTACCACCTATTGAAGAAATACATGGTATTGATAAACTGACACAGGTAGTA
>LR738710.1:837452796-837506436 GCA_902687465.1 Secale cereale
ACATTTTAGAATACCTATTAGGCATCATGAGAAGGAAGAAAAATTGCTTGCCCCTATTTATCTAGATTACAAGAGCATGATAGCACATGCTTTTATTGTTAAAGACAAGGATAGGTTGATTAATTATAAATTAAGGTTTGATGAAAAATATTGTGAGATTGTTACCTTGCCTGCACCATCTCTATTTGACCTATATACATGCATACATCTTGTTACATCAGATGCTTTCTACAAGCACCAGAACCAGGCACAAGCTTCAGAGCCCGAGCCGGAGCCACCAGTCGATCCTTATCGTCAGTCTATTTGTGGGTGGGACCTGGATGGGCTTGCCAACCAGTGGCACCCAGAGGATGCATCTCAGTACACTGGAGGGAGTAACTTCGATCCGTGGTCATAGACCAACATAGGCCAAAAGCCTAAGCTTGGGGGAGTACGTGTTTCTCACCGACTTTACATTCATGCTCACGCACTTATTCTAGTTGTCGATGCTCACACTCTTTCATTGTACCATCCATGTTTAGTTTCATTTCTTTTTCTTAGTCTTTTTCTCGCGTGCTAGAAAAAACCTTATGAAAAACAAAAAATATATTAGTTGTACCTTTTAGCTAGTTTACTTTCTTTTCTTGTAGTAGTAGTAACTAAAAGAAAACTCAAAAAGATTTCCCGTTCTTCTTTTGCTTGTTGGGAGCTTTCCCTTGTAAATAGTTACTTTTCTTTTCTTTGGGGGTTAAGAGTAGAAGACCATGATTAAAATGCTTAGTGGGTCTCATATGCTTTATTGTTGATTTAACCTTGAGCCATATTACCTTGTCTTCTCTCTTGCATTAAATGCTTGTAGATCCCAGCTTAGTCCAATGCACGTGCACTATTATTATTATCCGCACCGTTCGGTCGTGCGAGTGAAAGGCAATAAGGATGATATATGATGAACTAATTGAGATGAGAAAAGCTGGTGTGAACTCGACCTCTCTTGCTTTTGTAAATATGATAGTTCATCGTTCCAGATTCATCTTGTTATGAATGAAACATGCTTGCAATGACAAATAGAGATCATAGTTGCTTATGCCATGCTTAATTAGCTGAGAGTTTATAATGGTATATCTTGCGTGCCAACATCATATTAAAATGGTTGTGATGTAGTATGATAGGGTGATCCTCCTTTGAACGATTCAAGTGGTCTAACTTGGCACATGTTCACGCATGTAGTTGAAACAAATCAACATAGCCTCCACAATATTTATGTTCATGGTGATTTATATCCTACTCATGCTTGCATTCATTGTTGATTAATTTTAATGCATGTTCATGACCGATGTTGCTCTCTAGCTGGTCGCTTCCCAGTCCCTTTCTAGCCTTCACCTGTACTAAGCGGGAATACTTCTTGTGCACCCACTTCCATAAACCCCAAAGTTATTCCATATGAGTCCACCATACCTTCCTATATGCGGTATTTACCTGCCGTCCCAAGTAAATTTGTATGTGTCAAACTATAAACCTTCAAATGAAATTCTGTTTTGTATGCTCGAACAGCTCATGTATCAGCTAGGGCTGTCTATATCTTCCAATATTAGGTGGGTTATTCGCACGATGAGTGGACTCCGCTCATCATTCATGATAAAATGGCTGGTAACCGGGATGCCCAGTCCCATGCTCAAAATCATAATAATTAAACAAAACTCCCCCAGGGCTGTTGCTGGTTAGGACGGTACCCATTGTTTCGGGCTAGCCGTGGGGTGTGCTTGTTGGTGGCTAGGGGAGTATAAACTTTACCATTCTATTTGGGAACCGCCTATAATGTGCGTATCATGGGAGATATCAAGATTCTCGGTTTATATGTTGACAATGAAAGTATACCGCTCAAAATGTTATTCGTCTCTATTTAAAAATCGAGCTCTGGCACCTCTACAAATCCCTTCTTCCCTCTGCGAAGGGCCTATCTATTTACTTTTATGCTGAGTCATCATTCTCTTATAAAAGAGCACCAGTAGGAGAGCACCTCAGTCATTTGCATTTATTACTATTAATTTGCATTGAGTATGATTGATACGTCTCCAACGTATCTACTTTGCCAAACACTTTTGCCCTTGTTTTGGACTCCAACTTTCATGATTTGAATGGAACTAACCCAGACTAACGCTGTTTTCAGCAAAACTACCATGGTGTTATTTTTGTGCAGAAATAAGAAGTTCTCAGAATCGCCTGAAAATAAACCGAAAATTATTTCAGAAAATATAAAAAATACCTGCAAGAAGATCCACACAGCGGGCCCACAGGTTGTCCTCGAGGGTGGGGGGTGCGCCCCCCTTCCTAGGGCGCGCCCCCTGCCTCGAGGGCACCCTGATGCCCCATTGACGTATCCCCAGGTCCCATATATTCCGTTTCGTGGAGAAAAAAGGAGAATGAATTATCACGCTTTACGAGATGGAGCCGCCGCCAAGCCGTAATCTCTCTCGGGAGGGCTGATCTGGAGTCCGTTCGGGGCTCCAGAGAGTGGAGATCGTCGCCATCCTCATCATAAACCTTCCTCCATCACCAATTCCATGATGCTCACCGCCATGTGTGAGTAATTCCATCGTAGGCTTGCTGGACGGTGATGGGTTGGATGGGATCTATCATGTAATCGAGTTAGTTTTGTTAGGGTTTGAGCCCTAGTATCCACTATGTTTTGAGATTGATGTTGCTATGACTTTGCTATGCTTAATGCTTGTCACTAGGGCCCGAGTGCCATGATTACAGATCTGAACCTATTATGTTTTCATGAATATATGTGTGTTCTTGACCCTATCTTGTAAGTCTATAGTCACCTACTATGTGTTATGATCCGGCAACCCCGAAGTGACAATAATCAGGACCACTCCCGGTGATGACCGTAGTTTGAGGAGTTCATGTATTCACTATGTGTTAATGCTTTGGTCTGATACTCTATTAAAAGGAGGCCTTAATATCCCTTAGTTTCCAATAGGACCCCGCTGCCACGGGATGGTAGGACAAAAGATGTCATGCAAGTTCTTTTCCATAAGCACGTCTGACTATATTCGGAATACATGCCTACATTGCATTGATGAACTGGAGCTAGTTCTGTGTCACCCTAGGTTATAACTTCTACATGATGAATTTCATCCGACATAATTTCCCATCACCGATCCATTGCCTACGAGCCTTACCTATATTGCTAGTTGCTATTTTACTTTTCTGTTGCTATTATCACAAAAACTACAAAAATACTATCTTTACTTTTATTGCTGCTTCCACCACTATCATATTACTGTGCTACCAATCTACCTTGCTGCAGATACTAAGTTTCCAGGTGTGGTTGAATTGACAACTCAGATGGTAATACTTAAGAGCATTCTTTGGCTCCCCTTGTGTCAAATCAACAAATTTGGGTTTAATACTTTACCACTAGTAGAAAAAGGGTCAAACGTGAAGCACATTAGTGCCGGTTTGAATTTGAGCCGGCACTAATGTGTACATTAGTGCCGGTTCCAACGGCTAGCCGGGCCACTCCCATTAGTACCGGTTTGTGGCAAACCTTTAGCACCGGTTCGTGCCACAAACCGGTACTAATGAGAGTGGTGGCAGGATGTTGTCGGTCTGGGGCCCCTCCAGCACCTTTAGTACCGGTTCTTGGCACGAACCGGTGCTAAAGGTGGTCGTAGATAAACCCTTCGTGCACCCGAGCTCGCTCTGTTCTTCCCCTTTCCCCTCTCCTCTCTGTTCTTCCCCTCTTCCTCTCGAGCTCATCACACATTTTGCCCGAAATTTGTCAAGATTTGAAGGCCCCCATCCATTCAAATGATCACAAAGGTTAGCAACTTTGTCCTTTCATCTCTCATTACTAGATTAGCTCTTGCAATGCTTTATATAGTGATTAATTTGTGAGTTTAGTAATTTGGGAGGAAATATATGTGCTAGTATTTGATTTATATGCAATTTGAGGTCCAAAATAACACTTAGTTTGCATATGTAGGAGAGCTTAAATTTAGTTGAAAGAGAAAATGAGTACTTGAAAGAAAAATTGAAAAGAATTGAGGGGGAGAAGATGGAATTGGAGTTGCATGTTCTCGATGTCATCGATGATTACAAGATCAAGATGGAGAAAATGCGCTTGATGATTAGAAAGATTAGAAAAGATGCCATCGATAGTGAGGCTTGGTATCATTATATTGTTGGATCAATTGTTACCTTAGTTGCGATCTTGATCGCATTTCTTGTTGCATTTAAATGCTTTAGCTAGAGAGTTATTTGTTTGTTGCATTTAAGTGTTGTATGAACTTGTATTAAGTTGGTGTTTTTGGTGTTGTGTATTGAAGATGAGCCGACAATGGATGTACGATGACTGATGCCCTCCCGAGTTCATTAATGGCGTGCAAACTTTTCTGCTTGCGGCTGAGGCAAACAAGCGGGCGGATGGTTTTATGCCTTGTCCATGTGCTGTCTGTAAGAATGGTATAAATTACTCTAAGTCAAGAACCATTCACGTCCACCTGTTTAAGTCCGGTTTCGTGCCCCACTATAATGTTTGGACCAAGCAGGGAGAAAGAGGGGTCATGATGGAAGACAATGAAGAAGAAGAGGACGACGACAGCTATCCTGGCCATGGGTTCCCTGAATACGATGATACAACAACGGGGGAACAAGCTGAGCCGGTAATGCGGGAAGAAGCTGAGCCGGCAATGCGGGAAGAAGCTGAAGAAGAGGCATCAGATGAGCCCATTGATGATCTAGGTCGGGCCATTGCCGATGCAAAGAGAAACTGCGCAAGTGATTTGGAGAAGAAGAAGTTGCAGTGCATGTTAGATGATCACAAAAAATTGTTACCTGAATTGCATAGGTGACAAGAAAAAGATGGGCACCATACTGGAATTGCTGCAATGAAAGGCAGAGAATGGTGTATCTGACAAGGGATTTGGAAAGTTGCTGGTAATGATAAAGGATATGCTTCCAAAGGACAACGAATTGCCCGAGAGTACGTACGAAGCAAAGAAGGTTGTCTGCCCTCTAGGGTTAGAGGTGCAGAAGATACATGCATGACCTAATGATTGCATCCTCTACCGTGGTGAGTACGAGTATTTGAACGCTTGCCCGGTATAAAGTGCATTGCGCTATAAGATCAGCCGCGATGACCCTGGTGATGTCGAGGGCGAGCGCCCCAGGAAGAAGATTCCTGCCAAGGTGATGTGGTATGCTCCTATAATACCACGGTTGAAACGTTTGTTCCAAAACAAAGAGCATGCCAAGGCGATGCGATGGCACAAAGAAGACCGTAAGAAAGACGGAAAGTTGAGAGTACCCGCTGACGGGTCGAAGTGGAGAAAAATAGACAGAAAGTACGGGAAGGAATTTTCAGATGACGCAAGGAGCGTATGGTTTGGTCTAAGCGCAGATGGCATTAACCCTTTTGGGGAGCAGAGTAGCAACCATAGCACCTGGCCTGTGACTCTATGTTTGTATAACCTTCCTCCTTGGTAGTGCATGAAGCGGAAGTTCATTATGATGCCAGTGCTCATCCTAGGCCCAAAGCAACCCGGCAACGACATTGATGTGTACCTAAGGCCATTAGTTGAAGAACTCTTACAACTGTGGAATGGAACAGGTGTACGTGCGTGGGATGAGCACATGGGGGAAGAATTTGACCTAAAGGCGTTGCTGTTCGTAACCATCAACGATTGGCCTGCTCTCAGTAACCTTTTAGGACAGACAAACAAGGGATACCGCGCATCCACGCACTGTTTGGACGATATCGACAGTATATATTTGGCTAATTGTAAGAAGAATGTGTACCTGGGACATCGTCGATTTCTTCCAAGGAGGTATCCCGTAAGAAAGAAAGGCAAGCATTTCAAAGGTGAGGCGGATCACCGGACAAAGCCTCGCCACCGTACTGGTGCTGATGTACATGATATGGTCAAGGATTTGAAGATGGTCTTTGGAAAGGGTCCTGGTGGACAACCTGTTCCGAATGACGCTGACGGACGCGCACCCATGTGGAAGAAGAAATCTATATTTTGGGACCTGCCCTATTGGATAGACCTAGAGATCCGCTCCGCAATCGACGTGATGCACGTGACGAAGAATCTTTGTGTGACCCTGCATGGCTTCTTGGGCGTGTATGGGAAGACAAAAGATATACTTGAGGCACGAGAGGACCAGCAACGTATGCACGGAAAAGAAGACATACATCAGGGTCATGCAAGCTATGCTCTTACCAAAGAAGAGAAGGAAATCTTCTTTGAATGCCTACTCAGTATTAAGGTACCGTCTGGCTTCTCGTCGAATATAAAGGTTATAATAAACATGGCAGAGAAAAAGTTCCAGAACCTAAAGTCTCATGACTGCCACGTGATTATGACGCAACTGCTTCCGGTTGCATTGAGGGGGCTTCTACCGAAAAACGTTCGATTAGCCATTGTGAAGCTATGTGCATTTCTCAATGCAATCTCTTAGAAGGTAATCGATCCAGAAATCATACCAAGGTTAGAGAATGATTTGGTGCAATGTCTTGTCTGTTTCGAGTTGGTGTTCCCACCATCCTTCTTCAACATCATGACCCACGTCCTAGTTCACCTATGCGAAGAGATTAACGTTTTGGGTCCTGTATTTCTACACAATATGTTCCCCTTTGAGAGGTTCATGGGAGTCTTAAAGAAATATGTTCATAACTGTGCTAGGCCAGAAGGAAGCATCTCCAAGGGCTATCACAATGAGGAGGTCATTGAGTTTTGTATTGACTTTATTCCTGACCTTAAGCCGATTGGTGTTCCTGAATCGCGGCATAAGGGTAGACTGGATGGAAAAGGCACGCTAGGAGGGGAACAAATAATATGTATGGATGGACATTCTCTCACTGAAGCACACTACAAAGTTCTACAGAATTCCTCCTTGGTGGCTCCGTATATGGATGAACACAAGAATTTGCTACGCTACAAACACCTGGAGCGGTCTGATGACTGGATTACACAGAAACAAACCAGGAGTTTCGCCAGCTGGTTGCAGACACGTACCGTGCATGACACCTATATTGAAGATGACCTGTACTTGTTGTCCCAGTTACCATCTTCGAATATAATGACTTCCAAAGGGTACAAGATAAATGGTAATACATTTTACACGATCGCCCAAGATAAGAAGAGCACCAACCAAAACAGTGGTGTCCGCTTTGATGCAGAAACCAAGATGGGAAAGGAAACATATTGTGGTTATATACAGAACATATGGGAACTTGACTATCGACGTGGTTTGAAGGTCCCTTTGTTTCGGTGCAAATAGGTCAATATGACACGAGGCGGGGTAACGGAAGACCCGTAGTACGGAATGACAACAGTGGATCTCAACAATCTTGCATATGCAGACGAACCATTCGTCCTAGCCAATGATATGGCACATGTTTTCTATGTGAAGGACATGTCTATCAAGCCAAGTAAAAGAAAAGATAAGGAAGCGAATGTATCGTACGATGAACCAAAGCGGCACATAGTTCTTTCTGGGAAGAGAAACATTGTGGGAGTGGATGACAAGAGAGACAAGTCAGCAGATTATGAAAAGGTTGATGAAATTGCTCCATTCACAGTGAATATTGACCCGAGCATCCCGTTAAATGATGAAGATTTTCCATGGTTACGGCGCAAAGGGACACACGCGAAGAAAAAGTTTCACACCCAAAGATCTGGGATGTGATCGGCTTCACTATCATCACTTTCTTCTGTGTTTCACACCCAGAAGGGAATGTCTGTAATAGTTAGGGTAGTTATGTGTTTTGGCATTTAAAACACGAAGAAATTTTATGTGCAAACAAATTCTTTCATGCCTTTACTGATTTTTAAAGTTAAGTTCTTCACAAACTAGTGATTCACACTAATTTCAAATAATTCAAAATTTAAACTATTCAAATTTGAAAACTACGGGCACTAACAAAAAGTTTGTAATTTAATGTACCTAAAGAAAAAATATTCACAAAGAAACTCTAAATACACAAAAAAAACAACTCAAAAATAGATATATTTGTGGCAATGTTAGATAGATAAATTTTAGATGTAGAAATGTTAGTTAGATATAAAATGAAATACCATATAAAAAAATTGTTTGCGCGCTACCTAGTGGGCCTGCAAGGCCCTGGGCCTGTATTTGCAGGCCCATAAAGGCCCAGCAGACTCACAGGGCAGCGCGGCAATGTTAGGCCCACAAGCCTGCAGTAGATAGAAGCTCGAAGGAGCAGCCGCGGCGGGGTTTATAAACCAGTGCGGCTGCCCCTCGGCTAGCGAGGTGGGACTAAACTTGCCGCACCGCACCTGCACCAGCGCACCCCCTGTAGTACCGGGTCGTGGCACCAACCAGTACTAAAGGGGTGTCTTTAGTACCGGTTGGAGCCACCAACCGGTACTAAAGGTCCATCCTATATAAGAAAACACTTTAAAAAAATTCAATTTCTCATCTGCTTCTTCTCCTCTGCACCGTCGCCCGCCGCCCCCGTCTCCATATCCCTCGTCGCCGCCCCGTCCCCGTCGTTGCCGCCCCGTCGTCAACGCGCCCGTCGCCGCCCCGTCGTCGCCGCCCCCGTCGCCGCCCCGTCCCCGTCGTTGTCACCGCGCCCGTCGCCGTCCCCGTCGCCGTCCCCGTCGCCGCCCCCCGTCGCCTCTCGCCTCGCCGGTGAGCACACACACACACATACATTTTTTTATTTTTTAGTTGTAGAAATAGTTATAAAAATGTTAGAAATTTTTCTTTTTTCAGTTATAGAAATAGTTAGTTATATAGCATTGTTAGAAATGTTATAGAAATGTTAGAATTGTTAGAATTTTTTTTCTGTTTTTTAGTTATAGAAATAGTTATAAAAAAGTTAGAATTGTTAGAAATTTTTCTGTTTTTTAGTTATAGAAATAGTTATAAAAAAGTTAGAAATTTTTCTTTTTTTTAGTTCTAGAAATATTAGAAATGTTATACAAATGTTAGTTATATATATAGAAATGTTATATTTTTTTCTTCTGTTTTTTAGTTATAGAAATATTTGAAATGTTATAGAAATGTTAGTTATATAGCATTGTTAGAAATGTTATAGAAATGTTAGTTATATAGAAATGTTAGAAATTTTAGTTATCAAAATCCTATCATTAAAAAAATGTTACTTTTTGCGGTCATATAGCTAGTATTTGTTCTCGACGATGCCCGGCCCGCATCCTCGCCGTCGACCCGTCCGCGACGACGTCCGGCTGACCCATGTCCGGGGCTGGGCTCCGCCGGGCTAGCACTGGGAGGTGCTGCCTGGAGGGGCGCGCCGCTTGATGAGGGACCCGGCCCCGGGTCCCGTCGTCGACCCTGATCTCGTTTGGTGGCGTTCGCGTGGGCCAGTTTCTGTGCGGACGGAGCCGGCCCCGCCGGAGGTGGTACGTCGCCGTGCCAGGGAGGATGACGGCACGTCCATCGCTACATTGTTGCGTTAGAGGGCGGCAGGTTCTCCAATACCTGGCAGTTTCTTCAGGGATCTCACTTCAGCTATGATCCTGTGAGGGTTCCTTCTCTTTGGGTGTCCACCCCCCGCGCCGCAGGAACCGCGAGTGTCCTAGATTCTTCTGTAGTATTCGAACTTTATTAGCTACCTAGCCAGTGATGTATTCGATATTATATATTATTCGAGACGATTTATTCGAGATTATATATTATTCGAGACGATGTATTCGATATTATATCTATTATTCGAGATGATGTATTCGAGATTATATCTATTATTAGAGACGATGTATTCGAGATTATATCTATTATTCGAGACGATGTAATTTGAATACTAAATTGTTTTATATTTCTTTTGGATTAGTTAAATAAAAACTATGGCGGACAATACCGGCAGAGAGGGAGAACAGACCCTGTTCGATATGATACGCAATCCTCGTAGGCCAGATGATGATCAGAATGAAGAAGATTATGACGGCTCAGAATTTCTAAACAACACTGGAGAGGGTGATATCATATTCGATCGCGACGACCGAATTGATGAAGTCATGAACTACGATTATGATGATGACGAAGAAAATGTTGATCTTGAAACAACAAAGACCAGCGAGGTATATATATTTATATAAGCAGCCACATCTGGTGATCATCACATGTTTTAAATGAGTTGAAGATATATTAACGAATCGATCTTTCTTCTTTCAGCCATCCGGATCGAGCAAATCTTCAGGCAACAGGACGAAACGAGGCCCGAACAAAAAGTTGAAGGAGGGCGTAAAGTACAATATCAAGGCAATCAGACCTAATGGTGAACCATTAGCGCCTAAAATGATTGCGGACAAGTTCATTTGTCAGTGTAGAGTTCTTGTTAAGGACCAACTCCCGATCTCCCTTCAAGAATGGAGAGAGCCAGCAAAGCCATGTCCAGATCTTACTTTTGTCGACGACAGACAAAAAAGTCTGCTCTGGGATACTCTCATGGAACATTTCACCCTACCAGATCATTTCACAGAAGCAGATGTGCAGAAAGTCAAGGACGCTGCTCTTAGGAAGATGGCGGTTGCATTCAAGAACCACAAGAATCGTGAATGGGACAAGTACGTCAAGGGAGGAAGGAAGACTCCAGTATTCGAGGGAACACTACACAAGCAAAGTGCTCATTGGGACGATTTCATGAAATTCAAGGATTCAGAATTAGCTATGGAACGGTCGAGAATAAACAAGAAGAATGCCGAAAAAAGGATAAGTTCCATAAGCTGGTGCCAGGTGGATACGCGGTGGCAATGCCGAAGTGGGATAAGTTTGAGAAAGAGATGGAGAATGCAGGTGTCACTCCGGTTACTAGGAGCTGGCCCACTAGGTGCAGGACTTGGTTCTATGCGCATGGGGGGAATTGCACCCGAAGACAGGCAAAGTTTCGACGAAGGCATGTCTGAAAGGAGCCGACGATAAGATACTTGTTGCAATAGAAGAGGCTCGATCGGGGGTGTTCCAGCCCAACGGAGAGAACGACGAGCTTACACGTGCCCTGGGAAATCCTGAACACCCGAGAAGAACATGAGGCAAGGGCGCCATTCCGTGGTATGAGGGCTTTTCGGACTGGAACGCCGACTACAGAACCCGTGCGAGAAGGAAGATTGCGGAGGAGAAGCAGAGGAAGATGGAGGAGGAGCAGAGGAAGCTGGACTATGAACGCCTTCAAGGCCTAGAATCAAAGCACGCGGACTTGGCAGTCAAATTCCAGCGGCAGCAGGAGCAGATCGACTCACTTAGCAAGCAAAGGGGGTCTCAGCAGCTGCAGCAGCTAGCGGATGATCCAGCATTGGATACCACCCCCCATCCATGCCGAGAAGCAGCGTGGGTTCCGCCCCGGGCGACACAATGCTGGATAGATACCCCGTGGATGACATCATGGAGAACACTAACTGCGAGCTACACTTCAAAATGAAGAACATATCCATGAAGGTGGCGGACGCCGTTGCTTTTACAAATCCCTCCGAGGCAACCTTCCATTGCAACCCAATTCCAGCAGGCTATGCTCGTGTCTTGGTTGATGAGGTGGTGGACCAATATTCGGGGCTAGAGCTTGACATTCCCGGTGGTGACGAGGAGCACACATTCGGAGAGGCCAAACATCATATCATCCTATGGAGAAAGGATTGCATCATCTTTCGAAGGCCACCAACACCGCGTCAGCCGACTCCTCGTCGAAGTCCGCCACCGAGTCAGCAGACTCCCGCTCCTGCAAGTCCACCAATGCGTCAGGCCACTCCTCCTCCTCCAAGTCCGGCAAAGCGTCATGCCACTCCTCCTCCAAGTCCGACACAGCGTCAGACGTCCACTCCTCCTCCATGTCCGGCACAACTTCAGGCCACTCCTCCTCCAAGTCCGGCACAGCTTCAGGCCACTCCTCCTCGTGCAACTCAGCCTCGTCAGCCATCTCCGCCGCCTCAGCAATCACAGAAGAGACACCCCGCTGCTATGGTGCGTAGCGGTACGAGTCGAGGCAGTACAGGAAGTACAGGCGGAGGCAAGCGATATAAATATTATCCAAGCCTCACTGATCTTCCTCAGAGGGCTTACGACAGGACCGAGGAGCAAACCAAGGCCATAGTGCGGGCAGAAGTGGACGCCCATTTTGGACCCAAACCGCCACCGCCGCCAAGGGAGAAAGTGCCTGAGGAAAAGATTGACCACTTCATTCGTATGGCTAAACCACCAGCTCCCAAGCCTGTTGACACAGACTATGAGCGCCACATCAGGATGTTAAATCGAGCACGTCTACAGAAGGAGGCGAGCTCGAGCTCGAGCAAACAACAAGCAGCTGTCAAAAAATGCGGGAAAACTATTCCCCAACTGGGAGAACATGCGGCGCAATCGATCCGCTCTCTTGTTGTGCCAACAACACGTGAGAGTACGCGCGCCCAATATTATTGTGGGCAAACAGTTTACATTCCCGAGGTGGGCAATGTGGTAATAACCGAGGAGCATATAACGCAGGCTGAAATTCTCAACATCACTGTTGGACAACTCCTCGAGATTGAGCCCATGCCTGTGCTTACAGAGGAGGAAATAAAACGGAAATATGTCTAGGGCGAACCTTTGGTCAAGCCAGACGAGATCAAGAAGCTCCCAACGAGAATGTATGAATTGCATCAATGGTACATGGACATTACCAAGAGTTCCAATCTAGAGTCCCTCATGGTGGAAGTCAAGAAGGATCATTACTACCATGAGAAAGCTGTAGCCGTTGAGTATAATGAACTTTTTCAGTTATACAATCAAGATGCACTCGACAAATCTATCGTCAGTTGCTATTATCTGTAAGTGATTTCTTTCTGTAATTTAAGTCTCAAGCTAGCTGTAGTGATCCTTTTGATCAATCATTACCTGTAATTATCCTCACTATATTCTTTTCTGTGGTATTATGCAGGATGAAGATGTATGAAATGAAAAAAGGTGGACGCTATGGCATTGGATTCATTGACCCAAACACCGTTAATGAATACAGATGGAAAATAGATAAATATCATGAAAATCATGTAGAGGACAGCATGCTAGAGTTCTTGAAGTGCCTCAAATACAATGAAGATATACTACTTCCTTACAACTTCCGGTGAGTCACACTGTCTTGTACTACAAATTCTCTGTTTTTGCCTACTAGCTAGCTACATGTTTTTGCTTACATATGTCTGCTTAATTAAGACATCCAAACGTGTGTGCATGCAGATTTCACTGGATCTTGTGTATCATTAAAGTTGACGCCGGAACAGTTGAAGTACTCGACTCACTACTTAAAAAACAAAGTGACTACACCATCTTGTTTCAGATAGTCAACAGGTAATTTCAATCATTATTAACTATATATCTCGGCCTATTTAGTTCGTCATTTCCTAATATGAACTATTTAATAACCCATTTATTCATTTTCTTTGTCGGCGGGCAGGGCTTGGGCAAGGTTCACCAGCGTCACTCCAGGCGAATGGAAACAAAGACTGCAATGGTTTCGACCCAAGGTAAGTAATTAAGTAGTACTAGCTAGCTAGCTAGCTGCCATTATCTCTTTAATTATCATGCTTGACTAATTATTTTCTGATCAAATTCCATTCTCGTAAAGGCCCTGAAGCAGGCGCAGGGGACTTATATGTGTGCATACTGTGTTTGCGAGAACATTCGCATGATGGCATCCGAAAGGAGCAGATCTCAAAGACAGGAATGGGTACGTTTGTCAGAACACTATTCACAATTTTTACACCATTATTGATATCTAGTCACACAACTAATAAACATGCATATTGATCTCCTTCTTAACAGTTCACAGAGGTGCGGGACAAGCTCCTAGAAACGGAGCGTGTACAAGCACTTCAAGAGGAAATAGCGGGATTTTTGCTCGAGCAGGTCATTGATCCGAAGGGAGAATACCATTAGCCACTACTGCCCCCATGAACCACTTCCAATTGTCATCGTGCTCCGAAGGCACCAATTAGGCTAATGCCACTGGCTCCGAAGGCAACATGTAGGAGAAATTGTATATAGCTATACATGTGTGTATGTGTGAATTGGTGGTTTGTGAGACATTTGATGATATATATATGATTGGTTCTACTATAAATTCTATTTATATATATATATGCATAACGTGTACAATGTGTAGTATCGTAAAATACCAGCAAACAAAAAAGAATTAAATGGAAAACACAAAATTAAATGAAAAAGAAATCATAAAACCAAAAAACCCCCAAACCTTGTAGTATCGGTTGGTTTTACCAACTGGTACTAAAGGGCTCCCGGCCCCCGGAGCTGGCTCGTCCCACGTGGTTGCCCTTTAGCACCGGTTCGTGCTGAACCGGTACTAAAGGGGGGGGGGGCTTTAGTGCCCACACTTTAGTGCCGGTTATGGAACCGGCACTAAAGGGCCTTACGAACCGGTGCTATTGCCCGGTTCTGCACTAGTATACTCTCGAAAACTATTGTGATCCCCTACACTTGTGGGTTATCAAGACTATTTTCTGGCGCCGTTGCAGGGGAGCATAGCTCTATTCTTTAAGTCACTTGGGATTTATATCTGTTTATCACTATGAAGAATTTGAAGGACTCAAAAACCAAGATCTTACCCTCAACTACGAGGGGAGGTAAGGAACTGCCATCTAGCTCTGCACTTGATCCTCCTTCTGTTATGAGTAAACTTGCGACACCAACTCCTGCTATTGAATCTGATATGTCGTATGTTCTTGATGATGCTACTTCTTCAATGTATGATGAAACTACCTCTATGCCTGATATTGTGCCACTAGTTGAAATTCTAGATGACCAATTTGCTAAGGTTAGGGAGAGTGCGAATGTTGATTATATTTATGAAAGTGATGATGAAACTACTCCCAATAGATATGAATTTCCTGTTGTGCCTGAGGGTTATGTTATGGATGAAGAAACTGCTAGAGACTTTCTTGCTTGCAATGATAGATATGATCTTAAGAAATTATTAGCTAAGCTGAAAGAAAAGTCCTTGAATGCTAGAATGAAACATGACCCTGCTTTTGCTACTTCACCTATATGTGTCACTGATAAGGATTATGAATTCTATGTTGATCCTGAGTAAATTACTTTGGTTAAATATGATCCTTTCCATGGCTATGAGTCTGAAACTTTTGTGTCACATCTTACCAAGTTGAATGATATAGCCACCCTGTTTACCAATGATGAAAAGATTTGCTATTACTATATCCTTAAGTTTTTCCGTTCTCGTTAAAGGGTGATGCTAAGACTTGGTTTAACTCTATTAATCCTGGTTGTGTGCGTAATCCCCAGGATATGATGTATTACTTTTCTGCTAAATATTTTCCCGTTCATAAGAAACAAGTTTCCTTACGGGAAATATATAACTTCGCTCAAACTGAAGAAGGGAGTCTCCCACAAGCTTGGGGGAGGCTTCTCCAGTTACTTAGTGCTTTGCCTGATCATCCTCTTGAGATGCATGATATACTTGATGTCTTTTATAATGGACTAACCTATACTTCCAGAGACCACCTGGATAATTGTGCTGGTTGTGTTTTTAGGGAAAGAACAGTGGAACAAGCTGAATTACTATTGAATAATATGCTAGCCAATGAAAATAATTGGACACTTCCTGAACCAGCCCTAAGCCAACTCCGAAGAAAAGAGGTGTTCTATTTCTCAGTCCCGAAGATATGCAAGAGGCAAAGAAATCTATGAAAGAAAAAGGTATTAAAGCTGAATATGTTAAGAATTTACCACCTATTGAGGAAATGCATGGTCTTGATAACCCGACACAGGTAGTAAAGGTAAATTCCCTTTGTAGATTTGATGAAGGTGACATTCCTCGTTATAAGTCTGTTAGCCAATGCTTAGATGAGTTTGACAATTTTATTGTGAAACAAGAAAACTTCAATGCTTTTGTTGGTAGACAATTACAACACAATGCCTATATGATTGAACGCTTGAGTGATTATTTTTCTAGTGCTAAAAGTGAACTGAAACTTATTAGTATACATGCTTCCATGGTCACCACTCAAGTATAACAAGTACTTAAGGCTCAGAATGATTTGCTCAATGAATTGAATAGTAAGAATAATGACTATGCTGTTAGAGTTGCTACTAGAGGTGGCAAAATGACTCAAGAACCTCTGTATCCTGAAAGCCACCCTAAGAGAATTGAGCAAGATTCTCGGAGAGCTAATTTAGATGCACCTAGTTCTTCTAAGAAGAAGAAAAAGAAAAATGATAGGACTTTGCATGCTTCTAGTGAACCTGTAGCTCACCCACCTGAGAATCCCAATGATATATTTGTTTCTGATGCTGAGGCACTATCTAGTAATGAACATCAACCTAGTGATAATGTTAATGATGATGTTCATGTGATGCCCAACCTAGAAATGATAATGATGTAGAGATTGTACCTGCTGTTGATCTTGATAACCCACAATCAAAGAATCAACGTTATGATAAGAGAGACTTTGTTGCTAGGAAGCACGGTAGGGAAAGAGAACCATGGGTTTAGAACCCATGCCTTTTCCTCCGAAAGCATCCAAGAAAAAGGAGGATGAGGATTTTGAGCGCTTTGCTGAAATGATTAGACCTATCTTTTTGCGTATGCATTTGACAGATGTGCTTAAAATAAATCCTTATGCTAAGTATATGAAAGATATTATTACCAACAAAAGAAAGATACCTGAAGTAGAAATCTCCAGCATGCTTGCTAATTACACTTTTGAGGGTGGAATGCCTAAGAAATTAGGAGATCCTGGAGTACCTACTATACCTTCCTCCATTAAGAGAAACTATGTTAAAACGGCTTTGTGTGATCTTGGAGCCGGTGTTAGTGTTATGCCTCTCTCTTTATATCGTAGACTTGACTTGAGTAAGTTGACACCTACTGAAATATCTTTGCAAATGGCTGATAAATCAACTGCTATACCTATCTGTATTTGTGAGGATGTGCCTTTTGTAGTTGCAAATGTTACTATTCTAATGGACTTTGTTATACTTGATATTCCCGAGGATGATAGTATGTCTATTATTCTTGGAAGACCTTTTTTGAATACTACAGGGGCTGTTATTGATTGCAACAAAGGCAATGTCACTTTTCAGGTCAATGGTAATGAGCACACGGTACGCTTTCCGAGGAAACAACCTCAGGTCCATAGCATCAACTATATTGGAAAAACTTCAACAATTACTATTGGAGGTTTTGAGTTTCCTATTCCTACTATCAAGAAGGCATATGACATACTTATTGTTGGGGACATACATATCCCCGCTGAGGTAACATAGTGTTATTCGAAAATTCTCCGGTATCATGTTACTCGGAAAGAGTTTATTAAGAAGACCTGATCAACCTTGTTAATGGATTCCTTTTGATGAACATGGGATAGGTGAATCTAGATGGCACAAACCTTCTGTACCCTCCTTTTACTTTCTGTTAATTAGGATTAATAAAACAAAAATAGCATTGTCTGTCTATTTCCAGACTTATCCGTGCAATAAAAAAAATAAAAGTTCTCCAAATGCCATGAAAATGAAATATGATTTTTTTCTAGAATATTTAAGAAAATATGGCACTGAACACACAACGAGGGGAGCCAGCACGTGGCCTCGAGGGCACAGGGCGTGTCCCCTGCGTCGAGGGCCCCACATGGCCCCCCTCCACTTATCCTTTCACCCATGCTCTTCTTCTTCCTGCAAAAAAAAATCCCCAACCAGCTCAAACCCGAGTTCTAGCTCGTTTTGCTGCCATTTTGGATCTCCTTGCTCAAAGCACCATTCACCAAACTGTTTGCGGAGATTTTTCCTTGGTATGTGACTCCTCCATTAGTCCAATTAGTTTTTGTTCTAGTGCTTTATTTGTTGCAAATTTGTGCTGCTGTGGTGACCTTGTTCTTGAGCTTGCATGTCAAATTTTATTGGTCCCAAGTAGTTCTAATGCATGATATAGCCTCTAGGCACTTATAGGAGTTGTTTCTATCAATCTTGTTGAGTTTGGTTAAATTTTATTGTGAGTTACTAAAAATTTCAGAAATTTTCAGAAAAGGAAAATGTTAAAAAGATTATTGAGGGGCTCTTCCAGTAAGAGCTCAGAGGAGAAGAAGAAAGAAGAGAATAAGAAGCCCAAGTATCATCTTCCTCGCATGGCGGAAGTTCGACCGTGCGAATGGCCGTGTAATAATTTCATGATGTCCGCCGGTATTTATGAAGACTTTTGTTGGATGGCGAATAATGCAGGCCTCACCGACTTCCTCAACGACAAAAAAGAACAGTATATCTTACTCACCAATATTTTTACACAAGGCTTTCAATTTCATTCTCGGAAAATACCACCTACGATGGAGTTTTGCTTATATGATGTGAGTAAGGAGATATCACTGTTAGACTTTTGTGAAATATGCAAAGAACCCTTTGAAGGTAGACTTGATGAACCACGTCATGAAGACGTCGAAGGGTTTATTGATATGATAGCCAAAGGTGAAACTAGACAAGTTGTAAGGGCAAGAATCACTAGTATACACTTCCCTGTTCTGCGCTACTTTGCTTTATTTGCTAGTAGGTGTTTAATTGGTCGTGGGAACAATGGGAATCTCAATGCCCCTGATATCATCATTTTACGCCATGCCTTGTTTCGTGACACAATTTTTATCTTGGGTGCCGTTGTTGCCAAACGATTGAGTCTAAACCGCTCAAAGGGGCCCGTCTTTGGAGGCATATTTGCTTCTCACCTTGATGAACATTTTAATATACCTATTAGGCATCATGAGAAGGAAGAAAAATTTATTGCCCCTGTTTATCTAGATTACAAGAGCATGGTAGCTCATGACTTCATTGTTAAAGAAAAAATATGCAGCTACTTTATAAATTGAGGTTTGATTAAATATACTGTGAAATTGTTACCTTGCCTGCACCATCTCTGTTTCATCTATCCACAGGCAAGTACCTCATTACATCATTTGCCTTCTACAAGTACCAAGGCCAGGCACAAGCTTCAGAGCCTGAGCCAGAAACACCATTTGATCCTTCTCGTCAATCTGTTTATGGGTGGGATCTAGACGAGCTCGCCAACCAGTGGCATCCAAAGGACACATCTCAGTACACTGGAGGGAGTGGCTTCGATCCCTGGCCATAGACCAACTTAGGCCGAAAATGTAAGCTTGGGGGAGTACGTGTTTCTCACCGACTTACATTCATGTTCACACTTATGCTAGTTTTCGGTGCTCACACTCTTTCACCGTACCATCCATGCTTAGTTTAAATTTCTTTTTCTTAGCCTTTTTCTTGTGTCTTAGAAAAACCCAGAAAAACAAAAAGAATATTAGTTGTAGCTTCTATCTAGTTTACTTTCTTTGCTTGTAGTAGTAACTAAAAATGAAAACCCAAAAAGATTTCTCGTTCTTCTTTTTGCTTGTTGGGAGCTTTCCCGTGTAAATAGTTTCTTTTCTTTTCTTTAGGGGTTAAGAGTAGAAGACCATGATTGAAAATGCTTAGTGGCTCTCATATGCTTTGTTGACTAATTTAATCTCGAGCCATATTACCTTGTCTTCTCTCTTGTATTAAAATGTCTGCAGATTCCACCTTAGTCCAATGCACGTGCACTATTATTATTTCCACACCGTTCTGTCGTGCGAGTGAAAGGCAATAAGGATGATATATTATGAACTAATTGAGATGAGAAAAGCTGGTATGAACTCGACCTCTTTTGTTTTTGTAAGTATGATTGCTCGCCGTTCTTGATTCAGCTCGTTATGAATGAAACATGTTTGCAATGACAATTAGAGATCATAGCTGCTTATGCCATGCTTAATTAGCTGAGAGTTTATAATGGTCTATCTTGCGTGCCAACATGATATTAAAATGGTTGTGATGTGGTATGATGGGTGGTATCCTCCTCTGAACGATTTAAGTGACTTGACTTGGCACATGTTTATGCATGTAGTTCAAAAAAAAATCAACATAGCCTTCACGATATTTATGTTCATGGTGATTTATATCCTACTCATGCTTGCATTCATTGTTGATTAATTTTAATGCATGTTCATGACCGTTGTTGCTCTCTAGCTGGTCGCTTCCCAGTCTCTTTCTAGCCTTCACCTGTACTAAGCTGGAATACTGCTTGTGCATCCACTTCCATAAACCCCAAAGTTGTTCCATATGAGTCCACTATACCTTCCTATATGCGGTATTTACCTGCCGTTCCAAGTAAATTTGTATGTGCCAAACTCTAAACGTTCAAATGAAATTCTGTTTTGTATGCTCGAACAGCTCATGTATCAACTAGGGTTGTCTATATCTTCCATGCTAGGTGGGTTATTCTCACGATGAGAGGACTCCGCTCATCATTCATGAGAAAATGGCTGGTAATCGGGATGCCCAGTCCCATGCTGAAAATCATAATAATTAAACAAAACTCCCACAGGGCTGTTGCTTGTTTGGACGGTAACCCGTGGATTCGGCTGGCCGTGGAGTGTGCTTGCTGGTGGTTGGGGGAGTATAAACTTTACCATTTTGTTTGGGAACCGCCTATAATGTGCGTAGCATGGAAGATATCGAGATTCTTGGTTGTTATGTTGACAATGAAAGTATACTGCTCAAAATGTTATTCAATATCTATTTAAAAATCAAGCTCTGGCACCTGTACAAATCCCTGCTTCCCTCTGCGAAGGGCCTATCTATTTACTTTTATGTAGAGTCATCATCCTCTTATCAAAGAGCACCAGTAGGAGAGCACCTCTGTCGTTTTTTTGTATATACATGTTTGACAAAAAATTCTGAAAAGATTTTTCCTAGATTCTAGATAGAAATCTTTGCCACCCTGCAAAGGTTTGAACTTCAAGACATGTTCTATGTGAGAGAAGCAAAAAAGAGAAAATTTCATATAGAAAGTTAGTTGTGTTGCACAGATCTTAAAGCATTATTGGATAGCCAGGATAGCAGGGCCCGGGTTCAGATGTTCTAAAAATCCTTGTCCTTGCACCATCCTTGTCTCGAGACAAGAAAAGTATGGCCTAACTAACAACACGACTATCACTGGAGAAGAGGTAGCAAAAAAGCGAATACATCATTAGGAATATACGCCCAAGGAGACAGAAGAAGGAAGTCAATCTTGTCAACCGGCTAAAACCTGTAGTTATATCCCACAAGTTGAATCTACGCTGAACAAATACATTTAGGAATTACGAACGCCGTTTATTGTGGTGGGAAGAACAAAAACACGATGCACACCATGGATATGTAGAACGCCAACGCGATTGAAAAGCTAAAGATTCTGTTGATCTAGCATAGATCAGATAGAGCGTAGCAGGGCTTACCAAGCACGTAGCAATGACCCAATTTCGATCTCGATGGATCAGAATACAGACCACTCGAAGGGGTGTCCGATCGATTCAAATTCAATGGAGAGGACGGGACAAGATCTGGAGGTTGGTGGGTTGTGAGGATGGGAGAAGATCCCGTTAAGATCAACTCCCTCCGTTCGGAATTACTTGTCACAAAAATGGATGTATCTAGATGTATTTTAGTTCTAGATACATCCATTTTCGAGACAAGTAATTCCGAACGGAGGGAGTAGATGGGTTTGGGCGGTGGCCCGGTGGCTGGATGGAAGTTTGAAATATTTCAGGATTATATATATATTTAAAGGGAATTCGGGGCAAGGGAAAAACCCTAGGTCCCGGCGAACAACGGAAACACATAATTCCAAACATTATGTTTTGACAACGACAATATAACACGTCTGCCACTTTCAGGCACACAATCACTCATCTATGGCTGCTGTAAAAGAAAAAAAATCACTCGTCTATGGCAGGGTTTGGGGAAATGACGCAGGGGGTGATCTCCAGCACGGCCCTGTAGACGTGCAACTTGATGTTGTAGTCATGGTCCAGGAGCTCGAAGACTTACACGTCCCACCTCTCCAGGTTGTTCTCCATGGCGACCGTGCCCCACCCGGTGCTGAGAGCCGCACGGTGGCACTCGCCGCCGTTGTACTCGTACCACATCCTCCACGGCTTCGCCTGCGATTCCCACAATGTCATCTTCCTGCTGTCCTTCGGGAGGAAATTTTCGATGAACATGTTTGTGATGATCTAAAGTGTCCCAAGTGGATCACTAAGCGCGCAATGGAGTCAAATTCTTGGCTTTGAACATGTCCATTGTGACACAGGAGGAAGACGTTAGTAACCATGAATTATGAGGCATAGACATCGGTGTGCTTCATTTCCTTGGCGGCGAGGGCCTCTTGGATTTGAACCTCCGCGTCCTCTCCATGGCGTCTTCCTTCTCCCTTTGAGTCACTGGACGCCTCTGCGGCATTTATCCCGGGATTGTAATAGTAATTCAGGGAAAAAAGGAAAAAAAACCACGTCGCCCTCCTCTCGCTACACGGGGGCGATCCCTGCATGCCGTCGCCGACTCCCCTTCTTCCTCCTCGTCGCGCATCCACCAGAGGCACCACCTGTAAAGTCTGGGTGGGCTCAAAGGACGGCGGCTGCGGGGCGGACCCCTGGGCAATCCCCGCCCAGCTCTCCCTGTTGGGGAACGTAGTATTTCAAAATTTTCCTACGATCACGTAAGATCTATCTACTAGATGCATAGCAACGAGAGGGGAGAGTGTGTCTACGTACCCTCGTAGACTGGGAGCAGAAGCGTCTAATGACGCGGTTGATATAGTCGAACTTCTTCGCGATCCAACCGATCAAGTACCGAACGTACGGCACCTCCGCGTTCAGCACACGTTCAACTTGATGAAGTCCCACGAGCTCTTGATCCAGTTGAGCTTCATGGGAGAGTTTCGTCAGCACGACGGCGTGGTGACGGAGATGATGAAGTTACCGTCGCAGGGCTTTGCCTAAGCGCTTCAACGATATGACCGAGGTGTGTTTCTGTGGAGGGGGGCACCGTACATGGTTGGGAGAGATCAAAAGATCAACATGTGTGTCCTAGGGTGCATCCCTGCCCCCGTATATAAAGGAGCAAGGGGGAGGCCGGCCGGCCCCTCTATGGCGCGCCTAGGGTGCAATCCTACTAGGAATAGGATTGCAATCCTTTTCCTAGTAGGAATCACCAAGAGGGGAAGGAAATAGAGGGAGAGAAGGGGAAGGAAAGAGGGGGCCGCGCCCCCCTCCCCTAGTCTAATTCGGACTGCCCTTGGGAGGGGCGCGCCACCTCCTGGCTGCTGCCCTCTTTCTCCCCTATGGCCCACTAAGGCCCAACTTTCCCCCGGGGGGTTCCGGTAACCCCTCCGGTACTCCGGTAAATTCCGAAACTTTCCAGAACACTTCCGGTGTCCGAATATAGTCGTCCAATATATCAATCTTTACGTCTCGGACATTCCGAGACTCCTCGTCATGTCCGTGATCTCATCCGGGACTCCGAGCTACCTTCGGTACATCAAAACTCATGAACTCATAATACCGATCGCCATCAAATGTTAAGCGAGCGGACCCTACGGGTTCGATAACTATGTAGACATGACCGAGACTCATCTCCGGTCAATAACCAATAGCGGAACCTGGATGCTCATATTGGCTCCTACACATTCTACGAAGATCTTTATCAGTCAAACCGCATAACAACATACGTTGTTCCTTTTGTCATCGGTCTGTTACTTGCCTGAGATTCTATCGTCAGTATATCAATACCTAGTTCAATCTCGTTACCGGCAAGTCTCTTTACTCGTTCCGTAATACATCATCCTGTGACTAACTCATTAGTCATTTGCTTGCAAGGCTTATTATGATGTGTATTACAGAGAGGGCTCAGAGACACCTGTAGAGCATCTTTATGATCACCCAGTTACGTTGTGATGTTTGATAGCACACAAGGTGTTCCTACGGTATTCGGGAGTTGGATAATCTCATAGTCATAGGAATATGTATAAGTAATGAAGAAAGCAATAGCAGTAAAACTAAATGATCATAGTGCTAAGCTAACGAAAGGGTCATGTCCATCACATCATTCTCCTAATGATGTGATCCCGTTGATGAAATGACAACTCATGTCTATGGCTGGGAAACATAACCATCTTTGATCAACGAGCTAGTCTAGTAGAGGCATACTAGGGACATATTGTTTTGTCTATGTATTCACACATGTACTAAGTTTTCGGTTAATACAATTCTAGCATGAATAAAAGACATTTATCATGATATAAGGAAATACAAATAACATCTTTATTATTGCCTCTAGGGCATATTTCCTTCACTCCCGACCTCATGGCTGGTGGCGGCAGCACAGCGAACATCGCCCAATCTATGTGCGTTGGCGGCGTGATGTGGTGGCGGTTCTTGGTGGGTCATGCTCCATCCCCAAGATAGGTGTGTGTAGGGTTCCCAAAAGGCTGGACTTTTCCAATTTCACACATTGTTGAGGGATGTTCTGTCGAAGGGGGCGCCTTGACGTCATCCTTCCCTCCTGTCTAGTGGCGGTGCGCTACCAGGGAGCTCGCCTTTGCCCGGAGGCGCAAGGTGTGGCGGTGGAGGCCAGAGATGCCTAGACTGGGGGGTGAGTGCGGTCTTGGGAGTTGTCCAGGGATTGGGAAGGTGGTGCCTTCCCGCATGTCTCTTTTGTCATCTTGGTTGCAAGCGTGGGGCGAGGGTGGAGTTGGAGCCATGGATGCTGAGGCGGCGGCCTTGGTGCTGGGAGCTGTTGTGCTTAGGGGAGGTGCTCGCGGCTCGGGTGTTGACTAGGTGACATGGCCATGTGGGCGGCGTGGTAGTCAGAGTCCGATGGTCGGTGGCGTTGGTGCGCCGGCCATAGCCGATTGTGCTATGTTTTGAAGGAGAAGTGCTTCCGGGGTGGAAGCCTGCTCTGGCTCTGCCAGGCCGCCGCCGACGGCGGCTATATATGGGCGTCATTTCCTTGTTGAAGGCGTTGTCATGGCTACTATTCGTCCTTCTTGTTGCTTCGAGGGAAACCTTGATCCTTGAAGTACCCGGCTCGTCGTGTACGACTTCATCTCTTTGAAGTGACTCGTTCACTGTAGAGAGCACCGACGTCACCAAGTTGCTTCCCCATGTAGTGTGCTTCATGTTTTAGGGGTTGTGTAGTTGTCCTTAACACCCTTGTATCTAGCCTTGTGCGCATGTGTTTTTGGTTCGTGTTGTATGGCTTGGTTTGCATGATTGTTGCTTTATATATAAAGCGGGGCATGAGCCTTTTTTCGGTGCAACGTTTATCCCAGCCTTACCGCAAACTTGATTAGAACTAGTATAAAAAGATGCAGCCTTATATCAAGATAGTTTACTTCAAGTTTGTTCGAATTAGTACTAGCAGTATAATAGAAGAGCGCACTTACAGGAAGGAAGGAAGAAAGAAGTTTTACCTCTGCTAGGTTGGTTTTCACTATTGCTCTTGTTGAACATCGGGAATTGATTATGTTTACTATGCCTTTTGCCAAAAGATTCCTGCCACGTCGTTAAGTCCGTGCACGCGGATTCTAGCGCGAATACACCTGCAGAAACTTTACGCGGGCAGAGTTCATTAGCTCGATGACAAGGGGATATAGATAGGAACTACTTTACAGTATAAGACAACTATATCTAGCTAGTAGAGTGAAGACTGACAAAACATCTAAGCCATCTTAAGCCAATATATATATGTCTGTGCGTAAAACAAGTAGGACTACTCATTTTGAATTCGATTCTCCATCCGACGCTTCTTAGGTACTGGCCAAATTGTCACTTGATGCTGCTCCTTCAGCAGCTTTTTTGAGGGGAACTCTTTTAGATCCTGAAGCAGCAGACCTGGTATAAGCAATTAAAGGAGCACCAGAGCTTTTGCCCTCAACCTTGTACTCTCTAGATGGATGAATGGCCAACTCTGCTTACAATGGATGTGCATATAGGATAGGTAGATAACAAGAGCCTATGAATCATTTGACAACATTTAGCCAACACAATAGCTAATTTGAAATCAATCCATCGGATGGCCATTCTTAATTACCTGCCAAATTGTTACATGATGCTGCTGCCTTAGAAGATGAATCACTAGATGGAGACCATATCACCTCAGCCTTGGACTTCTTGGGTGGACGTTGCTCTGATTCTTCTTACAGTTCGATGTGCACATAGACAAAGGTTAGCATGATAACAAGAGTATAAGAACCATTCTACAAAATAAAGCCATCTCATACCAATATAAATTACTGCATGTAGTAATTATTTCAAAGCTATCAGTCACTACTCAATTGGCATTATATTTTGCGGAAATGTTACACATGTCTCTTTTATATATAATCTACATTTTTTGTAAATACAAAAATATGAACATTCATGAAGTAGTTCATATTTTGGATATGTTATCTCGTTTATCCTTCTCAACGGCAAAAAACATTGTATAGTCCATGTTTGAAACATATCAATTACTAATTGAACAAATAATCAATTGGGTGAAATAGATATATCTATCGTTTTAAATCTATCAAATAAGAGAGCGCCATTCCTAAAACTGAACCACAATGGAAAAGATAACCTTTAGAGCAATCATGCAAAATATGGTACGTAAAAATGGAACAAATAAACTGAGTTAGTCTCTTTTGTTTGTTGGTGATCAATAAAACCTACCACTTGTCCATAAATGAATGGGATGTCAATGCCCTAAAGAAGTAAGGGCAATCTTTTTTCTCATTATGGTCTTTCGCATGCCTTTTCTTTGACCCATCTTCCTCTTTATCAATCTCCTTCCTCCCCTTCTGCTCATTTATCTCCTTTTGTTCCCCCTCTTTCTCCTTTTGAATTTCTCGCTGCTCCTGTTCTTCTTTCTCATTCTCATTCTCCTCCTTTCTTTCCTTATGTGACTCCACATTCTTCTCATTTTCATTTCATTTCCTCCGATCCTCACTCTCCTTCTCCTTATCATCCTTCTTATCAACAACTCTTGATTTCTTCTCTTTCTCCTCCTTGTACTTAGCCATCTTCCTCTTCGAGGAATTTTGCTTCTCCTCTGTTTTCTTATCGCCTTCATCTTTATTTTGCTTCATTTTCACTTTTGTATTCATATCTTCCTCTCCCTCTTCCTTTACCTTCACATTTTGCTTATTATCCACCATGCCCATAGTGTTATACTGCTTCTTATGACATACCATGATTGGTCCTTTACTAATGGCTGGTACTTCTCCCGATGCAATACAATATGAGATATATGATACATTAGCATAATACTTTGCAATGGTAACAGTGTCATATAATACCACTCAAGTTTCACTCGTGTGTTGAATCTACGTATGAAACACTTTTCAAATTTGGATTTTGTTACAATTATTCAATGATTATTCCAAACTATACAAGTAATATTCAAAAACACTCCTACAAGGCCCCTTTGTTATAGATCTAACAACCAACATAAATATAACTTCCATATAAGCTCTTTAGGGAAGAAAGTAGAACACTATGTATCCCATATTTATATTCAAATATTGGACAAACATGTACACATCATACATCAATGCTAGGAATATATATAGATTGGCCACATGCAAAATATTTTGGGGACGCACACTTGCACATTTGTATATATTCATCTAGCCAGACAATTCGGTTGTGATACCTTATCTGATCTATCCACTAATAGACCTTCATGTGCTCCCAATGTTTATCCTTCTCAAGAATTTGCCAAAAAATTGTCTTGATGAGGTTTACAAATTCGAAGGTTCTGTTTTGAAAATTTAGTAAACCAAGAAACATGCGCATATTGTGTTCATATGTTACCATCCTTGTCTCGAGACAAGAAAGGTATGGCCCCACAAGTAAACCGACGCTTATCACAAGAGAAAATGTAGCACAATAGTAATCTGCTATATTTTAATAAAAGTAATTATAACATTATGAAATAAAAAAACTCCTAGTGGGGGTTCTCTCTGTTGGGAAACGTTGCATGGAAAAAAAATCTACACACACGCAAGACCAATCGATGGAGATGCATAGCAACGAGAGGGGAGAGTGTGTCTATGTACCCTCGTAGACCATACGCGGAAGCGTTTATTAATGCGGTTGATGTAATCAAAGTTCTTTGCGATCCAACCGATCAAGTATCAAACGTACGACACCTCCGCGTTCAGCACACGTTCAGCTCGGTGATGTCCTCAACTTCTTTATCCAGTAAGACAGGTGAAGTAGTTGATTAGTTCCGCTGTTGGAAATATGCCCTAGAGGCAATAATAAATTGGTTATTATTATATTTCCTTGTTCATGATAATTGTTTATTATCCATGCTAGAATTGTATTGATAGGAAATTCATATACATGTGTGGATACATAGACAAACACCATGTCCCTAGTGAGACGCTAGATGACTAGCTCGTTGATCAATAGATGGTTACGGTTTCCTGACCATGGACATTGGATGTTGTTGATAACAGGATCACATCATTAGGAGAATGATGTGATGGACAAGACCCAATCGTATGCCTAGCACAGATCGTGTAGTTCGTATGCTAAAGCTTTTCTATATGTCAAGTATCTTTTCCTTAGACCATGAGATTGTGCAACTCCCGGATACCGTAGGAATGCTTTGTTTGGACCAAACGTCACAATGTAACTGGGTGGCTATAAAGGTGCACTACAGGTATCTCCGAAAGTGTTTGTTGGGTTGGCACGAATCGAGACTGGGATTTGTCACTCCGTATGACAGAGAGGTATCTCTAGGCCCACTCTGTAGGACATCATCATAATGTGCACAATATGTGATCAAGGAGTTGATCACGGGATGATGTGTTACAGAACGAGTAAAGAGACTTGCCGGTAACGAGATTGAGCAAGGTATCGGTATACCGACGATCGAATCTCGGGCAAGTGCTATACCGATAGACAAAGGGAATCCTGTACGGGATTGATTGAATCCTTGACATCGTGGTTCATCCGATGAGATCATCGTGGAGCATGTGGGAGCCAACATGGGTATCCAGATCCCGCTATTGGTTATTGACCGAAGAGTTGTCTCGGCCATGTCTGCATGACTCCCGAGCCCGTAGGGTCTACACACTTAAGGTTCGATGATGCTAGGGTTATAGGGAAAGTATGTACGCGGTTACCGAATGTTGTTCGGAGTCCCGGATGAGATCCCGAACGTCACGAGGAGTTCTGGAATGGTCCAGAGGTAAAGATTCATATATGGGAAGTCCCGTTTTGGTCACCGGAAAAGTTTTGGGCGCTATCGGTAGCGTACCGGGACCACCGGGAGGGTCCCGGTGGGACAACCGGGTGGGGCCACCGGCCCTAGAAGGCTGCGTGGGCCAATTGTGGGAGGGGACCAGCCCCAGGTGGGCAGGTGCGCCCCCCCCAACCAGGCCCAAGGCGCCTCTAAGAGGGGAAGGGGCAAACCCTAGGGCAGATGGGCCTTAGGGCCCAATCTGGTGCGCCCCCTCTCCCTCTCCCCCTCTGGCCGCCACCCTCAGATGGGATCTGGGGTGGCCGCACCCCTAGGGGTGGGAAACCCTAAAGGGGGCTCAGCCCCTCCCTTCCCCCTATATATATGAGAGTTTTGGGGCTGCCCATAACACGGTTTTTGACCTCTGTCGCTTGGCGCAGCCCTACCTCTCTCCCTCCTCGTCTCTCGTAGTGCTTGGCGAAAGCCTGCTGGAGTCCCGCGCTCCTCCACCACCACCACGCCATCGTGCTGCTATTGGATGGAGTCTTCCCCAACCTCTCCCTCTCTCCTTGCTGGATCAAGGCATGGGAGACATCATCGGGCTGCACGTGTGTCGAACGCGGAGGCGTCGTTGTTCCGCGCTTAGATCGGAATCAACCGCGATCTGAATCGCAGCGAGTACGACTCTTTCATCCGCGTTCTTGCAACGCTTCCGCATCGCGATCTACAAGGGTATGTAGATGCACTCCCCTCTCCCTCGTTGCTAGATTACTCCATAGATAGATCTTGGTGATGCGTAGGAATTTTTTTGATATTCTACTACGATCCCCAACAGTGGTATCAGAGCTAGGTCTATGCATAGTTTCTTGCACGAGTAGAACACAAAGTAGTTGTCGGCGTGGATTTGTCCATTTACTTGCCGTTACTAGTCTTATCTTGATTCGGCGGCATCGTGGGATGAAGCGGCCCGGACCGACCTTACACGTACTCTTACGTGAGACAGGTTCCACCGACTGACATGCACTAGTTGCATAAGGTGGCTAGCGGGTGTCTGTCTCTCCCACTTTAGTTGGATCGGATTCGATGAAAAGGGCCCTTATGAAGGGTAAATATAAATTGGCATATCATGTTGTGGTTTTGGCGTAGGTAAGAAACGTTCTTGCTAGAAACCTATAGAAGCCACGTAAAAACATGCAACAACAATTAGAGGACGTCTAACTTGTTCTTGCAGCATGTGCCGTGTGATGTGATATGGCCAAAAGGATGTGATGAATGAAATATATGTGATGTATGAGATTGATCATGTTCTTGTAATAGGAATCACGACTTGCATGTCGATGAGAATGACAACCGGCAGGAGCCATAGGAGTTGTCTTATTTTATTTTATGACCTGTGTGTCACTGAATAACGCCATGTAATTACTTTACTTTATTGCTAAACGTTAGCCATAGTAGTAGAAGTAATGTTTGGCGAGAAGACTTCATGAAGACACGATGATGGAGATCATGATGATGGAGATCATGGTGTCATGCTGGTGATGATGATGATCATGGAGCCCCGAAGATGAAGATCAAAGGAGCAAGATGATATTTGCCATATCATGTCACTAGTTGATTGCATGTGATGTTTATCATGTTTTACATCTTATTTGCTTAGAACGACGGTAGTGAATAAGATGATCTCTCACTAAAATTTCAAGAATTGTGTTCCCCCTAACTGTGCACCGTTGCTAAGGTTCGTTGTTCCGAAGCACCACGTGATGATCGGGTGTGATAGGTTCTAACGTTTGCATACAACGGGTGTAAGCCAGATTTACACACGCGATACACTTAGGGTTGACTTGACGAGCCTAGCATGTACAGACATGGCCTCGGAACACGGAAGACCGAAAGGTCGAACATGACTCGTATAGAAGATACGATCAACATGAAGATGTTCACCGTTGATGACTAGTCCGTCTCACGTGATGATCGGACACGGCCTAGTCGATTCGGATCATGTATCACTTAGATGACTAGAGAGATGTCTATCTGAGTGGGAGTTCATTAGATGAACTTAATTGTCATGAACAATAGTCTAAGTTGTCTTTGCAAATTATGTTGTAGCAATAACTGCGTTGTAGCTCCCTGTTTAATATGATCCTAGAGAAAGACTAAGTTGAAAGATATTGTAAGCAATGATGCGGACTGGGTCCGTAGTCCGAGGAGTGTCCTCATTGCTGCACAGAAAGCTTACGTCTTTGATGCACCGCTCGATGTGCAAACCCCTACAACATTGTCTATGGATGTCGTGAACACCTGACAGACACGTCCTGATGACTACTTGATAGTTTACTGCACCATACTTTACGGCTTAGAATCGGGATTCCAATGACGTTTTGAACGTCATAGAACATATGAGATGTTCTAAGAGCTGAAATTGGGATTTCAGGCTCATGCCCGTGTTGAGAGGTATGAGACCTCTGACAAGTTCTTTTGCCAAAAAGATGGAGGAGAATAGCTCAACTAGTGAGCATGTGCTCAGAATGTCTGGGTGCTAAAATCACTTGAACCAAGTGGGAGTTAATCTTCCAGATGAGATAGTGGTTGATGGAATTCTCTAGACACTATCACCAAGCTACTAGAACTTCGTGATGAACTATGACATGCAAAGGATGGAGATGATCCCGGAGCTATTAGCGGTGCTTGAGACCGCAAAAGTAGACACTACTAGGAAAAGGCCTACTAATGGCGCACCTAATTTGGCCATTAATGGCGCATTAGTGGTGCGCCATTAGTGCCACGCCATTAGTATCTGGTATACTAATGGCGCACCACAGATACGCCATTAGTATACACAGCAGTGCGCCATTAGTATGCCTCCCAGGGGGCCATGTATACCCAGGTGCTTTGGCATACTAATGGCGCACGGCAACAAGATGCGCCATTAGTAACTTCGGCATAGTAATGGCGCACTGTCTAATGATGCGCCATTAGTATCCTTTGGCATACTAATGGCGCACTGTGATGTGATGCGCCATTAGTATGAATATTAGGTTTTTTTAATTTTCTGTTTTTTGCACAGGTTACAAAATGTATAATTGGACAGAATATAGACAGCACACATCAACAACAGATTCATCGAATACAATAGAAGATTACTCTCTGAATACAATTCATCATATTAGTCTCCGAATACAATTCATCATATTAGTCTCCGAATTGAAAAGACCGGACAAAGATAGAACATTATATTACAAGTCTCGAGACCGCGAGTAGCGAGTTTGTCTTCACATTACAAGTCGATATCGATCATCTAAACTACCATCACATAGAAGAGAGCTGCGGTCATCACGATGAGTATCATCACGATGAAACTCGTCTTCATCCGGTTCCTCCAACGCTCCCTCTCCTCTCCCGCTAGATAGCGGGAGTATCTAGATTCGGCCTCGGCCCTAGTGGTGTACCCTTTGTAACTGTTATCGCTGAATCGGTGAACCTGTCTCTGACACTCAACCCAGTCGCCGTAGACTCCGGGAACCTTACCCTTGTACACGACATACGACGGCATCGCTATGCACTAGCCAAACGAAACGTTAGTACCAATTCACAGACAATACATAAGCAATATATAAGTATGCAACAAAACGATCGAAAGAAAAAAGCAAGACATTAATAGCATCGATTACATCTAAGTTGAACGACTCTCGAAACCAAAGAGACATACTACAAGTTCATTAAAGTTTAATTACAACATGAGCCAATCGATGTTTCAGAACTAGACACAACATCAGTGCTTTCGACTCGACTCAAGGGACCGGAGCGTGGATGAAGCCGTCGTCTATCGTGGGAGTCATGAAATCACGGGCATTGTCAGCCTGCATTTGTAGCATTGTGTCGATGTCACTGTTGGACGGTTGATTTCTGAGGTAGAACTGCCCCGAGGTACGAAGGACATCTTGATGGATGATTTCCGCAAACTCCGACTGGATGCGAAAGAATTTTTGTCTGATGTCCGCGTCCTGGATTGCCGACACGCTCGCGGCCCAATCTTTGAGTTTACTCCGTAGCAGAAGTTGATGATGGTCCCGTACGAGCGCCGCATGTGATGGATGGCGTAGTAGGCACCCTTCTGACCGCCAGGTGGCTGCTTGATGCAGCAGAACGTCGTATTGTGGGAGAACACGTGCTTGCCGTACTTGCGAATAGGCCTGGTGAAGGTGCCTCCAGATTTGGCGTAGCCGGGGAGAACATCATCAAGAACCTTCTTGACATTTGTGTAGTCTATGTTCGACTGACGGTCCGGGTCGAAATACGTGGCCATGGAATATTTGGGGCTTAGGAGGATGAGCGTGCAATGTGTGTCACTGCAGAAAACACGGAATGTTAAAAGAAAAACGATCGAAATCTAAGAATTCATATGTTACGGGGCGGTTGAGGCGGAGGACTTACTCGGGAAAGTAAGGCACGAGGAAGTTATCCTTATCTCGGTTTGCCAGAATGACGCCTTCGAGGTAAGAACTCGCGACTTGCCGGTCCCCAGCGTTGCCCAAGATCTTTGCACGCATGTAGAAGGGGTCGACTATCACGATGTTCGGGGTCTTGTCGCGAATGATCCGCATCTCCATACTCAGCGAAAATAGCCGAACGAAGGTGTAGTGCAGCGGAAGAAGGTTCAACATAGCGTGGTAGTCATCAAACCGCAGGACGATCGTACCCCCGATGGAGTTATCCACAAAGCCCTTGCTCTCTGGCACCTTGGCCGCGAAAACCGGGTATGCCACATCCTTCTCTCTGAGACGCCGCTTCTCCAAAGAAAGAACACTGTCATGCAGACTCCATATAGCACCGGTTGCAGCATCGAGCATATTTGTTGGTAGCATCGGCCTACCCGCCACATGCACCCTCCTCATTACATCCTCAGGTGAAGGTGGCCCATCCTGAGCACGGATCGTACTAGGTGCCGGCTGGCTCTCACCCTTGTTAGTCTTTCTTTTGCGTGCCTTCTTCTTCTCCTGTAATGGGACCGAGTTCTGCTCACAGACCGCCTTCTTGAGTGTGTTGGGGCTGATAATATTTCGCACCTCGCCTATCTGAGGCTCGGTGAAGTCGGCAGCTGGAGGCGTCTCCTGAGAGCTGAACGGAAGACGACGCCTGTTGCAACTTGGCTTCTCCGCGGTACCAGCTAGATCGCGCACGTCTTTTGTTGGGTTGGGTTCTTGAGAAGGAGGCCCCATGAAGTCGCCACCGTACCCATGATCGGCAAAGTACTGATCGACGTTGGCAAATGCATCGTCGTCGTCATCGTTCTGATCCTGTGCCATATGCATGTTTGGATCCAGTGGCATAGGGATGTCCGGCACCGTTGCGACGGTCTTGCCATGGGGCTGACTTGGCGCCGGCACGACTGGCGGTGTTGTCTTTGGGGTGGTCTCCCCCGCCCCCAAACGAATCTGGCTCTTCGGCCAAAGCAGGGGCCAGCTCAGGCAGGCGCTGAGGGTCATCACGTCATCATCATCGGCCCGGACGGGTCGAATCGGAGGTAACACCTCGTCGCAGCCTGGCAGCACCCGAACCAGTTGAACCCTAAACAAGTTGGGTGGCATTTAGGTACCGTGGAACAAGGGGTTACCCGGTTGAACGATTTTGCCCTTGGCGACATCGACCAACTCGTTGTTCACGAAGTGCAGGAGAGTGCACGGAACGTTGGCGGCGCCCTGTGAAAACATGTAGGGCGTCAGGGATGCCCAGTCAAAGGCAAGGAGATGAAGTCCTCGGCCGAGCGAGGCTTAATTAGTTACCATGATGATGGCGTCGAGCTCAGCTAAAGTCGAGGCACCGCCAACGACGGGTGTGCAGTTGACGGAGGGGCCGCTTGCTGGAGAGGTGCCGGCCGGCGTACACTCGGGTGCATTAAGCTCCCGTGCCGGCGTCGGAGACACCAATGCCGCCTCCGCCGGAGACACCAATGGCCTCGCCATCGCGTTCTGCGAGTTGCTGGCCGTGAAGCTAGGAATCGGGGGCGGCCCCTGTTGGCCGCCCGCAATCCACGCACTCAACCCCTCGATCAAGGTAGGCACAATGGCGCTGATCGTTGCTCCGAGCTGTTGTTGCACTTGCTCTTGGACAATCTCCGGAATCCGCGCCACCTGTGCCTTGTGTTCTTGAACCTCGCGCGCCTGGCTTTCCGAGCTGGTCTTTTTCTCCTTTCGCCCACCAGCGTTATAGTATGACGACCATTTTGTCGACAAGCCTTTGCCGACCACACGACCAGCTGACATCGGCTTACCGAGCTTATCCTTGTTCTTCATTACATTCAACGCCCTATTTAGAGTCGTGTCCCAAGGGTTGCTCTTAGTCGACCCCGCGCTACTGCTTTCAGTCGCCTGCGGAAGGAATGTGAACCATTTAGAAATTTGGCTTCATTAATAAGAATGCAACCATATGGAGCTAATTACGCGGGGGTGTATTCCTTACCAGAAAAAGCTCAAGTGCCCTGGTCTTCGGATCCGTGGTAAGCTCCTTTGTTTTCGGGTCCTTCTTGTACCGGGCCCTGACAAAGTTCCTGGTCTGCTTGTCACCGTATTTATCAAAGAGGGGCGGTAGGCCTTTCTCGGCACGGTCCGCCTCCTCCTTGTCCCATATAGGCTCCGCCACTCTCTAACCGCCGGGACCGAGTGTGTGTTCCCCTAAGTTCAGCTCCCGCATTTCTTTCCCCCACTGACTTGATTCGGAGTGTGCGGTGCTCGAGCAATTGATCTTGAAGTCGTTGTAGTCTTCTTCGGTGATCGAAGGATTTTTCTCCTTGATCTTCTCATAACTCTCACCTTTCTCGATCATTCTCTTCACATTGCTTTTCCAAGTAGACAGGGCCTTGCTCATCTTGGTGAGGGCAGCATTGTTCACTTTATTCCCTTTGAGGCTTGTGGTTTCAAATTCAACGGGGAACTTGTATCGTTCGTGGACCTTCGTGAAGAGGAGGTTGCGCAAATTCCCTCGGTCAGGATGCCTCAGGTTCTCGGTGTTGATCGAGACAGTGCTCCGGAGAATGCACCCGAGCTGAAGCGAGTACCCCTTGACTATTCGTTCGGGCGCCGTTGGATTCCCGTCGAAGTCCACTTCAGTAACTTCCTCCTTGAGGGTGCGGAGCACGGTCGGGCGCCGGTCCTTCCGTTGCCTTTTTGGTTGGCTGCCATCTGTGCGTGCGCAGCCATCATCAGTGGTGGCATCCTCGGCGGCACCATCAGTGGTGGCATCAGTGGGGTCATCCTCGGCGATACCATCAGTGGTCTCAGGATCGGTGGGGAAGGCGGCGTCCTCATACAAGTGAGGTTGTTCCTCCATCTCCTGGGACAGCTCCCAGAATGCCTTGCCGCCCGAACCCCCGGCCTCATCGTTGTTGGCCATGTTTCTCTCTAAATAGGAACAAAGTTTGGTCAAAAAGTTGGTTATTGTCAAGGAACAAGATCATGGTCTCATCATTTAAGGTTTGTCGACACCGAGGCATCCTAAAAGCTAAGCTTTTATAATTGAGGGTTTTTCGACGCCGAGGCACCCTAAAAGCCTAAGCTTTCATCATTTCGGTTTTTATCGACACCGAGGCACCCTAAAAGCCAAGGTTTTATAATTTATGGTTTGCCGACACCGAGGCATCCTAAAAGCTAAGCTGGGAAGGAGAATTCTAAGTTGGGCCTAATCACTTGGCTTTATTGCCGCCTATGGTTTAATGCAGCTAGAATAAAGGGGCACTTGATCCTACTTAATTAACTACTAAGATACCCCGGCCCATGCATTAGTCACAAGTACCCCATATGTCCTATTTTTAGCAAAGTACCCGAATTTGCCAGAACGGAAGTTAATCGACATTCTAGCAAACTCAAGGGCCTCTCGGGGTACCTGCAAAATCATTATGCCCGCCTAATGAAGTCGCCAATGGGTCATTTCAGAAGATCACAAGTAGCATCATCACAAGTACAACATCATCACAAGTACAGCAGCAACAGCAGTGAATACAGGCATAACAACAGCATCAACAGTTAAGAAAACGTTGCAGAAGCTTGTAAAACAATACTTTGAAGTTCAAATATTTACAACAACGAACCAAATACATGACCACCATTATTAGCATTGTGCTAGTGTGACATACAAGTAGTACTAGTGTACATGAAAAAAAAACTAAAACCTAAAACCCCAACAGAACATCAAGCCCACCAACCGGCTAAACGAACTAAAGATCTCACTTGGGATGACAGCGAATAAACGTAACCAACCCTAACTCCAAATTAACTAGAGTTGAAGCTGGTAAACAGGAGAACAAGAGCATTAGGTAAGGGTCCACCAATGTTCAAGCATCTTTTATTTAGGATCAAATTAAGCTCCACAGAGATGTATAAATACAATATATATGAGACTATAAACTATAAACCATGCTTGAGACTGAGACCAGATTCAGAAATGAACAGTAACACAAAAGCAGAAATTGTGCAAGATACTCTTGTCAAGTGTAACTTATGCCAGGTCTAAATTGCCATATATGCAGCAGTAATTAAAAGGAGTCAAATGGAACAGGCTGCTAGCTGAGAGTAAGAGCACAACAACCAGATCAGACTTAGCCTAGCTTGAGAAATACTAACTAGGACTAGCCCCTGGTAAGCCTATTTTGAATTACCGAATGATTAAAAGTAGCAGGTCTATTTGTAAGGCTCCCGCTCTAACTGCTAACTGAATATTTATTTTGTAATCAACTAGGCCATGCAAATAAAGGTTAGTATCGTGGGGTGGCTCCCGCTAACTGCTAACTGCTCTCCCCGATCTAGATGAACAGACATGCTAGTATCGCGACACAAACATGACTACCATACTAGTAAAGGCTAGAGTGAAAGGGGTTCTGAAAAAGATGAAATTGTCACCGACTATGGCATGCCAAAGTATGACAGCAAGCACTAACATGTCTTCCAATAAGATAGAAGGAGATAAAAACTAACGAGCTCTTTCGCAACACCAAACCAAGTGCTATCGAGACGACTCTGGAGCCAGATGACTTTTATTCAAGAAAGCTGGCCCAGATTGAACATGGGAATTGCAAGGCCCTTTTTGGGTTCCTTCTAACAAACATTACAGCTGTAGTATTGATTTGGACAGTTCTTAGGAATTATTAAGCCATCTTTTAGATTTTAGTGTGCTCAGTCATTGACAATTATTTTGTGGTGGTGATTTAGAGAGGAAGGAGATGAGTGAGTGAGTGTGAGTGAGTGTGAGGGGTATTGTCGTGGAAATTGCACGGCAGATGTCCGGTTTAGCGGACTTGATGATGGAACCATCACACGGGTTAGCTTGAAGGGGTTCATAGCACACAAGGGACACAGAAGGTTTATACTAGTTCGGCCCCTTCGATGAAGGTAAAAGCCTACGTCTAGTGGGTTTGGTATTGCTTGGGAGTCGGATTACAGGGAGCGGATTCGCTTGCCTGCGTCTCGACGGGTTGATTGTTGCTTGTCCTTGTACCGTCGCCGGGTCGTCCCTTTATATAGAGGGTACGCCCGGTCCGGTTTACAGAGTCCCGAGGCCACCTCATATTCGTGTCCGCCTCGGTCTCTGTCTTTTCTTCCTTATCTCTCAAGTTACATCATAGGGCGGTTTACAAACCTTAATTCTACACATGGGCCCTAAGATCTTATGGGCCGTAGCCTTTATTAAATATTACAAACAAGTATAATATAACAAAGCCGGTTTATACTAGCCGGTTTATACCTGCTAGTCATATCCCTGACTTTAGGCCCCAGAATGATTTGAACTTGTTCATATCAGTCTTCTCTTGTATAATTTTCTTCTGTCTTCACATCCTTATAAACCGGCTCTGACGTCATCCTCAAGGATCATTAAATCTGACCATGACATCATCTCCGCATTTAACGCCGCGAGCTGTACTGCAGTTTGTTTTAAGGGTTATCCCGAGAATCGAGGCGTTAGAGGATCTTTATCCGATTTTTTGCCTCCTCGAATCCCGCACCTGTCGCTTCAGATCTGACTCTCCTTTATAAATACTGCTGTCCCCATTCGTTATCTTCTTCCTACTCCGTCTTCTTCCTCCGTCGCCCAACTCCATCGTCGCCCGAGCCTGAACCGCCGCCGTCAACCGCTGGATCCAAGTCCTCGCCGGCCGCTGCATCACCCTGAGCTTGACCAGAGAACCTCCGCCGCCGATCCTTGCTGCTCCAGGTACGTCCTTCTTCTTCATTATAGGTCTGCAACTTCTAGGGTTTCTTCTCACGCCTCCGCCATTAGAGCCTTAATAGAAGCTTCACTTTGTTCAACCTTAAGTCGATGATTTCTAGTAACCTTCACCTTCACATCTTGCCCTTTAAACTGTATTTTCACCCTGCTGTAAATGCTTCAGATCTCCGCCGTTCCTGTCTAACCTGTAGATTTATCTGCTCGATATAAAGCCCTTGTAGTTCTTCCCGTATACTCTTACATTTGTTTCTCTTTTCCTAGTATGCTCAGATCTATTCTTCCTTAGATGTCTTTTAAAAACCTGTTTTTCTCCTTGGTAGATCTGCTAAGTATGTTCCGGTTTAAACTGTTATGCCCTGTTCTTGCGAAACTCTGTAATTTAAACGCGACGGTTTAGCCGTTCCCCTTCAACTGCCATTAACCGGAAATGGTGTAGCTTTTCGTAATTGCCGGCTTAACCATGCCATTAGTCCTCAGTTAAACCGTTGCGTAACTTTCATAGATAGTTTCCGGTTTATACTGCTGTATCTTCATAATCCGTTTTCTGCACTTTATCTTTTCCAGTACTTTGCCTTTTCGTTGCAATGGCCAAGCAGTATGTCTCCTGCGATTGGGTTCCTTCTATCATTACTGAGGACGATTTGATCAAGATTTCTGAAATTGGCACGTTAGGACCTCAGTCTGTTTTAAAGTGGCGGGCCCCGGGTAATGAATGTCCCCCTACTCCCAGGTCCGGGGAGGTCATTGTGTTCTTTGATCATATATCTCGAGGCTTCTCTCCCCCAGGTTCAAAGTTTTTCCGGGATGTTCTTGTTGCTTTCCAACTGCACCCTCAGGATATTGGACCCAATTATGTCTCAAACATCTGTGACTTCCAAGTGTTTTTGGAGGTATATCTGCAAGAAGAACCGTCCGTCGATCTGTTCCGGGACTTCTTTCATTTAAACCGGCGCACCGAGTTTACCAGTGGACCACATCAGGAGCTTGGTGGCGTTAGTATTCAGAAGAGGAGAGACGCTGTTTTCCTCACGCCGCTTTACACACTCATCCGAAAGACCGGAACAAATCATGGTTTTATTGCATTGACACTTCTCCTGAAGGGGAGAACCCTCTGCCGGGTTACCGTGAAACCCGTATTCCGGAGAATCATCCTTTACCACAACGGCTTGGCTCTGTTGAACGGACCCGGTTTCATCACAGCTTTCCAAGCTAAGAGCCTTCATAGCTAATGGTTTGATTGGAACTGATTTTCTACGCTGTTGGCTGTCTTGGAGCATCCTTCCCTTGAGCCGGCGATCACAGCTAATGTGCAAATATTCTGGCAAACCGGATGATCCTCAAAGGTTTACCAAGGAAAAGCTTTCTGAATCGGAAGTTGTAGAATCAGCCAAGAAAATTCTCAATGTTTCTTTGGCAGACTGTAGCAAGGTCGGGTTAGCTCCATATTATAAGAAGAACAAGCCGCCTGCAGTAAGTTTCACTTTACCCTGTATTTGTAATCCGTTTCTTTTAAACCGTCTTTCAATTGTCTTTCTTTCTTTTGATTAGGCTGACGACCCTTTCTGGAAGAGAAATCCTCAGGAGAAAACCGTCAAACAGGTTCGCCGAAAAACCTTTGCCAATAAGAAAAGGAAAGCAGCTGTTGACGCCGGTTCTCCCACTGAAGAGGATGATCCGGATTCCGAGGTATGCTTTAATCTGGTTTAGATTTTGCTTTCATGTACTTGTAATTGTATCTAACGATAACTTTTCCACAGGAGTTGCCTGAAGTGATAATCCGGCCGAAATTGAGGTAACCATTCTTTCCTCTGACTCAGAACCTCTTCCACAAAAAAGTCGTCGCACCGTCCGGAAGTACCAATTTTCTCACCCTTATGCTCAGTTGGACCCTAATTTTATTTTGAAGAAGCAACAGCACGAGGCTCTTCGCCGGACCACACGCCACAGCGGCCTGGCGGTGGAATCATCCGGGATTTCTTTAACACCGGTTCGAAAACGCCGTGCTGAGGTGATACTTTCTCCGACTCCCCTTCATCCGAAGGCCGGGCTTATCCGAAAACCTCTTAAACCGTCTGACCCTGATTATCAGGAAACTCCACTGTCTTCCTCTGGTGAATCGACCGCCACGCAGCTTCCTCCTTTAGAAACTGTCCCAGGATAACTTTCTTCACCTTTCCGGTTTATGACCCCCTTTGCTTTATAATGTCAACTCATTTTGCATACTTTTCCAGCAAACCAAAACCCAGCAAGAAGCCCAAGGCAAATAAGCCTCCTACTGAACCTACTGCAGATGATCCGGCTGCTGATCCGTCAACAACTGTTCCTTCAGAGGGCGAGCCCTTAGCTCCTCTTGAAGACCCTGCGCCTACAGATCACATCTCTGCTCCTGAGAATCCTACTGCTGAAGACGCCCATAATCCACCAAGTCCGGCCCGGGTTAACTCTCCTCAGATTAATCCAGCGTCTCCCAATCTGGCTCATACTGCCACTCCCCCAAACATACCTGCCTCTCCTGATGTTGTGGTAACTGGGGCTGCCTTTGTTGCTCCGGCTGAGCCCACCGTTTTAGCCAAACATACGGCTAAAACGGAAAAGCTATCTCAAGAAAAGGGGAAATGGAGTACTAAGATATCCGGCCTTTCCGATATGAGCGCCCAAGAAATTTACTCCGGGTATCTAAACCGGCTCCACAGCAGCCGGGATTATGAAGCCAGCCTGGTTAACTTAATGAGGGAAAAATATGAGGTAAACCTCTTCTTCTGACTTTGTTCTTTTGATGTGTTTCTATCTCATAACAGCCCCCAAGTTCCGGTTTAGCTGCGTGCTGAAGGTGAACCGGAACTTTGTAGATTGAACAATTGATCTTTACATTAGCCCCCAAGTATCAAGTAGATAACTTGTTTATGTATTTGATACTTGTAAAAGTTGCTGACGATACTTCAACCATACATTAGCCCCCAAGTGTCAAGCAGACAACTTGTTTGTGTGCTTGAGACTTGTAACTTTGAATTGTTGTTGTTTACTGCTTCAACTGCCATTAGCCCCCAAGTGTCAAGTAGACAACTTGTTTGTGTGCTTGAGACTTGTCTGAGTTTTACCTCTTGTTTTTTAACTGTGCTTGCAGGCTGAGTTGAACCGGAATGCTATTGAAATCAATGAACTTCGTAGCCGTCTTACTGAAACAGAATCTGCCGCTTCAAAGGTGAAAAAAGATCTTCAGGTGAGTTTAAAGACTGCTGAAGACCTGAAGAAATACTTTGAAGAAGAGCGGACCGCTTTTGAGGTCCAAAAGAAAGATCTGGAGAAACGGGTTCAGGATGCTGAAGGAGCGCTTAACCCGGTTATAGAAGAATTGTCCGGATTAAGACGGCAAATTGACCTGATGACCTCTGCTGTCTTTGGTAAGTATAATCTGAACTCCTGCTTTTATCTTTGTAATCTGCGTTTTGTGCCGGTTTAACTATAATAGTTGTGTGCAGGGCGCCGTGTCTCCCATCTTGGGGATGACTTACGGAAGAAACTTAAAGCTTGCTACACCTTGGTCGAACAGCTATACTCCGGCACTCAGAGGATCATCAGTGCCACTTCTTTTGGTAAACCGGCCCCTACAACGATCCAAGATACATTGAATAAGTTATCTGTTTTGCCGGCTCGTCTTGAAGAAGTCAAGAAATCTGCCGCTCGGGGTGGTGCTCTTCTGGCCCTTACGAGGGCTAAGGCTTGGGTCCCGGATCTTGATCCGGAGGAGGCTTTAACCGGATTTCCAGATACAAAAGATGACGGCTCAGCCTTTACTGAAAAGAATCTCTATGCCCTGACGGAGGAGATGTGTCCCCTCGCCAGCAAGCTTGCAGCTGAATCTGACTTGTCCAGATATCATCCGGGATATAATTTGCAGAACGAACGGGTGGAGCGACCGGTCTATGATACTGTCAACTTAATTCCGCCGGTTCGTCCTCACACCTTTGCTCCTGACATTGACCCTTCTGAACTTATCAACGACGAGATGTATTTCCGGGCCTTGATGAAGATTGACTGGCGTGCGCCGGACTTCCAACCGCTTCACGAAGATCAAGATGTTCCGGATCAAGGCGATGGCCAGCCGTCTCAGCAAGGAGAAGCATAACTTCGAATTTTGTTGCTATAATCGTAATCTGGGTTCCGCCAAACAATGTTTCCAAACTGTTGGGCTTGCTATGCCTTGTAATAGGCTAGTCGAAACTTGATGTGCTTCAATCCAGATATTTTGTCTTTATGAAATACTTGCCGGTTGAAATGTTGTCTTATATTAGTTGCCTTCCATATCCTCTGCTCCTGCAGAAAAAATATTGAAAATATGTCCTAATGGCTTACCACTGGACGGATTAAATTGTTCTCTTAAAAGGTCAAATAAGTATATCTTTATACTAAAAATAACTTTTGATACCTGAGATTTATATATGCTCAGTATTCTTAATCCGATTAGGACTTTAAAATCACTTTAGGAAGACCTACATGGATCCAAGTAGAAACCCGAATTTCTACGGTCCATCTTGATGATAAATCCGGTTCGTCTTGTTCTTCAAGACTTTGCCCGGAAAGTCGTAGCTTTTTGCCTGATATATGATCCGGGCTTTAATGAACGCCGGTTTACTTATGCTGGTATTCATGATCCAGACTTTTCACTTTATAGATATGTGGCCAACTTCTGTAACTGTTCCATTCCGGTTTAAAAGGTTATAAAACACAAAAATACCAAAAATACGCAAATTTTGCAAATAAGACCATGTAGTCGAGGCTTTTTAAGAGCTGCCAGGCTCAAAGCAAGGTTCAGCCAATCAATGGGACGTGGTTTGTCCAACACTCCCAAGGGGCCTAGCCAATCACTGAAAGTGGCATTTATCCAACTTTTCAGGGGGCCAAAAGAACCGTAAATAGAAATTGAGCCAATCAATGGGACGTGGTTTGACCAACACTCCCAAGGGGCCTAGCCAATCACTGAACGTGGCATTATCCAACTTTTTAGGGGGCCGAAAGAGCCGTAAATAGAAATTGAGCCAATCAATGGGACGTGGTTTGTCCAACACTCCCAAGGGGCCTAGCCAATCACTGAACGTGGCATTATCCAACTTTTCAGGGGGCCGAAAGAACTGTAAAATTTAATCCGATCACTGGGACATGGACGTTGCCATTCCCAGGGGGCCTCCAGGGTTCCACCTGAACCGGAGGGTCAATGTAAACCAATCACTGAACGTGGATTTATCCAACTTTTCAAAGGGTCTCCAGGGTTCTCTCTTGAACCGGTGGGTACTTTGTGAAGCCTTCTCTCCTTGAACCGGATATGATCTCATGTTTTTGAGAGAGTTTTACTGCTCCTTTGCATATTCTGCAAAAAATAATTTCTAAACCAGACAATATATTAAAATATAATATCTGACAATAAACTTGTATGGTTGCTTTCACAAGATTTTTGCATATGGAAAAAGGGCTAAGCCCCCGGTTTACCGAGGGTGCCAGTTTATTCATTACTCATAATATATACATAGGATACATTGGAGCACATAGCTCAAGTATAGTATGGCCGTAAATGCGCGATGTTCCACGGCCTCTTCGTCTCTTCTTCTGATGTCCGTCAGTCCTTGTGTTCTCGAACGTCCACCAAGTAATATGAGCCGTTGTGTAGATCCTTGCTGACCACAAAGGGCCCTTCCCAAGGTGGGGATAGCTTGTGCATATCTGTTTGATCTTGGATGAGCCGGAGTACCAAGTCACCCTCCTGGAACGTCCTTGTTCTAATCCGGCGGCTATGATATCTGCGCAAGTCTTGCTGATAAATCGCCGATCGTGCTGCAGCTATATCACGCTCTTCATCCAGCCGGTCTAAACTGTCCTGCCTTGACTCCTCGTTGATTGCTTCCACATAGGTCGTCACCCTTGGTGAATCATGACGTATATCGCTCGGAAGAACTGCTTCAGCCCCATAAACCATGAAGAAAGGTGTGTAACCTGTAGACCGGTTTGGTGTAGTATTAATACTCCAAAGAACAGATGGCAATTCCTCAACCCAACATCCCGGGGTTCTCTGCAAAGGTGTCATAAGCCGGGGTTTGATTCCTCGCAAAATCTCCTGATTTTCCCTTTCAGCTTGACCATTGGATTGGGGGTGGGCCACAGAAGATACGTCCAAACGAATATGCTCTCGTTGACAGAACTCTTCCATCTCACCCTGAGATAAATTGGTACCATTGTCCGTGATGATGCTGTGCAGAAAGCCAAACCGGAATATTACTTTTTTGATAAATTTGACTGCCGTTGCCGCATCACACTTGCTTATAGGCTCCGCTTCAACCCACTTTGTAAACTTGTCTACTGCCACTAGTAGATGAGTTTTCTGATCTTGAGATTGCTTGAAAGGTCCAACCATATCAAGACCCCAAGTCGCGAACGGCCAAGTTATTGGTATCATCCGGAGTTCCTGTGCTGGAACCAGAGCACGTCTTGAGAATTTCTGACAAGCGTCACACTTCCAGACCAGATCTGCCGCATCTGCATGAGCGGTTAACCAATAGAAACCATGTCGGAATGCTTTAGCCACCAATGATTTTGAACCGGCATGATGACCACAATCCCCTTCATGAATCTCGCGAAGAATCTCACAACCTTCCTCAGCTGATACACATCGCTGAAATACTCCAGAAGTACTGCGATGGTGAAGTTCTCCGTTTGCAATTGTCATGGACTTAGAGCGCCGGATTATCTGTCGTGCTTCTTCTTCGTCATCTGGCAACTCTCCTCGGCTCAGGTATGCCAAATAGGGCAGCGTCCAATCCGGAATAATATGGAGCGCTGCAACTAACTGTGCCTCTGGGTCCGGAATGGCTAGGTCTTCTTCCGTCGGTATCTGAACCGACGGACTGTGTAATTCATCCATAAAGGTGTTTGGTGGCACCGGTTTACGTTGCGACCCTAGCCGGCTTAGAGCGTCAGCCGCTTCATTCCTCCGCCGGTCTATATGATCCACCTGATATCCTTTAAAGTATCCTGCGACTGCTTCAACCTCTCGTCTATAAGCCGCCATGAGGGGATCTCTTGAATCCCACTTGCCAGAAACTTGCTGTGCCATCAGATCTGAGTCACCCAGGCACTTAACCCGGCTCAAGTTCATCTCCTTTGCTAGCCGCAAACCATGAAGTAATGCTTCATATTCCGCTGCATTATTAGTACAAGGAAATAATAAGCGGAGTACATAGCAAAATTTATCACCTCTGGGGGAAGTTAAGACAACTCCAGCCCCCGAGCCCTCCAACTGTTTTGAACCGTCAAAGTGAGTCGTCCAATAAGTAAGATCCGGCTTCTCCTCAGGAGTCTGCAACTCTATCCAGTCATTTATGAAGTCTACCAATGCCTGAGATTTTATAGCAGTGCGTGGTATATATTTCAACTCATGCGGGCTGAGCTCAATGGCCCACTTTGCTACTCTGCCCGTAGCTTCCCTGTTCTGGATTATATCCCCCAACGGTGCTGAACTAACCACAGTTATTGGATGCCCTTGGAAATAGTGCTTCAGTTTCCGGTTTGCCATGAACACCCCATATACCAACTTCTGCCAATGAGGGTATCTCTGCTTGGAATCAATGAGTACTTCACTCACATAATAAACTGGGCGCTGAACCGGGTACTCCTTCCCTGCTTCCTTGCGCTCAACCACAATTGCAACGCTGACTGCCCGTGTATTGGCAGCAACGTATAACAGCAAAGGCTCCTTGTCAATAGGAGCAGCTAAAACCGGCGGTTTTGCTAGTTGCCGTTTCAGATCCTCAAATGCTGCATTTGCCTCATCACTCCAGATAAACCGGTCTGTTTTCCTTAACATCTGGTAAAGTGGGATCGCCTTCTCTCCCAAGCGACTGATGAACCGGCTTAACGCTGTGATCCGGCTAGCTATGCGCTGAACATCATTGATGCAAACCGGTTTAGTCAAAGACGTGATGGCCTTGATCTTTTCTGGGTTAGCTTCTATTCCTCTGTTTGAGACCAAGAATCCCAGTAGCTTACCTGCCGGAACACCAAAAGCACATTTTTCCGGATTAAGCATCATCCTATAAGCCCGAAGATTATCAAAGGTTTCCTTGAGATCCTCTATCATTGTTCCTTCTTTCTTCGATTTGACCACAATGTCATCCACATAGGCATGAACGTTCCTCCCTATCTGCCCCTTCAAACAATTCTGAACGCAACGTTGATAAGTTGCCTGTGCACACTTAAGCCCAAAAGGCATAGACACATAGCAAAAAGCACCAAAAGGAGTTATGAAAGCTGTCTTCTCTTGGTCTTCCACTGCCATCTTGATCTGGTGATACCCTGAATATGCATCCAAAAAACTTAGCCGCTCACACCCCGCCGTGGCATCGATGATCTGATCGATGCGAGGTAGAGCAAAAGGATCAATTGGGCAAGCTTTATTGAGGTCCGTGTAGTCCACACACATCCTCCACTTCCCATTCTTCTTTAAAACCAGCACCGGATTAGCCAACCACTCTGGATGAAAAACTTCTACTATGAACCCTGCGGCCAAAAGTCTGGCCACTTCTTCCCCTATAGCCTTGCGCCTCTCCTCGTTGAAGCGGCGCAGATACTGCTTAACCGGTTTAAACTTCGGATCAATGTTTAACTTGTGCTCAGCGAGTTCCCTCGGTACACCTGGCTTGTCAGAAGGTTTCCATGCAAAGATATCCCGGTTCTCGCGGATGAACTCGATGAGCGCGCTTTCCTATTTAGGATCAAGGTTAGCACTAATAATGAATTGCTTAGACGAATCTCCAGGCACAAAATCAACTTGCTTGGTCTCTTCAGCTGATTTAAACTTCAACGCCGGATCATGCTCGGTAGTTGGCTTCTTCAGCGGAGTCATATCTGCCGGATCAACATTATCTTTATAAAATTTCAACTCTTCTGTGGCACACACTGCTTCTGCATAAGCTGCATCACCTTCCTCACATTCCACTGCTATCTTGCGACTTCCATGAACCGTAATCGTGCCTTTATGACACGGCATTTTAAGCTGCAAATAAACATAACACGGCCTAGCCATAAACTTAGCATAAACCGTCCTTCCAAACAGAGCATGATATGGACTTTTGATCTTGACGACTTCGAAAGTGATCATCTCTGACCTGGAATCATATTCGTTCCCAAAGGTAACTTCCAAGTCAATCTTTCCAACCGGATAAGCTGACTTACGTGGGACCACTCCGTGAAACACTGTGTTTGATTGCCTTAGCTTCTTATCTGTCAAACCCATATGACGGAAAGTCTCATAATATAAGATATTGATACTGCTACCACCATCCATGAGAACTTTAGTAAATTTGTAACCTCCCACTTGAGGTGCTACTACCAAGGCTAAATGGCCCGGATTATCCACCCGCATTGGGTGGTCTTCTCTGCTCCATACAATGGGCTGCTCCGACCATCGAAGAAATTGCGGTGTCGCCGGTTCCACTGCATTAACAGCCCGCTTCAAAACCTTCTGGTCTCTCTTACACAGACTTATGGTGAAGACATGATATTGCCCACTGCTTAACTCCTTCGGATTACCCTGATATCCAGATTGCGGCTGCTGTTGCTGACGCTGTTGCTGCTGATTTCCCTGATTATTATAATTCCCTTGGCCCTGCTGCTGATTATTCTGATTACTGTAACCACCTTGATGATGTGATTGATTGCCCTGACCATTATAGTTTCCTTGATTATTCTGGCCACCTGCCCGGTTTTGATAACCATTGCTATTGCCCCTATATCCTGATCCGGAGTTGTTCCCCTGACGACCCGGACCATAAAATCCAGGACCTGAACCACCATTTGGGGGTCGATTGTGAGGATTGAAACGGCCCGCCACTGCCTTCATAAGGGGTATGCACTCTCTCATGGTATGCCTTGCCACTTTCCCTTTCACGCTATGCTTCGGACAAGGCTGGTCTAACTCCTGATCCCAGCTAAGAGCTCCTCCGCCGGTTTGCGAAGACGGATCTCCCGGGCTACGCTGAAAATCCCCTTGAACTTGAGTGTTGGCCACGAAGTCAGAGCCGCCCTCTGCTTTCCGTTTGCCCAAAAAACTTGAGGTAGCCGGATTAATTGGCGCCGGTTTACCTGACTTGCTAACCTTTCCAGTCCTGTCTCCTTCCGCTTCTGGATACTTGGTATTATCAGAATCTCCGTATTTCACCAGGGCACTCATGAGAGTTCCCATATCATTGCAGTCTCTTTTAAGCCGTCCGAGCTTTAACTTTATAGATTCAAACCGGCAATTATTCTCCAAAGTCACTATCGCCGTACTAGGATTAATACCATTTGAAGAGTGCAAAATCTCTGCTACTCTCTGTACCCAAGCTGCCGTAGACTCCTGCTCTCCTTGCACACAAGCTGCTAGATCCACTATTGACATCGGCTGTTTGCATGTGTCTTTGAAGTTTTTGATAAACTGGCTGCGTAGTTCCCCCCATGATCCAACAGAGTTCGGGGGTAGAGCTTTCATCCAGGTCCGGGTCGTGCCTTCAAGCATCATAGTAAAATATTTAGCACAAGCCGATTCATCCACGTCCAGCATCTCCATGGCCATCTCATAACTTTCAACCCAAGCTTCCGGTGCTAAATCGGCTGTGTAGTTAGGTACCTTGCGGGGCCCCTTGAAATCTTTGGGCAGCTTGACACTCCGTAAAGCGGGGACAAGACACTGCACCCCGAAGGAACTCGCCGTAACCCCTGTTTCTGCAGTGGCTGTGTGAACCGGCGTTGTTTGACGAATCTCCTCCCTGGCTCCTGACCTAACCCTGTTTATCTCCGGAGCTTGTACTGCCGCACCTGTCGGATTATCCTGCCTGCGCTGATGCCTCCTGCGTTCACTGCTAGATACTTCTGGCTCCTCCCAATGCCTAGTATAACTTCGGCTGGGACGTGGTGTTGAATGTAACCTCTCCCTGCTATGAGAATATGCCTGCTGCTGTATCAACGCCGTATTAAGTAGCTTCTGGACCCTGCGCGCCTCTATCGCCACCGGAGACGTTTCTTCCGCAGGTAAAGCGGCCAAACGCGCCGCTGCTGCAGCGATGTTATCCAAAGGGTTTGAATAATGACCTGGAGGGACGGGAACATAAGGTGCCAACGTAATCCGGCGCTCCCGCTCTGCGGTGGGTTGCTGAACCGGCTCCTCCCTGGCCGGGGGTGCCCTCCGGTTTGAAGCCGGATTGTTACTAGTCCCAGCCCCAGGTGTCCTGAACAGATTCGTTGCTTCATAAACCGGCGGTATACGAGACCGGTACTTTCGTCCCCTTACTCCTTCCATAGAAGCTTGCTCCATCCTTAAGTAAAAGGCTTGATCATCCAATTCCGCTTGTCTCACTGCTATCATCTCTCTCTCTGCCTTTAGGTCTTCCTTTAACTGATCAATCCGGCCTTTCAACTGAAGGAGCTCTGCATCATGATGCGCCTTGTCTGCTGGAGCTACCGTTTCCACCGCTTTAGCTGTGAACTCCTCGATCAAGGTGGATAGAACTTCCGTAAGCGAGGGGGTTGGGCCGCTTCCCGCTGCACCAGCTTCCGCTGTCGTCCCGTTCGCCGGGGGCTGTGAACCGGCCATGAAGACCGCCACCCGGTTTGGCGGGTCAAAGGGGCCCGGAATACTGTTTCCATCGGACTCTCCCTCAGACCGGCCGTCCTGCAACTGATACAGAGATTCAGTTTCTCCGGATGAAGATTCATTGTCTGAATAGACAACTGTTGCTCCATCAGATTCCGATCCGTCTTGGATTCGACCTCTGTGGATTGCTCCAACGAACATGTGCTCCATGGTGGGCTGAACCTGGGCCGATCTCGCACGCTGAGCCGGCTCGACGATGTTGGGGAAGACGTCCGGCTCAGGTCCCGGTTCGCCGATTTTGCCAATGAAGACTTGGATGCTGCCGAAGGGAACCCGGTACCCGTATTCGATAGAATCGGCTTCCGGTCCCCAACCTGCGTCGTCGATGTAGATCCGGCCGCGGCGACTCTTGGTCATCCGGCCGACCGCGTAACCCTTGAGCCCTTCGAAGCTGCCCTTCAAGAACTCGAAACCATCGTGCGCAGGCCCCACGGTGGGCGCCAACTGTCGTGGAAATTGCACGGCAGATGTCCGGTTTAGCGGACTTGATGATGGAACCATCGCACGGGTTAGCTTGAAGGGGTTCATAGCACACAAGGGACACAGAAGGTTTATACTAGTTCGGCCCCTTCGATGAAGGTAAAAGCCTACGTCTAGTTGGTTTGGTATTGCTTGGGCGTCGGATTACAGGGAGCGGATTCGCTTGCCTGCGTCTCGACGGGTTGATTGTTGCTTGTCCTTGTACCGTCGCCGGGTCGTCCCTTTATATAGAGGGTACGCCCGGTCCGGTTTACAGATTCCCGAGGCCGGCTCATATTCGTGTCCGCCTCGGTCTCTGTCTTTTCTTCCTTATCTCTCAAGTCACATCATAGGGCGGTTTACAAACCTTAATTCTACACATGGGCCCTAAGATCTTATGGGCTGTAGCCTTTATTAAATATTACAAACAAGTATAATATAACAAAGCCGGTTTATACTAGCCGGTTTATACCATGCAAATAAAGGTTAGTATCGTGGGGTGGCTCCCGCTAACTGCTAACTGCTCTCCCCGATCTAGATGAACAGACATGCTAGTATCGCGACACAAACATGACTACCATACTAGTAAAGGCTAGAGTGAAAGGGGTTCTGAAAAAGATGAAATTGTCACCACTATGGCATGCCAAAGTATGACAGCAAGCACTAACATGTCTTCCAATAAGATAGAAGGAGATAAAAACTAACGAGCTCTTTCGCAACACCAAACCAAGTGCTATCGAGACGACTCTGGAGCCAGATGACTTTTATTCAAGAAAGCTGGCCCAGATTGAACCTGGGAATTGCAAGGCCCTTTTTGGGTTCCTTCTAACAAACATTACAGCTGTAGTATTGATTTGGACAATTCTTAGGAATTATTAAGCCATCTTTTAGATTTTAGTGTGCTTAGTCATTGACAATTATTTTGTGGTGGTGATTTAGAGAGGAAGGAGATGAGTGAGTGAGTGTGAGTGAGTGTGAGGGGTATGGTAAATGGAGATGTAATTGTAATTGGATTTGACTAATGCTTTTGATTGCTCTGTCCAATTGTAATTTGAAAATGAAAAAAATGCAGTACATCATCACTTAATATACTCTTCTGATTTAGGCTATATATGAAACACAGATATGATTGTTTCAGGTTTGTTGCATGGATTATCCTAGGGTGATATTCTATAAAAAAGAACAAAAAATATACTCCAGAGTCACATTCTCTAAATAACAAAAGATTATCCTAGGATCATATATTCTCTAAAAAGATGACATGAGTTGAAAGTTATCTTGAAATTTAGCTGCACCTCGGTTTACCGCACAAGTGTTGGATGCCACTACTCTTTCACTGAATCTGCATATATACCTTAGTTGCTAATTGAGGTGTAGTTAAGTTTCAACTTCGAAGACAAGTAGTGCATTGCAGGTTAAGCATATGACATGACTAAAAGCTTGGTGAAGCAACCTATTTGCTTCCAACACAAGGCAACTGGGTGTAGTACTGCAGCATCTCAAATATATTACTCCGTTCCTAAATAGTATAGGTCTTTCTAGAGATTTTAAAAAGGACTACATACGGAGCAAAATGAGTGGATCTACACTCTAAAATATGTCTATATTCATCCATATGTAGTCCCCATTTGAATCTCTAAAAAGATTTATATTTGGGAATGGAGGAAGTATATATTCTTGTCATAAGAGTGCATTGTCTAGTTGACCAGGCCTCTGCTTCGTTCAAAAATAAATAAATCCTACACCTGCATAAACTTACAAAAGTTTTATTGTTAGTTTACATTGAAAAAAAATCCCCTTAGGCCCAATCCTACTCTTCAACGTATGTCTTCCTGTTAAAACACTTAAAATATCTACGTACGTCTAGCATCGCTAGTTTCAAAATACAAGTTCTAGGTTTGTCCTAAGCCAAACTTACTCAAATCTAAAAGATGTCTTAATAATTCCTAAAATGACCGAGCACACTAAAATCTAAAAGATGGCTTAATAATTCCTAAAATGACTGAGCACACTAATTGAAAATCTCCTAACCAGAGTCTAAACCATGACTTTCTTCAAATGTCTAAACCTAAAATTTTGTGGTGGTGATTAGAGAGGAAGGAGGGAGGAGTGATGGCTACCTGCGTATGGATTGGTCGCCGGCGTAGCTCTGGGCGGCGGCGTTGCTGCTCGACGAAGGTGGCGAGGCCGCGGCAGAGGGCGAGGGGCTCGTCCGGGGGGTGGGGAGGCGTCGGTGGCGTCGGGGGCGTCGGACGTCGGGGGAG
>LR738710.1:837509078-837528005 GCA_902687465.1 Secale cereale
AAGTGATCGTACACTTGCTCTATTATTACTTTTTGCATGTATGTCATTAAGAAGCACACATTAGGCCCGTGTCGTTCCACACGAGCGACATAGGCGGTGAACCTAGCCACCACCGACAACCGCCTCCCCACTCGCAGTGGCCAGGGTGTGCTGCCGGGGAAAGCCCGTGTGGCAGTGGCAACGTCGAGCTTCTTTTTCAGGGAGTGAGCATTCTCATGGCAGGCTCATGTGGTGCGGGCGAGTGGACGTCGCGTGCTTTGTATTGGTGGGTTGATAGTCCTCTCATTAGTCAAATAGGCAGATCTAGGGCCTTCGTGCCCGGATCTGGTGTGCGGACGCCAGTCGTTCAGTGGGGACGCCCTTGGCGGTGTGTGTTGGAGTTATGCCCTAGAGGCAATAATAAAAGCATTATTATTATATCTTCTTGTTCATGATAATTGTTTGTTATTCATGCTTGAATTGTATTGTACGGAAACAGCGATACATGTGTGAATACATAGACCAAAATGAGTCCCTGGTAGGCCTCTAGTAACCAGCTCGTTGATCAACAGATGGTCACGGTTTCCTGACCATGGACATGAGATGTCAGTGATAACGGGATCACATCATTAGGAGAATAATGTGATGGACAAGACCCAAACTTGAGCATAACACGAGATCGTATAGTTCGTAATGCATAAGCTTTTCGGTGTCGAGTATTTATTCCTTAGACCATGAGGTTGTACAACTCCCGGATACCGTAGGAGTACTTTGGGTGTGCCAACCGTCACAACGTAACTGGGTGGCTATAAAGGTACGCATCGGGTATCTCCGAAAGTGTCTGTTGAGTTGGTACGAACCGAGACTGGGATATTGTCACTCCGTATGACGGAGAGGTACCTCTGGGCCCACTCGGTAAGTCATCATCATAATGAGCTCAATGTGACTAAGTAGTTAGTCACGGGATGATGAATTACGGATCGAGTAAAGAGACTTGCCATAACGAGATTGAACAAGGTATCGGGAATACCGACGATCGAATCTCGGGCAAGTACCGTACCGATAGACAAAGGGAATAACATACGGGATTGAGTGAATCCTTGACACGGTGGTTCATCCGATGAAGATCATCGAGGAACACATGGGAACCAACATGGGTATCCAGATCCCGCTGTTGGTTATTGACCGGAGAGTGGTCTCGGTCATGTCTACGTGTCTCCCGAACCCGTAGGGTCTACACACTTAAGGTTCGGTAACGCTAGGGTCGTAGAGATTAATGCACGTGGAAACCCGAAAGTTGTTCAGAGTCCCGGATGAGATCCCGGACATCACGAGGAGTTCCGGAATGGTCCGGAGGTAAAGATTGATATATGGGAAGTCCAGTTTCGGCCAACGGGTGATCTCCGGGGGTCACCGGGAGCGTCCCGGGACCACCGGAGGGGCCCCGGGGGTCCACTGGGTGGGGCCACCCATCCCGGTGGGGCCCCTAGGCTGCAAGGGGATGCGTGCAGCCCTCTGGGCTGGCGCACCACAAGGGGGCCACACCTCCCCATGCGCATAGGGATAAAACCCTAAGGGGAGGGGGGCCACCACTTGCCTTGGGGGAGGGGGACTCCTCCCTGGCCGCCACCCCCCTTGCAGATTGGATCTGCAAGGGGCTGGCGCCCCCCTGGCCCCCTATATATATGTGGGGGGGAGAGGGCAGCCGCACCTCAGCCCTGGCGCCTCTCCCCTCCCGTCACACCTCCCAACTCCTTCGCAGGGCAGCCCGGCGAAGCCCTGCTGCGATCTCCACTGCATCCGTCATCACGCCGTCGTGCTGCCGGATCTCTGACGACTTCTCCTCCCCCCTTGCTGGATCAAGAAGGAGGTGACGTTGCTGCACCGTACGTGTGTTGAACGCGGAGGTGCCGTCCGTTCGGCGCTAGATCATCGGTGACGAAGAACGTGAAGAGTACGACTACTTCATCCTTGCTTCGTTGAAAGCTTCCGCACGCAATCTTCATAACGGTATGTAGATGCACTCTTAGTTGCTCGTTGCTAGATGTCTCCATACTTGGATCTTGGTGAAGACGTAGAAATTTTTTGATTTATGCTATGTTCCCCAATAGTGGCATCTGAGCCTAGGTTTTATGCGTAGCATCTTGGCACGAGTAGAACACAAAGCAGTTGTGGACGTATGATCTTGTTCAACTTTCTTACCGTTACTAGTCAATCTTGATTCGGCGGTATTGTGGGATGAAGCGGCCCGGACCGACCTTACACGTACACTTACGTGAGACTGGTTCCACCGACAGACATGCACTAGATGCATAAGGTGGCTGGCGGGTGTCTGTCTCTCCTACTTTAGTCGGATCGGATTCGATGAAAAGGGTCCTTATGAAGGGTAAATAGAAGTTGACAAATCACGTTGTGGTTTTGGCGTAGGTAAGAAACGTTCTTGCTAGAAATCCTATAGAAGCCACGTAAAACTTGCAACAACAATTAGAGGACGTCTAACTTGTTTTTGCAGCATGTGTTTTGTGACGTGGTATGGCCAAGAACGAAGATGTGATGAATGATATATGTGATGTATGAGATTGATCATGTTTTTGTAATAGGAAATCACGACTTGCATGTCTATGAACTTGACAACCGGCAGGAGCCATAGGAGTTGTCTTTATTATTGTATGACCTAGAGAAAACCAAGCTGAAAGACGATGGTAGCAACTATACGGATGAAGGAAATATGCCCTAGAGGCAATAATAATAATGTTATTTGTATTTCCTTATATCATGATAAATGTCTTTTATTCATGCTAGAATTGTATTAACCGGAAACTTAGTACATGTGTGGATACATAGACAAAACAGTATGTCCCTAGTATGCCTCTACTAGACTAGCTCATTGATCAAAGATGGTTATGTTTCCTAGCCATAGACATGAGTTGTCATTTGATCAACGGGATCACATCATTAGGAGAATGGTGTGATGGACTAGACCCATCCGTTGGCATAGCACTATGATTGTTTAGTTTTACTGCTATTGCTTTCTTCATGACTTATACATGTTCCTATGACTATGAGATTATGCAACTCCCGAATACCGTAGGAACACCTTGTGTGCTATCAAACGTCACAACATAACTGGGTGATCATAAAGATGCTCTACAGGTGTCTCCGAAAGTATTCGTGGTGTTGGCATAGATCAAGATTAGGATTTGTCACTCCGAGTGTCGGAGAGGTATCTCTGGGCCCTCTCGGTAACACACATCATAATAAGCCTTGCAAGCAAAAGACTAATGAGTTAGTCACGAGATGATGTGTTACGGAACGAGTAAAGAGACTTGCCGGTAACGAGATTGAACTAGGTATAGTGATACCGACGATCGAATCTCGGGCAAGTAACATACCGATGACAAAAGGAATAACGTATGTTGTTATGCGGTTCGACCGATAAAGATCTTCGTAGAATATGTAGGAGCCAATATGGGCATCCAGGTTCCGCTATTGGTTATTGACCGGAGAGATGTCTCGGTCATGTCTACATAGTTCTCGAACCCGTAGGGTCCGCACGCTTAAACGTTCGTTGACGATATAGTATTTAATGAGTTATGTATGTTGGTGACCGAATGTTATTCGGAGTCCCGGATGTGATCACGGACATGACGAGGAACTCCGGAATGGTCCGGAGATAAAGATTAATATATGAGATAATAGTGTTTGACCTCCGGAAGGGTTCCGGAATTCACCGGAAGGGGTTCCGGATGTTTCCCGAAGTGTTTGGGTACGAGAACACGTTATTTGGGCCAAAAGGGAAAGCACACAAGGTTTTTGGAAAGCGCAAAAGGAAGTTTTGCGGAGTCCAGGGGCCAGACGCCAAGGTCCCTGGCGTCTGGGTCCAGACGCCGGGAACCCTGGCGTCTGGCCCTGGAGTCCGAGAAGGACTCTTGCCTTTCGGGTGAAACCGACTTTGTGAAGGCTTTTACTCCAAGTTTCGACCCCAAGGCTCAACATATAAATAGAGGGGTAGGGCTAGCACCCAAGACACATCAAGATACACCAAGCCGTGTGCCGGCTACCCCGACCCTCTAGTTTATCCTCCGTCTAGTTTCTGTAGTGCTTGGCGAAGCCCTGCAGAGATTGTTCTTCATCAACAACCGTCACCACGCCGTCGTGCTGCCGGAACTCATCTACTACTTCGCCCGTCTTGCTGGATCAAGAAGGCGAGGACGTCATCGAGCTGAACGTGTGCTGAACGCGGAGGTGCCGTACGTTCGGTACTAGATCGGTACGGATCGTGAAGGTGCACAACTACATCAACCACGTTGATAAACGCTTCCGCTTTCGGTCTACGAGGGTACGTAGACACACTCTCTCCTCTCGTTGCTATGCATCTAGTAGATAGATCTTGTGTGATCGTAGGAAAATTTTGAAAATACTACGTTCCCCATCAGTGGCATCATGAGCCAGGTCTATGCGTAGATGATATGCACGAGTAGAACACAATGAGTTGTGGGCGATACTAGTCATACTGCTTACCAGCATGTCATACTTTGCTTCGGCGGTATTGTGAGATGAAGCGGCCCGGACCGACATTACGCGTACGCTTACGCGAGACTGGTTTCACCGTTACGAGCACTCGTTGCTTAAAGGTGACTGGCGGGTGTCTGTCTCTCTCACTTTAGCTGAATCAAGTGTGGCTACGCCCGGTCCTTGTGAAGGTTAAAACAGCACATACTTGACGAAACATCGTTGTGGTTTTGTATGCGTAGGTAAGAACGGTTCTTGCTAAGCCCATAGCAGCCACGTAAAACTTGCAACAACAAAGTAGAGGACGTCTAACTTGTTTTTGCAGGGCATGTTGTGATGTGATATGGTCAAGACGTGATGAGTTATACGGCTTTGTATGAGATGATCATGTTTTGTAATGTTATCGGCAACTGGCAGGAGCCATATGGTTGTCGCTTTATTGTATGAAATACAACCGCCATGTAATTGCTTTACTTTATCACTAAGCGGTAGCGATAGTCGTAGAAGCAATACTTGGCGAGACGACAACGATGCTACGATGGAGATCAAGGTGTCGCACCGGTGACGAAGGTGATCATGACGGTGCTTTGGAGATGGAGATCAAAAGCACAAGATGATGATGGCCATATCATGTCACATATTTTGATTGCATGTGATGTTTATCTTATTATGCTTCTTATTTTGCTTAGAACGACGGTAGCATTATAAGATGATCCCTTACTAAATTTCAAGGTATAAGTGTTCTCCCTGAGTATGCATCGTTGCGAAAGTTCGTCGTGCCGAGACACCACGTGATGATCGGGTGTGATAAGCTCTACGTTCAAATACAACGGGTGTAAGCCAGTTTTGCACACGCAGAATACTCGGGTTAAACTTGACGAGCCTAGCATATGCAGATATGGCCTCGGAACACTGGAGACCGAAAGGTCGAGCGTGAATCATATAGTAGATATGATCAACATAAGATGTTCACCATTGATACTACTCCATCTCACGTGATGATCGGACATGGTTTAGTTGATTTGGATCACGTGATCATTTAGATGACCAGAGGGATGTCTATCTAAGTGGGAGTTCTTTAATTAATATGATTAAATTGAACTTTAATATATCATGAACTTAGTCCTGATAGTTTTTGCATATCTATGTTGTTGTAGATCAATGGCCCGTGCTACCGTTCCTTTGAATTTTAATGCATTCATAGAGAAAGCTAAGTTGAAAGATGATGGTAGCAATTACACGGGCTGGGTCCGTAACTTGAGGATTATCCTCATTGCTTCACAGAAGAATTATGTCCTTGAAGCACCGCTAGGTGACATGCCCCATCCCGCTTCTTATCGCCTTCATCTTTATTTTGCTTCATTTTCACTTTTGTATTCATATCTTCCTCTCCCTCTTCCTTTACCTTCACATTTTGCTTATTATCCATCATGCCCATAGTGTTATACTGCTTCTTATGACATACCATGATTGGTCCTTTACTAATGGCTGGTACTTCTCCCGTTGCAATACAATATGAGATATATGATACATTAGCATAATACTTTGCAATGCTAAGAGTGTCATATAATACAACTCAAGTTTCACTCGTGTGTTGAATCTACGTATGAAACACTTTTTAAGTTTGGATTTTGTTACAATTATTCAATGATTATTCCAAACTATACAAGTTATATTCAAAACCACTCCTACAAGGCCACTTTGTTATAGATCTAACAACCAACATAAATATAACTTCCATATAGGCTCTTTAGGGAAGAAAGTAGAACACTATGTATCCCATATTTATATTCAAATATTGGACAAACATGTACACATCCTACATCAATGCTAGGAATATATATAGAGTGGCCACGTGCATAATATTTTGGGGAGGCACACTTGCACATTTGTATGTATTCATCTAGCCAGACAATTCGGTTGGTTTACCTTATCTGATCTATCCACTAATAGACCTTCATGTGCTCCCAATGTTTATCCTTCTCAAGAATTTGCCAAATAATTGTCTTGATGAGGTTTACAAATTCGAAGGTTCTGTTTTGAAATTTTAGCAAACCAAGAAACATGCGCATATTGTGTTCATATGTTACCATCCTTGTCTCGAGACAAGAAAGGTATGGCCCCACAAGTAAACCAACGCTTATCACAAGAGAAAATGTAGCACAATAGTAATCTGCTATATTTTAATAAAAGGAATTATAACATTATGAAATAAAAAAACTCCTAGTGGGGGTTCTCTCTGTTGGGAAACGTTGCATGGAAAAAAAATCTACACACACGCAAGACCAATCGATGGAGATGCATAGCAACGAGAGGGGAGAGTGTGTCTATGTACCCTCGTAGACCATACGCGGAAGCGTTTATTAACGTGGTTGATGTAATCAAAGTTCTTTGCGATCCAACCGATCAAGTATCAAACGTACGACACCTCCGCGTTCAGCACACGTTCAGCTCGGTGATGTCCTCAACTTCTTTATCCAGTAAGACAGGTGAAGTAGTTGATTAGTTCCGCTGTTGGAAATATGCCCTAGAGGCAATAATAAATTGGTTATTATTATATTTCCTTGTTCATGATAATTGTTTATTATCCATGCTAGAATTGTATTGATAGGAAACTCATATACATGTGTGGATACATAGACAAACACCATGTCCCTAGTGAGCCTCTAGATGACTAGCTCGTTGATCAATAGATGGTTACGGTTTCCTGACCATGGACATTGGATGTCGTTGATAACAGGATCACATCATTAGGAGAATGATGTGATGGACAAGACCCAATCCTAAGCCTAGCACATATCGTGTAGTTTGTATGCTAAAGCTTTTCTATATGTCAAGTATCTTTTCCTTAGACCATGAGATTGTGCAACTCCCGGATACCGTAGGAATGCTTTGGGTGTACCAAACGTCACAATGTAACTGGGTGGCTATAAAGGTGCACTACAGGTATCTCCGAAAGTGTCAGCTGGGTTGGCACGAATCGAGACTGGAATTTGTCACTCCGTATGACGGAGAGGTATCTCTGGGCCCACTCGGTAGGACATCATCATAATGTGCACAATATGTGATCAAGGAGTTGATCACGGGATGATGTGTTACAGAGCTAGTAAAGAGACTTGCCGGTAACGAGATTGAGCAAGGTATCGGTATACCGACGATCGAATCTCGGGCAAGTGCTATACCGATAGACAAAGGGAATCGTATACGGGATTGATTGAATCCTTGACATCATGGTTCATCCGATGAGATCATCGTGGAGCATGTGGGAGCCAACATGGGTATCCAGATCCCGCTATTGGTTATTGACCGAAGAGTTGTCTCGGCCATGTCTGCATGACTCCCGAGCTCGTAGGGTCTACACACTTAAGGTTCGATGACGCTACGGTTATAGGGAAAGTATGTACGCGGTTACCGAATGTTGTTCGGAGTCCCGGATGAGATCCCGAACGTCACGAGGAGTTCCGGAATGGTCCGGAGGTAAATATTTATATATGGGAAGTCCCGTTTTGGTCACCGGAAAAGTTTTGGGCGCTATCGGTAGCGTACCGGGACCACCGGGAGGGTCCCAGGGGGTCCACCGGGTGGGGCCACCGGCCCCAGAAGGCTGAGTGGGCCAAGTGTGGGAGGGGACCAGCCCCAGGTGGGCTGGTGCGCCCCCCCCCCAACCAGGCCCAAGGCGCCTCCAAGAGGGGAAGGGGGCAAACTCTAGGGCAGATGGGCCCTAGGGCCCAATCTGGTGCGCCCCACTCCCTCTCCCCCTCTGGCCGCCACCCTCAGATGGGATCTGGGGTGGCCGCACCCCTAGGGGTTAGAAACCCTAAAGGGGGCGCAGCCCCTCCCTTCCCCCTATATATATGAGAGTTTTGGGGCTGCCCATAACACGGTTTTTGACCTCTGTCGCTTGGCGCAGCCCTACCTCTCTCCCTCCTCGTCTCTCGCAGTGCTTGGCAAAGCCCTGCTGGAGTCCCGCGCTCCTCCACCACCACCACGCCGTCGTGCTGCTGTTGGATGGAGTCTTACCCAACCTCTCCCTCTCTCCTTGCTGGATCAAGGCGTGGGAGACGTCATCGGGCTGCACGTGTGTTGAACGCGGAGGCGCCGTTGTTCGGCGCTTAGATCGGAATCAACCGTGATCTCAATCGCAGCGAGTACGACTCCTTCATCCGCGTTCTTGCAACGCTTCCGCATCGCGATCTACAAGGGTATGTAGATGCACTCCCCTCTCCCTCGTTGCTAGATTACTCCATAGATAGATCTTGGTGATGCATAGGAAATTTTTTGATTTTCTGCTACGATCCCCAACAGTGGTATCAGAGCTAGGTCTATGCGTAGTTTCTTGCATGAGTAGAACACAAAGTAGTTGTGGGCGTGGATTTGTCAATTTACTTGCCGTTACTAGTCTTATCTTGATTCAGCGGCATCGTGGGATGAAGCGGCTCGGACCGACCTTACACGTACTCTTACGTGAGACAGGTTCCACCGACTGACATGCACTTGTTGCATAAGGTGGCTAGCGGGTGTCTGTCTCTTCCACTTTAGTCGGATCGGATTCGATGAAAAGGGTCCTTATGAAGGGTAAATATAAATTGGCATATCACGTTGTGGTTTTGGCGTAGGTAAGAAACGTTCTTGCTAGAAACCTATAGAAGCCACATAAAAACATGCAACAACAATTAGAGGACGTCTAACTTGTTCTTGCAGCATGTGCCGTGTGATGTGATATGGCCAAAAGGATGTGATGAATGAAATATATGTGATGTATGAGATTGATCATGTTCTTGTAATAGGAATCACAACTTGCATGTCGATGAGAATGACAACCGGCAGGAGCCATAGGAGTTGTCTTATTTTATTGTATGACCTGTGTGTCACTGAATAACGCCATGTAATTACTTTACTTTATTGCTAAACGTTAGCCATAGTAGTAGAAGTAATGTTTGGCGAGACGACTTCATGAAGACACGATGATGGAGATCATGATGATGGAGATCATGGTGTCATGCTGGTGACGATGATGATCATGGAGCCCCGAAGATGAAGATCAAAGGAGCAAGATGATATTTGCCATATCATGTCACTATTTGATTGCATGTGATGTTTATCATGTTTTACATCTTATTTGCTTAGAACGACGGTAGTGAATAAGATGATCTCTCACTTAAATTTCAAGAATTGTGTTCCCCCTAACTGTGCATCGTTGCTAAGGTTCGTTGTTCCGAAGCACCACGTGATGATCGGGTGTGATAGGTTCTAACGTTTGCATACAACGGGTGTAAGCCAGATTTACACACGCGATACACTTAGGGTTGACTTGACGAGCCTAGCATGTACAGACATGGCCTCGGAACACGGAAGACCGAAAGGTCGAACATGAGTTGTAAGCAATGATGTGAACACCTTTGAAAGTTGTAAGCAATGATGCGGACTGGGTCCGTAGTCCGAGGAGTGTCCTCACTGCTGCACAGAAAGCTTACGTCTTTGATGCACCGCTCGATGTGCAAACCCCTACAACGTTGTCTGTGGATGTTGTGAACACCTGACAGACACGTCCTGAAGACTACTTGATAGTTTAGTGCACCATACTTTACGGCTTAGAATCGGGATTCCAATGACGTTTTGAACGTCATAGAACATATGAGATGTTCTAAGAGCTGAAATTGGGATTTCAGGCTCATGCCCGTGTTGAGAGGTATGAGACCTCTGACAAGTTCTTTTGCCAAAAAGATGGAGGAGAATAGATCAACTAGTGAGCATCTGCTCAGAATGTCTGTGTGCTAAAATCACTTGAACCAAGTGGGAGTTAATCTTCCAGATGAGATAGTGGTTGACGGAATTCTCTTGACACTATCACCAAGCTACTAGAACTTCGTGATGAACTATGACATGCAAAGGATGGAGATGATCCCGGAGCTATTAGCGGTGCTTGAGACCGCAAAAGTATAAATCAAGAAGGAGCATCAAGTGTTGATGGTTTAACAACACCACTGGTTTCAAAAGGCCAAGGGCTGGAAGGGAAACTTCATGAATGACAATCCAGTTGTCGATCTAATGTAGGAACCCAAGGTTGAACCCAAACCTCGAGACTAAGTGCTTCTATTGTAAGGGGAACGGTCACATGGTAGCGAAACTACCCCAAATACATGGTAGATATGATAGCTAGCAACTTCAACAAAGTGTGTTTGATATACGTGTTATTGATGTGTACCTTACTAGTACTCCTTGTAGCACCTGGGTATTGGATACCGGTTCAGTTGCTATTATTAGTGACTAGAAGCAAAAGCTACGGATTGAACGGAGACTAGCTAAGGGCGAGGTGACAATGTGTGTTTCCAAGGTTGATAAGATCACCATCGCACGCTCCCTCTACCTTCGGGATTAGTGTTGAACCTAGATAAATGTTATCAGGTGTCTACGTTGAGCATGAATATGATTAGATCATGTTCATCGCAATACGGTTATTCATTTAAGTTAGAGAATAATGGTTATTTTGTTTACATGAATAATACCTTTATGGTCATGCACCCAATGGTTTATTGAAATCTCGATCATAGTAATACACATGATAATAATATTAACGCCAAAATATGTAGAGTTAATAATGATAGTACCACTTTCTTGTGGCACTGCCGCTTAGGTCATTTTGGCATAAAATGCATGAAGAAACTCCATGCTGATGGATGTTTGGAGTCACTTGATTTTGAATCGCTTGACACATGCGAGCCATGCCTCATGGGCAGGATGACTAAGATGCCGTTTTCACGTACAATGAAACGGGCAAGTGACTTGTTGGAAATCATACATGCTGATGTGTGTGATCCAATGAGAATTAAGGCGTGTGGTGGATATCGTTATTTTCTCATCTTCATTGACGATTGGAGTAGATATGGGTATATTTACTTAATGAAGCAAAAGTCTGAAACGTTTGAAAAGTTCAAGCAATTTCAGAGTGAAGTTAACAATCATCATAACAAGAAGATCATGTTCCTACGATCTGATCAAGGGGAGATTTTATGAATTATGAGTTTGGCAATCACTTAAGACATTGTGGAAATGTTTCATAGTTGAAGCCACCTGGAACACTACAGCGTAATGGTGTGTCCGGACGTCGTAATCGAACCTTATGATATATGGTGCGATTTATGATGTCTCTTACCGATCTACCGCTGTTATTTTGAGGTTATGCATTAGAGACAGCTGCATTCACTTTATATAGGGCACCACCTAAGTCCGTTGAAACAACGCCGTATGAACTCTGGTTTGGCAAGAAACCAAAGTTGTCGTTTCTCAATGTTTGGGGCTGCGATGCTTATGGCTTCAGCCAGAAAAAGCTCAAACCCAAAGCGGACAAATACATCTTCATGGGATACTCAAAGGTAACAATTGTGTATACCTTCTATCTCAGATCCAAGGACAAAAATGTTTGTCGCTAAGAACGGGTCCTTTCTCAAGAAGGAGTTTCTCTCGAAAGATTTGAGTGGGAGGAAGATAGAACTTGATGAGGTTGTCGAACCCTCACTTCAACCGGAAAGTAGTGCAACACAGAAAGATGTTTCTATGGAACCTACGACTGTTGAAGAGGAAACTAATGATAGTGATCATGAAGCTTCGGATCAAGTTGCTAATCGAACCTCGTGGGTCGACAAGGACATGTACTACTCCTGAGTGGTACGGTGATCCTGTCTTAGAGGTCATGTTGTTGGACAACGATGAACCTACGAACTATGGAGAAGCGATGGTGGGCCCGTATTCTGACAAATGGTTAGAAGCCGAGAAATCCGAGATAGGATCCATGTATCAAAACAAAGTATGGACTTTGGTGGACTTGCCCGATGATTGGCAAGCCATTGAGATAAATGGATCTTTAAGATGAAGACGGACGTGGACGGTAATGTCACCGTCTGTGAAGCTCGACTTGTGGCGAAGAGTTTTTCACAAGTTCAAGGAGTTGACTACAATGAGATTTTCTCACCCGTAGCGATGCTTAAGTCCGTCGGAATCATGTTAGCATTAGCTGCATTTATGAAATCTGGCAGATGGATGTCAAAACAAGTTTCCTTACCAGTCTTCGTAAGGAAAGGTTGTATGTGATACAATCAGAAAGTTTTTGTCGATCCTAAGGATGCTAAAAGGTATGCTAGCTCCAGCGATCCTTCCATGGACTAGAGCAAGCATCTCGGAGTCAGAATATACGTTTTGATGGAGTGATCAAAGTTTTTGGGTTTATACAAAGTTTGTTAGAAACTTGTATTTACAATAAAGTGAGTGGGAGCACTACAACTTTTCTGATAAGTATATGTGAATGACATATTGTCGATCCGAAATGATGTAGAAGTTCTGGAAAGCATAAAGGGTTGTTTGAAAGGAGTTTTTCAAAGGAAGACCTGGATAAAAGCTGCTTACATATTGGGCATCAAGATCTATAGAGATAGATCAAGACGCCTGATGATACTTTCAAAAGGAACACACACCTTTGACATGATTTTGAAGGAGTTCAAAATAGATCAGTCAAAGAAGGAGTTCTTACCTGAGTTGTAAGGTGTGAAGTTGAGTAAGACGCAAAGCTTGACCATGGCAGAAGAAAGAGGAAGGACGAAGGTCGTCCCCTATGCTTTTGTCATAGCCTCTTTGCCATGCTGAGTACCGCACCTGATGTGTGCCTTGCCACATGTCTGGCAAGAAGGTACAAAGGTGATCCAGGAGTGGATCACTAGATAGTGGTCAAAATTATCCTTAGAGGAATAAGGAGATGTTTCTCGGATATGGAGGTGATAAAGAGTTCGACGTAATGAGTTACGTCGATGCAAGCTTAACACCTATCCGGATAACTCTGAGTGGAGATACCGGATACGTGGTAGCAGCATCTACGATATGACATAAAGTTTTGCGAAGTACATAGGGATCTGAATGTTGCAGACCCGTTGACTACAACCTCTCTCACAAGCATAACATGCTCAAACCCAGAACTCATTGAGTATTAATCACATATTGATGTGAACTAGATTGACTCTAGTAAACTCTTTGGATGTTGGTCACATGGCGATGTGACCTATGAGTGTTAATCACATGGTGATGCGAACTAGATTATTGACTCTAGTGCATGTGGGAGACTGTTGGAAATATGCCCTGATGGCTTCTCGCCCCTCATTGGTTACCCCAAGTGGAAGGTTTGAGATGAAGTGTAGCGGAAGTTTTCCCTTGGCAATACCAAGGATCGATTTCCCTGAGACTCCCAGTTTCAACAACAAGGTGTCAACTGCTAACGGCGCCAGATATTAGCAATCAACGTGGACCTGCACACAGATACCAATAACTTTGCTCCCAACGAGTACAGAGAGGTTGTCAATCCCTCCGGCCTTGTAGTTTACAAAGGATCAAACGCAAGTGATAATAGTGATAGGTATTGCTGCAATAGTAAGTAAAAAGCGGAATGTAAATAGTGGATGTGATCAATGATGGTAATATGGACCGGAGTCTCATGATGTTCACTAGTGATGTCTCTCTCCCAAAAGACGATAAAACAGCTATGTGAGGTAAACGAATTACAGCTGGGCAATTGACAGTACCATGTGCGCAAACCAATGCTGACTAAGTTGCAAGAAAGGTAGAGGTTCAAAGCATGGGCGGTACGCCGAGGTAAGTAGACCGAAATCCATCTGCAACTACTACTAATCATCCACCTTTAGATATCTATCCAGAACATCTCGCTGGTATTAAGTTGCGAGTCCCACCCATAGTGTAAACTCAAAGCAACACACAACTGCATTAAAAGAACTTTGCGTAAAGTAAACAATCCTTGCACCCGCGGGCACAAGCACCATTGTTTTCCCCCTTGTGGCAACAGCACATCCCCTAGACTCATGTTTTTGTCACTCAAACTAGTCATCGAGGGGCATGAACCCACAATCAAGCATAACGTTCCCTCTTGGAGTCACTACCTACTACTTGGCCAAAGCAATAAATAACAACGGAGAACATGCAAGAATTACTTATGAACATAAATATAAAAGAGGTGAATCAAATATATTACTCAAACACAATCTGAACATAATCTCATAATCCATCGGATCCCAGCAAACTCATCATAGCAACAGCATAAGGATTACATATGTGCCTCGATCATGTAGGGCAGCTCACGAGGACTAATTAGTGAAGCACAAGAACGGGAGGAGAACATCACATAGCTACTGGTCATGGACCCATGGTCCAAGGGAGACTACTCACAACTCATCCGGGAGGCGTCCATGGTGGTGGAGAAGCTCCCGGTGGTGATCCTCCCCTCCGGCAGGGTGCCAGGAAGAGTTCTCCTGGTGCTCCCAATCTTGGAAGCGGCGGCGGCGGCGGAACAGAGATGAGATCACGAAAAAGAGTTCCCGTCTCGAGGGTTTCGGGAGACGCTTTAAATATACGCCAAAGGGGGGCATCAGACGAGGCTCGGGGGGCCCAGGCGCCCCCCGGCGCGGCCCAGGGGGGGCGCGCCACGAGGGCGCCTGGGGCCCTGGTGGCCCCCCTCCGGCTGTGCTTCGGGTGCCTGGTAGCTTCTGGAACGCTGATTTTTTATATAATTTTCTGGATTTTTTCTGGCAGTTCTCGTAATGTGAAAACCTGAAATACAAAAACAGCCGAAAACAGAAACTGGCACTGGGGTGCACTGAGTTAATAGGTTAGTCCAAATATGATCAAAAGTGTATGGAAGTGTATAAATAACATAGAAATATCACCCAAAAGAGGCATGGAGCAAGCAGAAATTATAGATACGTTTTGGACGTATCATGCCCTAGAGGCAATAATAAATTGGTTATTATTATATTTCCTTGTTCATGATAATTGTTTATTATCCATGCTAGAATTGTATTGATCGGAAACTCAGATACATGTGTGGATACATAGACAAACACCATGTCCCTAGTGAGCCTCTAGATGACTAGCTCGTTGATTAATAGATGGTTACGGTTTCCTGACCATGGACATTGGATGTCGTTGATAACGGGATCACATCATTAGGAGAATGATGTGATGGACAAGACCCAATCCTAAGCCTAGCATAGATCATGTAGTTCGTATGCTAAAGCTTTTCTATATGTCAAGTATCTTTTCCTTAGACCATGAGATTGTGCAACTCCCGGATACCGTAGGAATGCTTTGGGTGTACCAAACATCACAATGTAACTGGGTGGCTATAAAGGTGCACTACAGGTATCTCCGAAAGTGTCTGTTGGGTTGGCACGAATCGAGACTGGGATTTGTCACTCCGTATGACGGAGAGCTATCTCTGGGCCCACTCGGTAGGACATCATCATAATGTGCACAATATGTGATCAAGGAGTTGATCATGGGATGATGTGTTATGGAACGAGTAAAGAGACTTGCCGGTAACGAGATTGAGCAAGGTATCGATATACCGACGATCGAATCTCGGGCAAGTGCTATACCGATAAACAAAGGGAATCGTATACGGGATTGATTGAATCCTTGACATCGTGGTTCATCCGATGAGATCAACGTCGAGCATGTGGGAGCCAACATGGGTATCCAGATCCCGCTGTTGGTTATTGACCGGAGAGTTGTCTCGGCCATGTATGCATGACTCCCGAGCCCGTAGGGTCTACACACTTAAGGTTCGATGACGCTAGGGTTATAGGGAAAGTATGTACGCGGTTACCGAATGTTGTTCGGAGTCCCGGATGAGATCCCGGACGTCACGAGGAGTTCCGGAATGGTCCGGAGGTAAAGATTCATATATGGGAAGTCCCGTTTTGGTCACCGGAAAAGTTTCGGGCGGTATCGGTAGCGTACCGGGACCACCGGGAGTGTCTCGGGGGGTCCACCAGGTGGGGCCACCGGCCCCAGAAGGCTGCGTGGGCCAAGTGTGGGAGGGGACCAGCCCCAGGTGGGCTGGTGCGCCCCCCCAACCAGGCCCAAGGCGCCTCCAAGAGGGGAAGGGGGCAAACCCTAGGGCAGATGGGCCGCCACCCTCAGATGGGATCTGGGGTGGCCGCACCCCTAGGGGTGGAAAACCCTAAAGGGGGCGCAGCCCCTCCCTTCCCCCTATATATATGAGAGTTTTGGGGCTGCCCATAACACGGTTTTTGACCTCTGTCACTTGGCGCAGCCCTACCTCTCTCCCTCCTCGTCTCTCGCAGTGCTTGGCGAAGCCCTGCTGGAGTCCCGCGCTCCTCCACCACCACCACGCCGTCGTGCTGCGGATGGATGGAGTCTTCCCCAACCTCTCCCTCTCTCCTTGCTGGATCAAGGCGTGGGAGAAGTCATCGGGCTGCACGTGTGTTGAACGCGGAGGCGCCGTTGTTCGGCGCTTAGATCGGAATCAACCGCGATCTGAATCGCAGCGAGTACGAGTCCTTCATCCGCGTTCTTGCAACGCTTCCGCATCACGATCTACAAGGGTATGTAGATGCACTCCCCTCTCCCTCGTTGCTAGATTACTCCATAGATAGATCTTGGTGATGCATAGGAAATTTTTGATTTTCTGCTACGATCCCCAACATCCGGTAGCACGACGGTGTGGTGACGGTGGTGGTGATGCTATTTCTGCAGGGCATCGCCTAAGCACTACGAAAATATGACTGAGGGATGAAACGGTGGAGAGGGGCGCCACACATGGCTAAGAGATTGTCGTGGTGTTGTGTGGCGCCCCTCCCTCACATGACACTTCTCCGGTTAACTAGTTCTGTGGCAAGCTGTTGTAGACACAGTTTTCCTAGGGCGCCTGCCTAGCAGCCCCCTTTCCTTATTTGAACATGGGGAAAAGGAAAGGGAGGCTGGCTGCTTTTGGGCGCCTCCCCTTCCTTTCCCCCCTTTCCTTGGCGCGTGGGCTGGGGTGGAGGGGCGCGCAACCCCCCTTGTGGGCTGGTGTGCTTCCCCCTTGGCCCATAAGGCCCACCGCTCGCCGATGGCCTCCCGGAACCCCTTCCAGCACTCTTATAAAATACTCGGTACTTCCAAAACCTTTCCGGTGACCAAATACTATCGTCCTATCTATCAATCTTTACCTCCGGACCATTCTGGAGCTCCTCGTCATGTCTGTGATCTCATCCGAGACTCCGAACAACATTCGGTCACCAAATCATATAACACATATAACACTATATCGTCAACGAACATTAAGTGTGCGGACCCTACGGATTAGAGAGCTATGTAGACATGACCGAGACACTTCTTCGGTCAACAACCAATAATGGAACCTGGATGCCCATATTGGTTCCTACATATTCTTCGAAGATCTTTATCGGTCGAACCGTTATGACAGCATACGTAATTCCCTTTGTTTGTCGGTATGTTAATTGCCCGAGATTCGATCGTCGGTTTCCCCATACCTAGTTCGATCTCTTTAACGACAAGTGTCTTTACTAGTTCTATAATAAATCATCTTGTAACTAACTCCTTAGTCATTGTGCTTGCAAGCTTCTTGTGATAAGTATTACCAAGAGGGCCCACAGATACCTCTCCCATACACGGAGTGTCAAATGCTAATTTTGATCCATGCCAACTCAATAGATACCTTTGAAAAATACCTGTAGAGCATATTTATGATCACCCAGTTACGTTGTGACATTTGATAGCACACAAGGCATTCCTCTGATATCCGAGAGTTGCATGATCACATAGTCGAAGGAATATGTATTTGACATTAAGAAAGCAACAACAATAAACGGAATGATCATATGCTAAGCTAACGGATGGATCTTGTCCATTACATCATTCTCCTAGTGATGTGATCCTGTTATCAAATGAAAACTCATGTCTATGGTTAGGAAACCTTAACCATCTTTGATCAACGAGCTAGTCTAGTAGAGGCTCACTAGGGACACGGTATTTGTTTATCTATCCACACATGTATTTAATTTTCCGGTTAATACAATTCTAGCACGAATAATAAACATTTATCATGATTAAGGAAATATAATAATAAATATTTTATAATTGCCTCTAGGGCATATTTCCATCAGTCTCCCACTTGCACTAGAGTCAATAATCTAGTTCACATCGCCACGTGATTAACACCCATAATTCGCATCGCCTTGTGACCAATACCCAAAAGAGTTTACTAGTGTCAATAATCTAGTTCACATCGCCATGTGATTAACTCTCAAAGAGTTCTAAGGAGTGATCATGTTTTTGCTTGTGAGAGAGGTTTTAGTCAATGGGCCTGCAATATTCAGATTCGTGTGTACTTTGCAAATCCTTATGTCATACTGGAGATGTTGCATGCTATCACGTTTACTCGGAGCTATTCCAAATTACTGCACCATTATACGTATCCGGTTTGCTACTCAGAGTTATCCAGATCGGTGTCAAAGCTTGCATCTACGTAACCCTTTACGACGAACTCTTTATTACCTCCATAATCGAGAAACATTTCCTTAGTCCTCTGGTTACTAAGGATAATTTTGTCCGCTGTAAAGTGATCCAGGAAGCTAC
>LR738710.1:837528113-837546630 GCA_902687465.1 Secale cereale
CCCCCCCCCCCCCGATTCTTGCAAATTCTGATGCCATCACATACCAATTCCTTGAATATTTCTGGGGATGTACAAGTTGGTACAGACTTGGTGAACTAAACAGTTGCATGATTTGACTTGCAAGATATGCAATACAGTGATATTTCTTATTATGTAACATGTTTGCATCCGGGCAACACAAGCAACATTATCTTTGACATAATGCTTGGTGGATGTAGCCATTAAGGTCTGTTTCAAAGACTTTCATGGGTTGGATACCACACCTAGTAGGAAACTAGGAACACAAACTTTATCTACGATTTGACATAGTAGGGATCTAATAGATGTATCCAATGATATTGGTGTCTTGATTTCTATGAAACTGGTGTTGGAGATATGCCCTAGAGGCAATAATAAAAGCATTATTATTATATCTCCTTGTTCATGATAATTGTCTGTTATTCATGATTGAATTGTATTGTACGGAAACAGCGATACATGTGTGAATACATAGACCAAAATGAGTCCCTGGTAGGCCTCTAGTTACCAGCTCGTTGATCAACAGATGGTCACGGTTTCCTGACCATGGACATGAGATGTCAGTGATAACGGGATCACATCATTAGGAGAATGATGTGATGGACAAGACCCAAACTTGAGCATAACACGAGATCGTATAGTTCGTAATGCATAGCTTTTCGGTGTCAAGTATTTATTCCTTAGACCATGAGGTTGTACAACTCCCGGATACCGTAGGAGTACTTTGGGTGTGCCAACCGTCACAACGTAACTGGGTGGCTATAAAGGTACGCATCGGGTATCTCCAAAAGTGTATGTTGAGTTGGTACGAACCGAGACTGGGATGTTGTCACTCCGTATGACGGAGAGGTACCTCTGGGCCCACTCGATAAGACATCATCATAATGAGCTCAAAGTTACTAAGTAGTTAGTCACGGGATGATGGATTATGGATCGAGTAAAGAGACTTACCATAACGAGATTGAACAAGGTATCGGGAATACCGACGATCGAATCTCGGGCAAGTACCGTACCGATGGACAAAGGGAATAACGTACGGGATTAAGTGAATCCTTGACACGGTGGTTCATCCGATGAAGATCATCGAGGAATACGTGGGAACCAACATGGGTACCCAGATCCCGCTGTTGGTTATTGACCGGAGAGTCGTCTCGGTCATGTCTACGTGTCTCCCGAACCCGTAGGGTCTACACACTTAAGGTTCGGTAACGCTAGGGTCGTAGAGATAAATGCACGTGGAAACCCGAAAGTTGTTCGGAGTCCCGGATGAGATCCCGGACGTCACGACGAGTTCCGGAATGGTCCGGAGGTAAAGATTGATATATAGGAAGTCCAGTTTCGGCCAACGGGTGATCTCCGGGGGTCACCGGGAGCGTCCCGGGACCACCGGAGGGGCCCCGGGGGTCCACCGGGTGGGGCCACCCATCCCGGTGGGGCCCCTAGGCTGCAAGGGGAAGTGTCCAGCCCTCAGGGCTGGCGCACCACTAGGGGGCCCACCTCCCCATGCGCCTAGGGTTAAAACCCTAAGGGGGAGGGGGGCTCCACTTGCCTTGGTGGGCAAGGAACCCCCCTGGCCGCCGCCCCCTTGCAGATTGGATCTGCAGGGGGCCTAGGCGCACCCCCCTGGCCCCTATATATATGTGGGGGGGGGAGAGGGCAGCCGCACCCAAGCCCTGGCGCCTCTCCCCCTCCCGTCACACCTCCATACTCCAACGCAGGGCGCCCGATGAAGCCCTGCTGCGATCTCCACTGCATCCGTCATCACGCCGTCGTGCTGCCGGATCTCTGACGACTTCTCCTCCCCCCTTGCTGGATCAAGACGGAGGTGACGTTGCTGCACCAGACGTGTGTTGAACGCGGAGGTGCCGTCCGTTCGGCGCTAGATCATCGGTGACGAAGAACGTGAAGAGTACGACTACTTCATCCACGCTTCGTTGAAAGCTTCCGCTCGCAATCTCCATAACGGTATGTAGATGCACTCTTACTTTCTCGTTGCTAGATGTCTCCATAGTTGGATCTTGGTGAAAGCGTAGAAAACTGTTGAATTATGCTACGTTCCCCAACAGTGGCATCTGAGCCTAGGTTTTATGCGTAGCATCTTGCACGAGTAGAACACAAAGCAGTTGTGGGCGTATGATCTTGTTCAACTTTCTTACCGTTACTAGTCAATCTCGATTCGGCGGTATTGTGGGATGAAGCGGCCCGGACCGACTTTACACGTACGCTTACGTGAGACTGGTTCCACCGACAGACATGCACTAGATGCATAAGGTGGCTGGCGGGTGTCTGTCTCTCCCACTTTAGTCGGATCGGATTCGATTAAAAGGGTCCTTATGAAGGGTAAATAGAAGTTGACAAATCACGTTGTGGTTTTGGCGTAGGTAAGAAACGTTCTTGCTAGAAATCCTATAGAAGCCACGTAAAACTTGCAACAACAATTAGAGGACGTCTAACTTGTTTTTGCACCACCATGTGCTATGTGACGTGGTATGGCCAAAACGAAGATGTGATGAATGATATATGTGATGTATGAGATTGATCATTTTCTTGTAATAGGGAATCACGACTTGCATGTCGATGAACTTGACAACCGGCAGGAGCCATAGGAGTTGTCATAATTATTGTATGACCTGCGTGTCACTGAATAACGCCATGTAATTACTTTACTTCATTCCTAAACGTTAGCTATAGTAGTAGAAGTAATAGTTGGCGTGACGACTTCTTCAAGACACGATGATGGAGATCATGATGATGAAGATCATGGTGTCGAGCCGGTGACAAGATGATCATGGTGCCCCGAAGATGGAGATCCAAGGAGCAAGATGATATTGGCCATATCATGTCACTTTAAATTGATTGCATGTGATGTTTATCATGTTTATGCATCTTGTTTACTTAGAACGACGGTAGTAAATAAGATGATCTCTCAATAAAATTTCAAGTAATGTGTTTCCCCTAACTGTGCACCGTTGCTAAAGCTCGTTGCTCCGAAGCACCACGTGATGATCGGGTGTGATAGGTTCTAACGTTCGCATACAACGGGTGTAAGACAGATTTACACACGCGATACACTTAGGGTTCACTTGACGAGCCTAGCATGTACAGACATGGCCTCGGAACACGGAAGACCGAAAGGTCGAACACGAGTCGTATAGAAGATACGATCAACATGAAGATGTTCACCGTTGATGACTAGTCCGTCTCACGTGATGATTGGACACGGGCTAGTCGATTCGGATCGTGTATCACTTAGATGACTAGAGAGATGTCATTATGAGTGGGAGTTCATTAAAATTTGATTAAGGTGAACTTAATTATCATGAACTTAGTCTAAATTCTTTTCAATATCTCTTGTAGATCAAATGGCCCACGCTCCAGTTTCCCTCAACTTCAACGCGTTCCTAGAGAAAACCAAGCTGAAAGACGATGGTAGCAACTATACGGATTGGGTCCGTAACCTGAGGATTATCCTCATAGCTGCCAAGAGATCATATGTCCTAGAAGCACCGCTAGGTGATGCACCCGTTTTCCCGGCGACCCAAGACGTTATGAACGCCTGGCAGTCGCGTTGTGATGATTACTCCCTGGTTCAGTGCGGCATGCTTTACAGTTTAGAATCGGGGCTCCAAAAGCGTTTTGAGCACCACGGGGCATATGAGATGTTCCAAGAGCTGAAAATGGGTTTCCAAGCTCATGCCCGAGTCGAGAGGTATGATGTCTCCGACGCATTCTATAGCTGTAAGATGGAGGAAAACAGTTCTGTCAGTGAGCACATCCTCAAGATTTCAGGATTGCACAACCGCTTGTCTCAGCTGGGAATGAATCTCCCAGATGAAGCGGTCGTTGACAGAATCCTCCAGTCGATCCCACCAAGCTTCAACAGCTTCGTGTTGAACTTCAATATGCAGGGGATGGAGAGGTCCATTCCCGAGGTGTATTCGATGCTGGAATCAGCGGAGGTGGATATCAAGAAAGAACATCAAGTGTTGATGGTCAATAAAACCACTAAGTTCAAGAAAGGCAAGGGTAAGAAAAACTTCAAGAAGGACGGCAAAGGAGTTGCCGCGCCCGGTAAGCCAGTTGCCGGGAAGAAGCCAAAGATTGGACCCAAGCCTGAGACTGAGTGTTTTCATTGCAAGGGAACGGGTCACTGGAAGCGGAACTGCCCCAAATATTTAGCAGACAAGAAGGCCGGCAACGTCAAAGGTATATTTGATATACTTGTTATTGATGTGTACCTTACCAGCGCTCGTAGTAGCTCCTGGGTATTTGATACCGGTGCAGTTGCTCACATTTGTAACTCAAAACAGGAGCTGCGGAATAAACGGAGACTGGCGAAGGATGAGGTGACGATGCGCGTCGGGAATGGTTCCAAGGTCGATGTGATCGCCGTCGGCACGCTACCTCTACATCTACCCTCGGGATTAGTTTTAAACCTGAATAATTGTTATTTAGTACCAGCTTTGAGCATGAACATTGTTTCTGGATCTCGTCTTATGCAAGATGGCTACTCTTTCAAATCGGAGAATAATGGTTGTTCTATTTATTTGAGAGATATGTTTTATGGTCATGCCCCGCTGGTCAATGGTTTATTTTTGATGGATCTCGAACGTAGTAATACACATATTCATAGTGTGGATGCCAAAAGATGTAAAGTTGATAATGATAGTCCCATATACTTGTGGCATTGCCGCCTTGGTCATATTGGTGTCAAACGAATGAAGAAGCTCCATTCAGATGGACTTCTAGAGTCTTTTGATTATGAATCATTTGACACGTGCGAACCATGCCTCTTGGGCAAGATGACCAAGACTCCGTTCTCCGGAACAATGGAGCGAGCAACCAACTTGTTGGAAATCATACATACCGATGTGTGTGGTCCAATGAGTGTTGAGGCTCGCGGAGGCTATCGTTATGTTCTCACCCTCACAGATGACTTGAGTAGATATGGGTATATCTATTTGATGAAACACAAGTCTGAGACCTTTGAAAAGTTCAAGGAATTTCAGAATGAGGTTGAGAATCAACGTGACAGAAAAATAAAGTTCTTGCGATCGGATCGTGGGGGTGAATATTTAAGTCATGAATTTCGCACACACCTTAGGAGCTATGGAATTGTTTCACAATTGACACCGCCCGGAACACCTCAACGTAACGGTGTGTCCGAACGTCGAAATCGTACTCTGTTGGACATGGTGCGATCTATGATGTCCCTCACCGATTTACCGCTATCTTTTTGGGGTTATGCTTTAGAGACTGCCGCATTCACTTTAAATAGGGCTCCGTCAAAATCCGTTGAGACGACTCCGTATGAACTTTGGTTTGGCAAGAAACCGAAGCTGTCGTTTCTGAAAGTTTGGGGTTGCGATGCTTATGTCAAGAAACTTCAACCTGAAAAGCTCGAACCCAAATCGGAAAAATGCGTCTTCATAGGATACCCAAAGGAAACGATTGGGTACACCTTCTACCACAGATCCGAAGGCAAAGTCTTTGTTGCCAAGAATGGATGCTTTCTGGAGAAAGAGTTTCTCTCGAAAGAAGTGAGTGGGAGGAAAGTAGAACTTGATGAGGTGACAGTCACCCCTCCTGTACCGGAAAGTAGCGCAGCGCAGGAAATTGTTCCTGAGGTGCCTGCACCGACAAGGGAGGAAGTTAATGATAATGATCATGAAGAAACTGATCAAGTTACTACTGAACTTCGAAGGTCCACAAGGGTACGTTCCGCACCAGAGTGGTACGGCAACCCTGTACTAGAAATCATGTTGTTAGACAACGGTGAACCTTCGAACTATGAAGAAGCGATGGCGGGCCCGGATTCCAATAAATGGCTTGGAGCCATGAAATCCGAGATAGAATCCATGTATGAAAACAAAGTATGGACTTTGGTGGACTTGCCTGATGACAGGCACGCCATAGAAAACAAATGGATATTTAAGAAGAAGACAGACGCGGATGGTAATGTGACCATCTATAAGGCTCGGCTTGTCGCTAAGGGTTATCGACAAGTTCAAGGGATTGACTACGACGAGACTTTCTCTCCCGTAGCGATGCTGAAGTCAGTCAGAATCATGTTAGCTATTGCCGCATTCTATGATTATGAGATATGGCAAATGGACGTCAAAACAGCATTCCTTAACGGCTTCCTCAAGGAAGAGTTGTATATGATGCAACCGGAAGGTTTTGTCAATCCAGAGAACGCTAACAAGGTATGCAAGCTCCAACGCTCGATTTACGGGCTGGTGCAAGCATCTCGGAGTTGGAATATTCGCTTTGATGAAGTGATCAAAGCGTTTGGATTTATACAGACTTATGGAGAAGCCTGTATTTACAAGAAAGTGAGTGGGAGCTCTGTGGCATTTCTCATATTATATGTGGATGACATATTGCTGATGGGAAATGATATAGAATTCTTGGAAAATGTAAAGGCCTACTTGAATAAAAGTTTTCCAATGAAGGACCTTGGAGATGCTGCTTACATATTAGGCATCAAAATCTATAGAGATAGATCGAGACGCCTCATTGGTCTTTCACAAAGTACATACCTTGATAAAATATTGAAGAAGTTAATTATGGATCAGTCAAAGAAAGGATTCTTGCCTGTTTTGCAAGGTATGAGATTGAGCAAGGCTCAGTCGCCGACCACGGCAGAAGATAGAGAAAAGATGAGTGTCATTCCCTATGCCTCGGCCATAGGTTCTATCATGTATGCCATGCTGTGTACCAGACCTGATGTGAACCTTGCCAAAAGTTTGGTAGGGAGGTACCAAAGTGATCCCGGTACGGAACACTGGACAGCGGTCAAGAACATCCTGAAGTACCTGAAAAGGACTAAGGATAAGTTTCTCATTTATGGAGGTGACGAAGAGCTCGTCGTAAAGGGTTACGTCGATGCTAGCTTCGACACAGATCTGGATGACTCTAGGTCTCAAACCGGATACGTGTATATTTTGAATGGAGGGCCAGTCAGCTGGTGCAGTTGCAAGCAAAGCGTGGTGGCAGCATCTACATGTGAAGCGGAGTACATAGCTGCTTCTGAAGCAGCGCAGGAAGGAGTCTGGATGAAGGAGTTCATCACCGACCTAGGAGTCATTCCAAGCGCGTCAAGCCCGATGACTCTCTTCTGTGACAACACTGGTGCTATTGCTATTACCAAGGAGCCCAGGTTTCACAAGAAGACCAAGCACATCAAGCGCCGTTTCAACTCCATCCGGAATTATGTTCAGGATGGAGACATAGATATTTGTAAAGTGCATACGGATCTGAATGTCGCAGACCCGTTGACTAAACCTCTTTCACGAGCGAAACATGATCAACACCAGAACTCTATGGGTGTTCGATTCATCACAATGTAACTAGATTATTGACTCTAGTGCAAGTGGGAGACTGTTGGAGATATGCACTAGAGGCAATAATAAAAGCATTATTATTATATCTCCTTGTTCATGATAATTGTCTGTTATTCATGCTTGAATTGTATTGTACGGAAACAGCGATACATGTGTGAATACATAGACCAAAATGAGTCCCTGGTAGGCCTCTAGTTACCAGCTCGTTGATCAACAGATGGTCACGGTTTCCTGACCATGGACATGAGATGTCAGTGATAACGGGATCACATCATTAGGAGAATGATGTGATGGACAAGACCCAAACTTGAGCATAACACGAGATCGTATAGTTCGTAATGCATAAGCTTTTCGGTGTCAAGTATTTATTCCTTAGACCATGAGGTTGTACAGCTCCCGGATACCGTAGAAGTACTTTGGGTGTGTCAACTGTCACAACGTAACTGGGTGGCTATAAAGGTACGCATCGGGTATCTCCGAAAGTGTCTGTTGAGTTGGTACGAACCGAGACTGGGATGTTGTCACTCCGTATGACGGAGAGGTACCTCTGGGCCCACTCGATAAGACCTCATCATAATGAGCTCAAAGTGACTAAGTAGTTAGTCACGGGATGATGGATTACGGATCGAGTAAAGAGACTTACCATAACGAGATTGAACAAGGTATCGGGAATACCGACGATCGAATCTCGGGCAAGTACGTACCAATGGACAAAGGGAATAACGTACGGGATTAAGTGAATCCTTGACACGGTGGTTCATCCGATGAAGATCATCGAGGAATACGTGGGAACTAACATGGGTATCCAGATCCCGGTGTTGGTTATTGACCGGAGAGTCGTCTCGGTCATGTCTACGTGTCTCCCGAACCCGTAGGGTCTACACACTTAAGGTTCGGTAACGCTAGGGTCGTAGAGATAAATGCACATGGAAACCCGAAAGTTGTTTGGAGTCCCGGATGAGATCCCGGACGTCACGAGGAGTTCCGGAATGGTCCGGAGGTAAAGATTGATATATAGGAAGTCCAGTTTCGGCCAACGGGTGATCTCCGGGGGTCACCGGGAGCGTCCCGGGACCACCGGAGGGGCCCCGGGGGTCCACCGGGTGGGGCCACCCATCCCGGTGGGGCCCCTAGGCCGCAAGGGGAAGTGTCCAGCCCTCAGGGCTGGCGCACCACTAGGGGGCCCACCTCCCCATGCGCATAGGGTTAGAACCCTAAGGGGGAGGGGGGCTCCATTTGCCTTGGGGGGCAAGGAACCCCCCCTGGCCACTGCCCCCTTGCAGATTGGATCTGCAGGGGGCCTAGGCGCACCCCCCTGGCCCCTATATATATGTGGGGGCGAGAGGGCAGCCGCACCCAAGCCCTGACGCCTCTCCCCCTCCCGTCACACCTCCATACTCCAACGCAGGGCGCCTGGCGAAGCCCTGCTGCGATCTCCACTGCATCTGTCATCACGCCGTCGTGCTGCCGGATCTCTGACGACTTCTCCTCCCCCCTTGCTGGATCATGAAGGAGGTGACATTGCTGCACCGGACGTGTGTTGAACGCGGAGGTGCCGTCCGTTCGGCGCTAGATCATCGGTGACGAAGAACGTGAAGAGTACGACTACTTCATCCACGCTTCGTTGAAAGCTTCCGCTCGCAATCTCCATAACGGTATGTAGATGCACTCTTACTTGCTCGTTGCTAGATGTCTCCATAGTTGGATCTTGGTGAAAGCGTAGAAAACTGTTGAATTATGCTACGTTCCCCAACAACTGGAAGATTAATACAAAATGTTTGATGCCTTGGAGATATCTAAAGATATTCTTGAGCCCCAACCTATTATGTGTGGTGGGTCCAATGGCACTAGGATATGGATCTCTCTGTTCCAATATCGCATTTCCAACAATTCATGGTTTTAATGGATCCTTCCCTACGTCTAGAGAATGAAGCCATGCGAGTTATGGATGCATAAGATTTGTCCACAATGAATTTCTCCAATATATTTTGCATATAGACAACATAGTGTATCATAATGTATGAGTGAAGGTGCTCGAGGTTTTACCCAATCCTTCATCTCAAAATCTATCTTAAGATGATCATGTGCTTCGTCATTGCAGGAGAAATCCCTCTGTATGACAGACATGCATATGTAATCATTGTTGTAGTAGTAAACCTTGTATATAAGGAACCCACTGCGTCAGTTGTACCAATATATACCGACAACAATAAGCAGTATGGTGGCTTACTGATTTTTACATAATGTATGTTACGTATTTTCATTTCGATTCAAAAGTAAGATTCCATCGGGACCATCTATGTTTGAATCTAGTTATCCAAATGGATATGTAATCACTACATCTACCAACTGCAGAGATACATGATTTTGTACTGCCAATGATATAAGTTATCAAAAAGAGATTCCACCTCTAGAGTATAGTTGGGTATCTGTGTGAACCCTTATGCTACAATACTTGCTCTTTGTTTCACCACCTCGTTGTTCTCAATTCTATTTCTAGAAGAAAACTGGTGTAGATATTGCTTATGAATACCTTCCCATTATTGAGCAAGATCATTTCTACCTAGATTACCATTTGCTTGAGTTCAGTCCGAGAGTTGTTCACACTTTGCCATGGCCATGGTATTTAGATCTGAATCATTTGAAAGGCATTTGTAATATAGTTAAGAAATGACTGTCGACAGTTGTAGTCTTCCGGTTATATGTTTCACCAGAATCTATCTATCAATATATAGTTGATGGAAATATCGTTGCCCATGAAGACTGCTCGTGATTTCCCAATGCGGTTGAGTCGAGTATTTCGATGTCCCGGCCATTGTGTGCACTATGACCTTGGTTGGTGGAGGTTTCCCATCCACTGGGTGTATACTACCAAGTAGGTGTGTGTCAACGAGAAGTTGACTGGCATTTACTAATTTGGAGGCCTTGATATCCTTGCTTGTGAGAAGCTGAATCATGGTGTACTTTTGCCATGCATCTCACCCTGTTGCTTCGTACGAGGAGTGGAGTGGTCGGTACCTTCACTCTTTCATGCATTTTTTGCAAGATTGTAGGATTGTGTGACACCTTTATATTTATTAAATGAATCTGGCAGGTTATTTGCAATATGTTGCAAATCTTCTAAATGAATGAGTACGTGGATTTGAGGCAAAAATATGTTGAACATTCCACTAATTTCCTGGTATTCTTTATGGTACATGAAATCTCCTCTAATGCCTGGAAAATGTTCCTAATTGAATCAACATACTGGCCTTGAATAACTCCCCATGCAAGGGGCTTGAGGTATTGACGATAATACAATTATTCCTCACATCGACCTGAACTATATGTTGCGGGGACAATGATGTATGCCGTGTGGTGATATCGGTATGCAAAAGAATTACCGCAGATGGGAAATACTTGGTAGATTTCCACGTATCATAGATAGATGGGAATAATATTATTCAGTTCTGTCATGAGCGTGTAAAATTGCATGACTTCAACATAAATTTAGTAAGTTGCAGTTCCAAAATAAAGATAATGCAATGAACTTAACTCTTTGGATAAAAGGATTCTACCAAACCATTTTGAGTCTAGACATTAGGACAAACTGCTAAACTTCAATCCAAGGGCCATAAAGAGGGAACTCGAGGAGAATTTTGCAATGTTATCCATTCGATTTGCTTGAAATCGATGTTAGAATAATGAGCCAATGGTTTCATGTGAATAAAGCACACACTTAAGACCATCATATAGATACGTCTATTAGAACCATGGAATACCTGAATAGTCTACACAAATGGTTGGGAAGAGTCACTTACCTCAACTTGATGCACTCAAGGTGTCTTAGTGGTTCAGCGTAAACTTTAATGTGCTCGAGCCTAAAAATTAGCTTCCCCGCGTCACATATAGTGCACACAAAATCCAGGCATTGTTAGAATTTAGCACCATAATAATCATAAACCAATGGAATTGCTGATAGTTTCGGTTTCAACCCAATGTCTGGATGACCAAGACGAATATGCTAACTTTGTCATGCAAAAGACATTCTGGAAACTATCTTCTACGCAACATGTGCTACGGGTTTGGTAGTATGTGTAGTGCAATGCCGATGATACATAGAGAATGTGCTTTCCATATCCATTGCATATCATAAAGAGAAGATATTCCTCTTTGTTCTCATCATAAGTTTAATTATGGAAACTACTTTGACGGATACCTCTATAGTTTGGTAGGGTACAAGTTAAACCCGGAAGCAATAAAGCATCCTAACGTTAATCGAGTACCCACAGGGTCAGTAAATATTACTCAAGTTGAGCCAACAAATACCTCATCGCATCTAACGATTTTAAAATATCTCCTTTCCCTCAACGAGAATGGAAACATTTTACTTCCTTGAGTATAGATTTCGTGGTGCATATGTCCACATGGCACAAATCATCTTTCATCAGATTGACCCCCTAGAATTCTATATATAGACATGAACATTCTCAAGAAAATCACTGTGAGATATATAGAATACATACAAATGAATTTGTACCAAAGTGCTGATACAATAGATTATGATATACAATATATAATCACAACAATACTTATGTTCTTATTAGGACATAGAAATGGACATAAATTTTGTTGACCACTTAGGAAATTGAGAGACTAGACTAAGTCTTCAAATATGTTAGTTCAGTCACATTCAACCATCATGTTCTCCATGTCCGAAGGGTTTCGTTACTGCTGGATAGTCATGTTGGAGGGATATAGTGAGATTCAAACCATTGCCCTTGAGATTCTTTGCATTCTAGGAATAGCTGATACATAACAGCCAGATGCTGAGCTCTGGATCGATATAATGCCCTAAGATTTATTAGGCAACATATTTTTTCTGTTAGCGGTGTGACTCCAACCGCATATGAAACCTACGGGTCTTGGATTGCACATATTGTCCCACAAGACATAAGAGCGATCATGAGACCGCAACATGGACAACACCGTTCACCGTTTGAGGTTAGTGCCAAACAAGAAAAGTGATAATAATAGACCAAGAAAAGTAATTTTAATAGAATAGCATCACCTGATGATGTAGCAATTAAGATCAATAAGTTTGATCTCTAGGCTTCATAGATGAACTATCGAATCAAGACGCTGATTGACTTGATTTTAGCGATTTGTGATTCTGGTTCTCCCGTTGATCCATCTTTGTTCTTCTCTTTTAGTACCTGTGTAGAAATCCACAGGAAGAGGGTGTCGACAGAGTCCCCGCGCCAGTGCTTGCGGATGAGCCTTGCCGTGAAATCGCTCCATCGGGGCTGTGGGCGTCGGCGCTAATGGCACGAGCCACTCCGCCGACGGAGGAGGGGGTCGAGGTGGAGCCCAAGGGGCTGCCGGAGACGCGATAGCGGCCTCGTGCACCATGGGGCGCTTGGCCAGCAACTATCCAGGGGTCAAGCCCCATGTTCACTTGCGGTGTGCGTGCACCACATGCAGCGGCGGACGAGGCCACATCCAGGGGCATGGTGAGCACCGCTGGGGGCGCATACAGCCGCGCAGTGGCCACCACAGGCTCCATGTCCAACGGCGCGGTGACAGCCACTGGCGCCACGTCTAGCGGCATGGCGGCCGAAGCGACGGATGGCCTGCATGCTGTGACGGAGGCCACCAACTGCATGGCGGCGAGGAGCAAGGAGATGGCACCAGCGGCCGTCCTCATGGATTAGGTGCAGGAAGAAGGAAATGAAACCGGACATCTCGTCGACGAGTCTCGATCTGTTCCTCCTCTCTGTTTTGCTCTTTAGTAGAACTAACGTGGCTGATAACGTATTAGTTGTAAAACAGGACAGACGAGGAACGAATGAATAGTAAAGCAAAAATCATCGATCTCTTTCATTAATGAGTAGGCTTATATACTATCTGAGAAGAGCAAGAGAGGGATGTGTCTGTACCCAGACGACGCATCGAGGGATGCGGTTGTTGCGGGTGTTAGTTGGGACAAGGGGAGATTTCCCTTTAATTAAGTGTCTTAATTAAATCTTAAAAATTTGGACCGAACTGCCGAACTTTCAAGTATCATTTTTTTACCAACGATGCAGTAAAAAAGAGCTATCTAATGGCTTTCTCTCTAAAGAAATCACATATATATTGGTATTTGCCACAACAAGAAAAGCAATGAATGCCAATATTCAATAAAACAGCCTAAACACGATTCACCAAGTAATATGATCTGATAATAATTCAACAAAATAGTCACCAACACACACCTCCATCATCAATGATATACTAGAACAAAAACAAAGGGCTATGCACAGCCCTATGGATGATGTTTTGGGGCGACGACCGGGAGGGTGATCTCCACCACGGCCCTATAGACGTGCAGCTTGATGTTGTAGTCATCGTCTAGGAGCTCGAACACACACACGTCCAACTTCTCCAGGTGGTTCCCAATGGCGAGCGCGCCCCACCCAGAGCTGAACGCCCCGCGGGGACACTCCCCGCCGGTGTACTCGTACCACACCTTCCACGGCTTCGCCTGTGGGTCCCAGAGCGTCATCTTCCTGCTGTCCTTCGGGAGGAATTTTTCAACGAACATGTCTGGGATGATCTGTAGTGTTACAAGTCGATCAGTAAGCAAGGAATGCAGTTTCAGAATGTGTATCCAGAGAAGAATTTGATCAATTACCATGAAGTACGACACATAGACATCGGTCTGCTTTATTTCCTTGATCACGAAGGGCCTCTTGGATTTGAACGTCAGTGCCCTGTCCATAGCATATTCCTTGTCCCTTTGGGTTATTGGACGTCTCTGAGACTTTAATTCCGGCCTTCTCTGAACCTTGACGATAACTAAGTATAAAAGAAGATGCAAATTACTAAGATAGTTCAGTTCAAATTTTCTTGTAATCAGCGTAGGAAGGAAGAAGATTTACCTCTGCCAGGTTGGTTTTCACTATTGCTCTTATTGAACATCGGGAACTGAGTCTTCAAACTATGTTTTTTACCAAAAGATTTGTGTAATTTGGTTAAGTCCTTGCATACGGATTCTGGCGCGAATACACCTGTATGAACTATATGCGCGCAAGTTAGCTCGATGACACGACCATTGCTATCTTTTTTCGGCAGAGAAGACCATTGCTATCTAAATAGCAGAGTCAAAACTAACACATCATTTAAGCCACCTCAAACCAATTCTCGTTCGGAGGCTTCATTTTAATTACCTGCCAAACTATCACTTGATGTCATTCCTTTAGAAGCTGATGAAGCAGCAGACCCTTTCCCTTCAGCCCTGGACTTCTTGGGTGGACGACGGACCAATTCTGCTTACATCGATATGCACACATGTACATTTTAGCACGATAATAAGAGCACATAAATCATTTTACAACACCAAGCCACCTCATAGCAATATATACGTAAAAAGTAGTACCAGTTATTTTGAAATCAATCATCGACCGGAGGGTTATTTTAGTTACCTGCCAAACTGTCACCTGATGCTGCTCCCTCAGACTCCGAATGGCCACATGGAGCTTGAGGCCTTTTCCCCTTCGCAGCCTTGGGCTTCCTGGGTGGACGACGCTTTGATTCTTCTTATAATTGGATTGATGGGCACAGAGACACATGTTAGCACGATAAAAAGAGCATAAGAGTCATTTTACAACATTAAACCGTTTCAAACCAATATATGTGTAAAAAGTGTGGTAATAATAATTTTGAAATTAATCGATCAGTGTGGTAGGGTTCTTCTTAATTAGTTGCTAAACTGTCACCTAATGCTTATATAGGAATCATTTTATGGTACAAGTGATACATACATATGTGTGTGTGTGTGTGTGTGTGTGTGTGTGTGTGTGTGTGTGTGTGTGTGTGTATGTGTGTGTGAAACAAGTTATACATTTTTACCCGCAAGAAAAAATCTAATTATTTTGAAATCGTTTCTCGATCAGAGGCTTCCTCTTAATTACCTGCCAAACTGCCACGTGATGCTGCTCGTTTACAAGCTAAAGCAGTAGACCTTTTCCCCTCAGCCTTGGACATCTTGGGTGAACGATGGACCAATTCTGCTTAAATCGATGTGCACACATGGACATGTTAGCTCGATAACACGAGCACAGAAATAATTTTTCAACACCAAGCCATCTCACACCATTATATATGTAAAATGCAGTACTATCAATTATTTTGAAATTGATCATCGATCGAAGGGTTATTCTTGGTTACCTGCCAAACTATTACCTGATGGAGCTTCAGGCCTTTTCTCCTCAGTAGCCTTGGACTTCCTGGGTGGACGACGCCCCGATTCTGCTCAGAATTGATGTGCACAGACACAGACACAGTTAGCTCGATAAAAAGAGCATAAGAATCATTTTACAACATTAAACCATTTCAAACCAATATATATGTAAAAAGTGGAAGTGGTACTAATAATTTTGAAATCAATCGATCAGTGTGGGAGGGTTCTTCTTAATTACTTGCTAAACTGTCACCTAATGCTTCTCCTTCAGACTCCGAATCTCCAGATAGAGCTTCATGCCTTTTCCCCTCCTTTGCCTTGGACTTCTTGGACCGGACCACTTCTGTCATGATATAATCAACCTTCCTGAACCTATTCCTCTTCCCAACCACAAAACCATTGTCAATCATGTCTCGCTCCTCCTTCTGTTGCTGTGATGGTGTGCTGCGCCATTCACTGTCTTCCGCATTCTCCGGATTCTCTGATAATGCATCTTCTTCTTCCTTTTGTGGACCAGTGCCGTCAGCATCGACACTCGTGTTGTCGCTCCCTTCATATTCTTCTGAAGCATCTTCTTCTTCCTCTCCTTCATTTTGTGGAGTACAATCTACACCTGTGCCAATGTGAGAGTCTTCTTCTAGCAGGGCAGTACCATCTGCATTGGTGCCCGTGTGCCCATTCTCATCCTCTGCTGCCACAGCGGCGGCGCCAATGCGTTGCGGCTGGGCGAGAAACGCATACGGCGCCTCGCAGGATGACGGCAAGAATACCGTGACTGAGAACTGTGAGTTCCCATCGTAACGGAAAACCAGCAGGTAGCCATACACGATGCGATGGTCGCAGAGGAACTCCTTCCATCCACGTGCAAAGCATAGCTCCCCGGAGATTTTAGCCAGCTCTACAGGCCATAAATTTCCGCTTGGACCTCTCAGTGAAACTGCTCCTGTACACTCTTCCAAGTATTTGTGGCAGTCTTCCGGAATTGTCTGCAACATATGTTATCATATTAAGCAATGACTAAGTATGTGGAGCACAGCCCAAAACTAAAAAGTAATAAAAAAAGTTTGTGTGCTATGTCTTAGAAATGGCCGATGGATTTTATGTTCAGATGAATGTGTAATGAGTTTCTGTCTATGTGATGTTGCAGTTTTTCAGATCTTTGAAGCAAATTTTCTGAATCTATGAAATATTTGTTATAGTGAAAAATGATATGTGCTGCATGCTATGAATACCTAGCATTTGACTTGTCACCACTTAAGGACGATCATACGTCAGTGGTGACATGGTCAGTGAAGAGTGACAGCAAAGCGACTGTGGGTGTCGTAAGGCACTCCACTGATGGGTCTGTCCCATGAGTGATGGATGAGTCTCCACTGACTAATTAGTGATGACCCTGGAACCCATCAAAAGTGATCAATTATGTCCCTTTAGTAGTGACATGTTCGATAGTAATGTTGGAGATTGATTTCAAGAGTTTGATAATAGTTAATGGTGTAAATAATCAATCTGTACTAATTCAAGGATTGGGTCCAAACGCCTATCCAAACAAGCATACATTGTCTCGGTCACTCTCTCTTGGCATTGTATTTTGGGGAAATTTTTACATGTGTCCGTTTTCTTTCTACAAAACTAGAAATACGAAAAATATCAACTTTCATGAACTAGTTTATATATTGGATTTAACATACTCATATATGTTGCCGATATGTTATCTCTCTTTTATTCCTTTTTCAACGTCAGACCACATAGTATAGTCCATGTTTGAAAAATATCAATGACTAATCGAACAAAAAATGTGATGAAATATGTACCATTTTAACTTTGTCAAATTAGTAAGCACCATTCTTAAAGGGGACTGCAAACAAAAAGAGAACCTTCGGAACAAGCATGCAAATATGATAGATAAAAGTGAAGGACCAAAAATGGGTTAGTCTCTTTAATTGCTGTTATGAATCGAGAAAACCTACCTCTTGTTCCATAGATGAACTGGTTATGAGCGACCTAAAGAATTGCGGGCAATTTTTTTTGTCTTTCTGCTCCTTCGACTGCTCCTCCTCTTTATCATTCTCCTTGTCCTCCTCTCTTTCCTTATGTGCCTTCATCTTCTTCTCATTTTCTTTCCTTTTCCTCCGATCCCCCTTCTCCTTCTCCTTCTCATTATACTTGTCATTACCCCTCGTTCTCTCTTTCTCATACTTAGTCATCTTCTTCTCCTCCTTTTTCTTATCACCTTCTTCTTTGTTTTGTTTCTTTTTCTCTTGTGCATTTATATTTTCACCTCCCTCTTCTTTTACTTTCACATTCTGCTTATCATCTATCATGCCCACAGAGGTATATTGCTTTTGATGGTGTACCATGATTGTACCTTCACATATGTCGCACACTTCTGTCTCCTGCAATAGTAGAGGAGATATATAGTTTTATGTTAGTATCACACTACTCAAGTTTTACTCGAGCTGAATCTACATAAAACACAAGTTTGTTTGCAATGGATATTAATTCCTAACTACATTAGTTATTTTCTGGAACGCTCCTACAGACTCCTTTGTAACAGAACTAACAACGAACATAAATATAATTACCATATAAGCTCTTGAGGGAAGGAAAAAGAACAAAATGTATCCCATATTTATATTTGGAAGTTGGACACACAAGAAACACAAGGAGTGGCGGAGCTACAAAGGAAATACAGGGTGGGCGACCTCACGGGAGAATAAAAAAGTCGCTCGCCGCTGCTTGGGCATGGCCGTGCCCAGGCCGCCACGGCACAAGAGATGGGTCGCCTTGGCAGTACTTCACGCTGCTACTAAGCTGATCTTTTTGGCTAGACCTCCACTCCACCTCTTGCTGAGCAGGGCGAAGTGAGGCTGGGCTGGTTGTACGTAGAAAGGCTGAGGTGGGCAATGGCACACTTTTGCCCTAACGAAGCTCCGCCAGTGTACACAAGTACACA
>LR738710.1:837546640-837618523 GCA_902687465.1 Secale cereale
GTTGGCGGCGTGATGTGGTGGCGGATGTTGGTGGGTCAGGCAGGAGCCAGCAAGGTCGTGGCGGAGGTGGGGTCACGGCGCCAAGGCTGGCAACCCAGATCTGGGTGCGGCGATGCCGCTCCTGCCTTCGTGGCCGCCCTCGTCGAGGGAATTGCAGCACCTGATGCTCACGACAGATGTAGCAGTTGTGGATGGCGTGGTCTTCGGTGACAGCGTTGATCCGAGAGCGGGTCAGCTCCATCCCCAAGATAGGTGTGTGTAGGGTTCCCAAAAGACTGGACTTTTCCGATTGCACACACTGTTGAGGGATCTTCTGTTGGCGGGGGCGCCTTGACGTCATCCTTGGCTCCTGTCTAGTGGTTGTGCGCTACCAGGGAGCTCGCCTTTGCCCGAAGGCGCAAGGTGTGGCGGTGGAGGCCAGAGATGCCTAGACTGAGGGTGAGTGTGGTCTTGGGAGTTGTCCAGGGATTGGGAAGGTGGTGCCTTCCCGCCCGTCTCTTTTGTCATCTTGGTTGCAAGCGTGGGGCGAGGGTGGAGTTGGAGCCATGGATGCTAAGGCGGCGGCCTTGGTGCTGGGAGCTGTGGTGCTTAGTGGAGGTGCTCACGGCTCGGGTGTTGACTAGGTGACATGGCCATGTGGGCGGCGTGGTAGTCAGAGTCCGATGGTCGGTGGCGTTGGTGCGGCGGCCGTAGCCTATTGTTTCTATGTTTCTATGTTTTGAAGGAGAAGTGTTTGCCGGGGTGGAAGCCTGCTCTGGCTCTGCCAGGCCGCCGTCGACGGCGGCTATATATGGGCGTCATTTCCTTGTTGAAGGCGATGTCATGGCTACTATTCGTCCTTCATGTTGCTTCGAGGGAAACCTTGATCCTTGAAGTACCCGGCTCGTCGTGCATGACTTCATCTCTTTGAAGTGACTCTTTCACTGTTGGGAGCTCCGACGTCACCAAGTTGCTTCCTCGTGTAGTGTGCTTCATGTTTTAGGGGTTGTGTAGTCGTCCTTAACACCCTTGTATCTAGCCTTGTGCGCATGTGTTGCTGGTTCGTGTTGTATGGCTTGGTTTACATGATTGTTGCTTTATATATAAAGCGGGGCATGAGCCTTTTTTTCGGTGCGACGTTTATCCCAACCTTACCGCAAACTTGATTAGAACTAGTATGAAATGATGCAGACTTATATCAAGATAGTTTACTTCAACTTTGTTCGAATTAGTACTAGCAATATAATAGAAGAGCGTGCTTACAGGAAGGAAGGAAGAAAGAAGTTTTACCTCTGCTAGGTTGGTTTCACCATTGCTCTTGTTGAACATCAGGAATTGATTATGTTTACTATGCCTTTTACCAAAAGATTCCTGCCACATCGTTAAGTCCGTGCACGCGGATTCTAGCGCGAATACACCTGCATAAACTTTATGCGGGCAAAGTTCATTAGCTCGATGACAAGAGGATATAGATTGGAACTATTTTCCAGTATAAGACAACTATATCTAGCTAGCAGAGTGAAGACTAACAAAACATCTAAGTCATCTTAAGCCAATATATATATATGTCTGTGCGTAAAACAAGTAGGACTACTCATTTTGAATTCGATTCTCCATCCGACGCTTCTTAGGTACTGGCCAAATTGTCACTTGATGCTGCTCCTTCAGAAGCTTTTTTGAGGGGAACTCTTTTAGATCCTGAAGCAACAGACCTAGTATAAGCAATTAAAGGAGCACCAGAGCTTTTGCCCTCAACCTTGTACTCTCTAGATGGACGAATGGCCAACTCTGCTTACAATGGGTGTGCATATTGGTTAGGTAGATAACAAGAGCCTATGAATCATTTGACAACATTTAGCCAACACAATAGCCAATTTGAAATCAAAATCCATCGGATGGCCATTCTTAATTACCTGCCAAATTGTCACTTGATGCTGCTGCCTTAGAAGATGAATCACCAGATGGAGACCATATCACCTCAGCCTTTGACTTCTTGGGTGAACGTTGCTATGATTCTTCTCACAGTTCGATGTGCACATAGACAAAGGTTAGCATGATAACAAGAGTATAAGAATCATTCTACAAAATAAAGCCATCTCATACCAATATAAAGTACTGCATGTACTAATTATTTCCAAGCTATCAGTCACTACTCAATTGGCATTATATTTTGCGGAAATGTTACATGTGTCTCTTTTATTTATAATCTACATTTTTTTGTAAATACAAAAATATCAACATTCATGAAGTAGTTCATATTTTGGATATGTTATCTCGTTTATCCTTCTCAACGGCAAAAAACATTGTATAGTCCATGTTTGAAACATATCAATTACTAATTGAACAAATAATTAATTGGGTGAAATAGATATATCTATCGTTTTAAATCTATCAAATTAGAGAGCGCCATTCCTAAAACTGAACCACAATGGAAAAGATAACCTTCACAGCAATCATGCAAAATATGGTAGGTAAAAATGGAACAGCTAAACTGAGTTAGTCTCTTTTGTTTGTTGGTGATCAATAAAACCTACCACTTGTCCATAAATGAATGGGATGTCAATGCCCTAAAGAAGTGGGGGCAATCTTTTTTCTCATTATGGTCTTTCGCATGCATTTTCTTTGACCCAACTTCCTCATTATCAATCTCCTTCCTCCCCTTCGGCTCATTTATCTCCTTTTGTTCCCCCTCTTTCTCCTTTTGAATTTCTCGCTGCTCCTGCTCTTCTTTCTCATTCTCATTCTCCTCCTTTATTTCCTTATGTGACTCCACATTCTTCTCTTTTTCATTTCATTTCCTCTGATCCTCACTCTCATTCTCCTTATCATCCTTCTTATCAACAACTCTTGAGTTCTTCTCTTTCTCCTCCTTGTACTTAGCCATCCTCCTCTTCGAGGAATTTTGCTTCTCCTCTGTTTTCTTATCGCCTTCATCTTTATTTTGCTTCATTTTCACTTTTGTATTCATATCTTCCTCTCCCTCTTCCTTTACCTTCACATTTTGCTTATTATCCACCATGCCCATAGTGTTATACTGCTTCTTATGACATACCATGATTGGTCCTTTACTAATGGCTGGTACTTCTCCCGTTGCAATACAATATGAGATATATGATACATTAGCATAATACTTTGCAATGCTAAGAGTGTCATATAATACAACTCAAGTTTCACTCGTGTGTTGAATCTACGTATGAAACACTTTTTAAGTTTGGATTTTGTTACAATTATTCAATGATTATTCCAAACTATACAAGTTATATTCAAAACCACTCCTACAAGGCCCCTTTGTTATAGATCTAACAACCAACATAAATATAACTTCCATATAGGCTCTTTAGGGAAGAAAGTAGAACACTATGTATCCCATATTTATATTCAAATATTGGACAAACATGTACACATCATACATCAATGCTAGGAATATATATAGAGTGCGCACGTGCATAATATTTTGGGGAGGCACACTTGCACATTTGTATATATTCATCTAGCTAGGCAATTCGGTTGTGATACCTTATCTGATCTATCCACTAGTAGACCTTCATGTGCTCCCAATGTTTATCCTTCTCAAGAATTTGCCAAAAAATTTTGTCTTGATGAGGTTTACAAATTCGAAGGTTCTGTTTTGAAAATTTAGTAAACCAAGAAACATGCGCATATTGTGTTCATATGTTACCATCCTTGTCTCGAGACAAGAAAGGTATGGCCCCACAAGTAAACCAACGCTTATCACAAGAGAAAATGCATCACAATATTAATCTGCTATATTTTAATAGAAGTAAATATAACATTATGAAATAAAAAATCCTAGTGGGGGTTCTCTCTGTTGGGAAACGTTGCATGGAAAAAAAAATCTACGCTCACGCAAGACCTATCGATGGAGATGCATAGCAACGAGAGGGGAGAGTGTGTCTACGTACCCTCGTAGACCGTAAGCGGAAGCGTTTATTAACGCGGTTGATGTAGTCAAACTTCTTCGCGATCCAACCGATCAAGTATCAAACGTACGACAGCTCCGCGTTCAGCACACGTTCAGCTCGATGATGTCCTCACCTTCTTGATCCAGTAAGACATGTGAAGTAGTTGATTAGTTCCGGTAGCATGACGGCGTGGTGACGGTGGTGATGCTGCTATTTCCGCAGTGCATCACCTAAGCACTACCAAAATATGACTGAGGGATGAAACGGTGGAGAGGGGCGCCGCACACGGCTAAAAGATTGTCGTGGTGTTGAGTGGCGCCCCTCCCGCATATATATATATATATAGGTGGGGGAGGGGAAGCAGTCCCTAGGGCGCCCCAAGTGGCCGCTGGCTGCCCTAGGGCGCTTGCCTAGCCGCCCCCTTTCCTTATTTGAACATGGGGAAAAGGAAAGGGAGGTTGGCTGCTTTTGGGCGCCTCCCCTTCCTTTCCCCCCTTTCCTTGGTGCGTGGGTTGGGGTGGAAGGGCGCGCAAACCCCCTTGTGGGCTGGTGTGCTTCCCCCTTGGCCCATAAGGCCCACAACTCATCGATGGCCTCCCGGAACCCCTTCATGCACTCTGATAAAATACTCGGTACTTCCAAAACCTTTCCGGTGACCAAATACTATCGTCCTATCTATCAATCTTTACCTCCGAACCATTCCGGTGCTCGTCGTCATGTCTGTGATCTCATCCGAGACTCCGAACAACATTCGGTCACCAAATCATATAACTCATATAGCACTATATCGTCAATGAACGTTAAATGTGCGGACCCTACGTATTCGAGAACTATGTAGACATGACCGAGACACTTCTCCGGTCAACAACCAATAATGGAACCTGGATGCCCATATTGGTTCCTACTTATTCTACGAAGATCTTTATTGGTCGAACCATTATGATAGCATACGTAATTCCCTTTGTCCGTCGGTATGTTAATTGCCAGAGATTCGATCATCGGTATGTTAATTGCCCGAGATTCGATCATCGGTTTCTCCATAGCTAGTTCAATCTCTTTAACGACAAGTCTCTTTACTGGTTCTGTAATAAATCATCTTGTAACCAACTCCTTAGTCATTGTGCTTGCAAGCTTCTTGTGATAAGTATTACCAAGAGGGCCCATAGATACCTCTCCCATACACGGAGTGACAAATGCTAATTTCGATCCGTGCCAACTCAATAGATACCTTCGAAAATACCTATAGAACATATTTATGATCACCCAGTTACGTTTTGACATTTGATAGCACACAAGGCATTCCTCTGATATCCGAGAGTTGCATGATCACATAGTCGAAGGAATATGTATTTGACATTAAGAAAGCAACAACAATAAACGGAATGATCATATGCTAAGCTAAGGGATGAGTCTTGTCCATTACATCATTCTCCTAGTGATGTGATCCTGTTATCAAATGAAAACTCATATCTATGGTTAGGAAACCTTAACCATCTTTGATCAACGAGCTAGTCTAGTAGAGGCTCACTAGGGACACTGTATTTGTTTATGTATCCACACATGTATTTAAGTTTCTGGTTAATACAATTCTAGCACGAATAATAAACATTTATCATGATTAAGGAAATATAATAATAAATATTTTATAATTGCCTCTAGGGCATATTTCCATCAGTCTCCCAATTGCACTAGAGTCAATAATCTAGTTCACATTGCCACGTGATTAACACCCATAGTTCGCATCGCCTTGTGACCAATACCCAAAAGAGTTTACTAGTGTCAATAATTTAGTTCACATCGCCATGTGATTAACTCTCAAAGAGTTCTAAGGAGTGATCATGTTATTGCTTGTGAGAGAGGTTTTAGTCAATGGGCCTGCAATATTCAGATCCGTGTGTACTTTGCAAATCCTTATGTCATACTGTAGATGTTTCATGCTATCACGTTTACTTGGAGCTATTCCAAATTACTGCACTATTATACGTATCCGGTTTGCTACTTATAGTTATCTGGATCGGTGTCAAAGCTTGCATCTACCTAACCCTTTACGACGAACTATTTATTACCTCCATAATCGAGAAACATTTCCTTATTCCTCTTGTTACTAAGGATAATTTTATCCGTTGTCAAGTGATCCACTCCAGGATCACTCTTGTACCCCCTTTGCCACACACATGGCAAAGCACACATCAGGTGTGGCACACAGCAAGGCATATCTTATAGAGCCTATGGCTAAGCCATAGGGAATGACTTTCATTCTCTCTCTATCCTCTGCCGTGGTCACGCTTTGAGTTTTACTCAATTTCACACCTTGAAACACAGGCAAGAACCCTTTCTTTGACTGATCCATTTTGAACTTCTTCAAAACTTTTTCAAGGTATGTGGTTTGTGAAAGTCCTATTAAGTGTCTTGATCTATCCCTATAGATTTTGATGCCAAGTATATAAGCAGCTTCACCGAGGTATTTCATTGAAAAAGTTCTTATTCACGTATCCTTTTATGCTATCCAGAAATTCTATATCATTTCCAATAAACAAATATTTCATCCACATATAATATAAAAAATGCTAGAGAGCTCCCACTCATTTTCTTGTAAATACATGCTTCACCGTAAATCTGTATAAAAACATATGCTTCCTTGTTCATCTAATCAAAGTTTATATTCCAACTCTGAGATGCTTGCACCAGTCCAAAGATGGATCGCTGGATCTTGTACACTTCGTTAGCACCTTTAGGATCGACAAAACCTTCTGGTTGCATCATATACAACTCTTCCTTAATAAATCCATTAAGAAATGCAGTTTTGACATCCATTTGCCAGATTTCATAATTATAAAATGCGTCAATTGCTAACATGATTCGAACAGACTTAAGCATCGCTACGGGTGAGAAAGTGTCATCCTAGTCAAACCCTTTGTCGCGGGATTTCCACGGCCACTGATACGTCTCCAACGTATCTACTTTTCCAAACACTTTTGCCCTTGTTTTGGACTCTAACTTGCATGATTTGAATGGAACTAACCCGGACTGACGCTGTTTTCAGCAGAATTGCCATGGTTTTGTTTTTGTGCAGAAATAAAAAGTTCTCGGAATAACCTGAAAACCCACGGAGAATTATTTTGGAAAATATAAAAAATATTTGCGGAAAGATCTAGACCAGGGGGCCCACACCCTGTCCACGAGGGTGGGGGCGCGCCCCCTTCCCCCAAGGCGCGCCCCCTGCCTCATGGGCCCCCTGACGCTCCACCGACGTATCTCCGGACCCCATATATTCACTTTTGGGGAGAAAATTTCAAAGAGGAAGAATTATCGCGTTTTACGATACGGAGCCGCCGCCAAGCCCTAATCTCTCTCGGGAGGGCTGATCTGGAGACCATTCGGGGCTCCGGAGAGTGGAGATCATCGCCATCATCGTCATCAACCTTTCTCCATCACCAATTCCATGATGCTCACCGCCGTGCGTGAGTAATTCCATCGTAGGTTTGCTGGACGGTGATGGGTTGGATGGGATCTATCATTTAATCGAGTTAGTTTTGTTAGGGTTTGATCCCTAGTATCCACTATGTTCTGAGATTGATGTTGCTATGACTTTGCTATGCTTAATGCTTGTCACTAGGGCCTGAGTGCCATGATTTTAGATGTGAACCTATTATATTTTCATGAATATATGTGTGTTCTTGATCCTATCTTGCAAGTCTATAGTCACCTACTATGTGTTATGATCCGGCAACCCCGAAGTGACAATAATCGGGACCACTCCCAGTGATGACTGTAGTTTGAGGAGTTCATGTATTCACTATGTGTTAATGCTTTGGTCCGGTACTCTATTAAAAGGAGGCTTTAATATCCCTTAGTTTCCAATAGGACCCCGCTGCCACGGGAGGGTAGGACAAAAGATGTCATGCAAGTTCTTTTCCATAACCACGTATGACTATATTCGGAATACGTGCCTACATTACATTGATGAACTGGAGCTAGTTCACTGTCACCCTAGGTTATAATTTCTACATGATGAATTGCATCCGACATAATTCCTCATCACCTTTCCAATGCCTATGAGCTTTTCCCATATTGCCTGTTGCTTATTTACCCGCTGCTACCATTACAAAAACTACAATAACACTATCGTTACTTTTATTGCTGCTACCGCTATCTCCATATTACTTTGCTACTAAACTACCTTGCTGCAGATACTAAGTTTCCAGGTGTGGTTGAATTGACAACCCAGCTGCTAATAATTAAGGGTATTCTTTGGCTCCCCTTGTGTCGAATCAATAAATTTGGGTTGAATACTTTACCCTCAAAAACTGTTGCGACCCCCTGATGGCTTCTCGCCCCTCGTTGGTTACCCCAAGTGGAAGGTTTGAGATGTAGTGTAGCGGTAGTTTTCCCTTGGCAAAGATAGCAAGGATCAAATTCCCCTGAGACTCCGAGCTTCAACAAGAAGGTGTCAACTGCTAACGGCACCAGATATTTAGCGGCTGACAGGACCTGCACACAGATACAAATAACTTTGCTCCCAACGAGTACAGAGAGGTTGTCAATCCCTCCGGCCTTGTCGTTTACAAAGGATCAAAAGCAAGAGATAATAGTGATAGGTATAACTGCAACTAGTAAGTAAGAACAGAAAGTAAATAGCAAATGTGATCAGTGATGGTAATATGGACCGGGGTCCCATGATGTTCACTAGTGATGTCTCTCTCCCAAAAGACGATAAAACAGCTAGGTAAACAAATTATAGCTGGGCAATTGACAGGATTATGTGCGCAAACCAATGCTAAATATGCTGCAAGAAAGGTAGAGGTTCAAAGCATGGGCGGTACGCCAAGACAAGTAGACTGAAATCCATCTACATCTACTACTAATCATCCACCTTGAGATATCTATCCAGAACATCTCGCTGGTATTAAGTTGCGAGTCCCACCCATAGTGTAAACTCAAAGCAACACACAACTGCATTAAAAGAACTTTGCGTAAAGTAAACAATCCTTGCACCCACGAGTACAATCACCGTTGTTTTCCCCCTTGTGGCAACAACACATCCCCTAGACTCATGTTTCTGTCACTCAAGCTAGTCATCGAGGGGCATGAACCCACAATCAAGCATAACGTTCCCTCTTGGAGATACTACCTACTACTTGGCCAAAGCAATAAACAGCAACGGAGAACATGTAAGAATTACTCAAGAACATAAATATAAAAGAGGTAAATCAAATATATTACTCAAACACAATCTGAACATAATCTCATAATCCATCGGATCCCAGCAAACTCATCATAGCAACAACATAAGGATTACATATGTGCCTCGATCATGTAAGGCAGCTCACGAGGTCTAATCGGTGAAGGACAAAGAGGGGAGGAGAACATCACATAGCTACTGGTCATGGACCGATGGTCCAAGGGAGACTACTCACAACTCATCCGGGAGGCATCCATGGTGGTGGAGAGGCTCCCGGTGGTGACCCTCCCCTCCGGCAGGGTGCCGGGAAGAGTTCTCCTGGTGCTCCCGATCTTGGAAGCGCGGCGGCAACGGAACAGAGATGAGATCGCGAAAAAGGGTTCCGTCCTCGAGGGTTTCGGGACGCGGTGTAAATATAAGCCAAAGGGGGGCATCAGCGGAGGCCTGGGGGGCCCAGGCGCCCTGGCGGCGCGGCCAGGAGGGGGGCCGCGCCCTCTGGCCACCTGGAGCCCTGGTGGCCCCCCTTCGGCCCTACTTTGGCCGCAAGGAAGCTTCCGGAACGCTGATTTTATATATATTTTTCCCGGGATTTTTCTGGCAATTTACATAATGGGAAAACCTGAAATACAAAAACAGCAGAAAACATAAACTGGCACTGAGGTGCACTAAGTTAATTAGTTAGTCCAAATATGATCAAAAGTGTTTGGAAGTGCATAAATAACATAGCAATATCACACAAAAGAGGCATGGAGCAAGCAGAAATTATAGATACGTTTTGTACGTATCAACATCCCCAAGCTTAATTCCTGCTCGTCCTCGAGTAGGTAAATGATAACAAGCATAATTTCTGTGGTGACATGCTATTAACCATATAAGGACTTTTCACAGTCACATGACAAAAGCTTACTGAGATAATGAATCTGTAGTAATTAAGTTGCCTCATGAGAAAACCACAAAGAACTGAAAGTTTTACAATATGATACTGAAACATCAAATAGATTTGTAGTGAGCATTGTGTGCAAATATGACAAAGTGGTACCTCGCTTGCCCCCTTTAGTGAAGCAAAACATAAATGCAGTGGCACCTCCAAAGTTTAAGTGACGACTAGATACAATGATTTCAGAATAAACGATATCATAATCATGCAAAAGACAATGGTACTTTGGGACAATGCACATTACACTCAGAATGACAATCATGCTCTCAATTGTTGATGCTTTAAAGAAGGTGGAGACTCTCGAACCGTGGCTTTTGATGGCAAGGTTGAAAACCCGTGGTCGGAAACAAAAACTAAACATGTACCAGAGCTCTTGGTTTTTAAAAACAGAGGTAATAATTATTTTTGGGGTATGCATATTTCGTCAACGAATGCTAGCAGATAACTCAATTACTTCTCGAGCTGGACAAGTTTCGAGGAACGGCTCCCGCATGAGGACGATCACATCCTCTTAATCTCCTTTGTTTATCACTGCCAAAGTTTTCTGATTTCTCATGAACAAAGCGTGAAGGAGGGTTTGTTTGTTGTATATATTTTTTAATGAGCCGGGCGCACTCTTTGCCAGTTCCTTCTCGTATTAGGGGTTTGCACATTAGACATGCAATCCCGTGGTGAAGCTTGTCCAACTTAAAAAAATCATGAATTAACTACTACTTCCTCATGAGCTAAAACAGAGGCACAAAAGAGAAATGCTTTTTTGATTAATTTCGAGATGGTACATGAAAGTCTTCGTTAGGAATGGCAGGTAAATACCATGTATAGGAAGGTATGGTGGACTCATATGGCATAACTGGTTTAAAGGATTTTGGATGCACAAGCAGTCAGTCCGCTTAGTACAGGCGAAGGTTAGCAAAAGACTGGGAGCGACCAACTAAGAGAGCAATGACAGTCATAATCATGCAGAGCGACAAAGCAACATTGAATCGGGTATGGAAGTTATATCGCTACTCAGAAATTAAAGATCATCAAGGCTTGATGGACTTTCTTTACAGTCTTAAATATGCGTGAGCATATGCCAAGTCAATCAAAATAAATTCTTGGAGGAAGATATCACTAAACCATACCACATCATAGGCAAACAAATCATGTTGGTACTCCAATAACACATTGGGAACCCCCCAGCTATTTGAGACTAACCATAAGAAAACATGAACTACTAAGCACCATTATGCACATAGCATTTTTATCATGGACATATCAACCAGTGCAACAGAAGCCAACTCTCTTAACAAGATAAGCATGATAATTCAAGAGAGTTCCAGCAACCAACTAAACAAAAGCTCTTTAAAAAGAAAAGCATGAAAACTAAGAGCTAAGCATGACAGTCGCTATTGAAAGACAAAGAACACACACAGCAAAGATAGACATGAAAATTCTATGTTGTGTTCTAGGTTGAAGTGGAGCGTGTTTCTCTCCCACACAAAGAAAGCTGAGTTCCAACTCGTTATGAAAAACAAGCAAAGCTAAAGAAAACTAAAAAGGAAACTAAAAGCAAGACACTCCAAGTATAGCACATAACACATGAAGTGATTAAAATATAGTGGAACGAAAGACGAACTGATAATGTTGATGGAGAAGGGGATGCACGGGGGCATCCCCAAGCTTAGACGCTTGAGTCTTCTTGAATATTTCTTGGGGGTGCATGGGGGCATCCCCAAGCTTGAGCGTTTGACACTCCTGAATCTTTTTATCATCTTCCCTCGCACACTTGAAAACTCCCTTCATACATAACTCATCATAATCTGATTAGCGAGGTTAGTACCCATAATAAAATAATTTTTCCTTGCTGGAAATAAGGATATTCTTGAAGTTCTACTGTTTCTCAAGATTGCCAAAAGGTTTTTGCAAAGAAAAAGCAAGCTCAAGGTTTGCAAAACGAAGAAAAGGCAAAACAGGACAGAATATGTGAAAAACAGACTAGCAGGTAGTAAATAATTTTTTCGTGGCACTTCTGCAACTCAAATCAAAAAACTCAGAACAGATTCCCGAAAGCCAATTGTATAGAGCACGCTGTCGAAAGAATTCAGACCAAAAAGATGATCTGGTGATTTTATACGAATTTTTCTGTCCAAGGACAGAATCTGTTTCCTGGACAGCGCGCCACAACTTTTGAACTTTCTTGCAATCAGAGGCTAAACTTGGCACAAAGCTGAAAAGTAAAGATACAATGATGATGCAACTGTAGTAACAAACATCAAGACACAACAAAAGCAAAATAAAAATTTTATTCATTGTGGGCTGCCTCCCAAAAGCGCTTTCTTTTATGCCTTTAAGCTAGGCATAATGCAAAAAGATCATGTTGTATCAATTGAACCATCATCAAGATCATCAAAAAGCTCTTCAATAGTACAACTAGTCTTAAGAGGACTTTCAAATAAAGGCCTAATAGAGATACTTCTAGGGAGAAGACCAAAAGGTAAAAAGTCGATGGAAGATTCATTTATAAATTTATCAAAGAGAGGTGTTTCTTCCAAAGTCTTCACAGTTGCAACCCCTTTGGCAATATGTTGATTACTTTTGGAACGAGGAGCCTTTGGAACGTAAACGAACTTAGGCTCCTTCTTTGCCGGAGTTTCTACCTTTTCGGTTTTGATTGAGGAGAAAGTAGTTCCTAAAGTGCCAAAGATTTCCTCAATCTTGTCTATCCTAGAAGAATCCAAGTCATGGGATTTGATGGTCTCCAAAGTTTTGAGAATTTTATGCATGGAGCTATCAAGCCTATTCAAATTCCCTTGGATCTTACGATCCAACTCATTTATCTTATTAATGTTTGGCATCTCTAGCTCTATCTTTTCAAGTTTTTTCATAATGTGAGCTAGAGTGTTGTCCTCTTGAATGCTAACAACAGGGGGATTTCCAACAAGATTTTCAGTAATACTAAGAGATTCCCAAACTGGGGCCTCTAGGAAATTTCCATTGATAGCAGAATCTAGAATAAACCTATTCCAAGAAGTAATTCCAACATAAAAATTTCTAAGCAGGATAGTAGTAGATTGCTTCTTGGTGGCTCTTTTTTGAGAATCAATAATTCTATACCAAGCATCTTTTAGACTTTCCCCACCTCTTTGTTTAAAGGTGAGAACTTCTGCCTCACCAAAGACAAAAGGACCAGACATAATGACAACTAAAGAATGAGATAACTATTTTTGTGACTTTTGATAAAAGACACTAAAGGAAAAACTGAAAGGTAAACTAACAAGACTAAAAAGCAAAGGTAAAAGATAGCGTGCAACTCCCCTATCTTGGAGAGTGGAGTCCCCGGCGACGGCGCCAGAAAACTTTGCTTGATGGCTTCTCGCCCCTCGTTGGTTACCCCAAGTGGAAGGTTTGAGATGCAGTGTAGCAGTAGTTTTCCCTTGGCAAAGATACCAAGGATCGAATTCCCCTGAGACTCCGAGGTTCAACAAGAAGGTGTCAACTGCTAACGGCGCCAGATATTTAGCGGCTGACAGGACCTGCACACAGATACAAATAACTTTGCTCCCAACGAGTACAGAGAGGTTGTCAATCCCTCCGGCCTTGTCGTTTACAAAGGATCAAACGCAAGAGATAATAGTGATAGGTATGACTGCAACTAGTAAGTAAGAACAGAAAGTAAATAGCAAATGTGATAAGCGATGGTAATATGGACCGCGGTCCCACGATGTTCACTAGTAATGTCTCTCTCCCAAAAGACGATAAAACAGCTAAGCGAGGTAAAAAAATTACAGCTGGGCAATTGACAGGATTATGTGCGCAAACCAATGCTAACTATGCTGCAAGAAAGGTAGAGGTTCAAAGCATGGGCGGTACGCCAAGGCAAGTAGACCGAAATCCATCTGCATCTACTACTAATCATCCACCTTGAGATATCTATCCAGAACATCTCGCTGGTATTAAGTTGCGAGTCCCAACCATAGTGTAAACTCAAAGCAACAGACAACTGCATTAAAAGAACTTTGCGTAAAGTAAACAATCCTTGCACCCGCGAGTACAAGCACCGTTGTTTTCCCCCTTGTGGCACCACACATCCCCTAGACTCATGTTTCTGTCACTCAAGCTAGTCATCGAGGGGCATGAACCCACAATCAAGCATAACGTTCCCTCTTGGAGTTACTACCTACTACTTGGCCAAAGCAATAAACAGCAACGGAGAACATGCAAGAATTACTCAAGAACATAAATATAAAAGAGGTAAATCAAATATATTACTCAAACACAATCTAAACATAATCTCATAATCCATCGGATCCCAGCAAACTCATCATAGCAACAACATAAGGATTACATATGTGCCTCGATCATGTAGGGCAGCTCACGAGGTCTAATCGGTGAAGGACAAAGAGGGGAGGAGAACATCACATATCTACTGGTCATGGACCCATGGTCCAAGGGAGTCTACTCACAACTCATCCGGGAGGCGTCCATGGTGGTGGAGAGGCTCCCGGTGGTGATCCTCCCCTCCGGAAGGGTGCCGGGAAGAGTTCTCCTGGTGCTCCCGATCTTGGAAGCACGGCGGCGGTGGAACAGAGATGAGATCGCGAAAAAGGGTTCCTTCCTCGAGGGTTTCGGGACGCGGTGTAAATATATGCCAAAGGGGGGCATCAGCGAAGGCCTGGGGGGCCCAGGCGCCCTGGCGGCGCGGCCAGGAGGGGGGCCGCGCCCTCTGGCCGCCTGGAGCCCTGGTGGCCCCACTCCGGCCCTACTTTGGCCGCAAGGAAGCTTCCGGAACGCTGATTTTTTAAATATTTTTCCTGGGATTTTTCTAGCAATTTACGTAATGGGAAAACCTGAAATACAAAAACAGCAGAAAACAGAAATTGGCACTGAGGTGCACTAAGTTAATAGGTTAGTCCAAATATGATCAAAAGTGTATGGAAGTGCATAAATAACATAGCAATATCACACAAAAGAGGCATGGAGCAAGCATAAATTATATATACGTTTTGGACGTATCACCCCCTACACTTGTGGGTTATCAAGACTATTTTCTTGCGCCGTTGCCGGGGAGCATAGTTCTATTCTTTAAGTAACTTGGGATTTATATCTCTTGATCACTATGAAGAATTTGAAGGACTAAAAAACCAAGACCTTACCCTCAACTACGAGGGGAGGTAAGGAACTGCCATCTAGCTCTGCACTTGATTCTCCTTCTGTTATGGGTAAATTTGCGACACCTACTCATGCTATTGAATCTGATATGTCGTACTCCCTCCATTTTTATATACAAGGCCACTATGAAATATACGTTTTGCATCAATACAAGGCCACCAACAGTAATCGAGGAAAGAATTAATGTTATTTTCTTGTACTAGCAACCTATTTAATACTTGCATGCATGCAGTCATAAAAACACTAGCTACTTCCTCCACTAAGATTCCTTGCATGCATGTTGTGTATTAATGATCCGAGTAAATGAAAAGAAAAGATGACTTGTAAAGTATGCATTAAATTTTATCTTGGTACCTGTAATTTGAGTTTGTGGCCTTGTATATAAAAATGGAGGGAGTATGTTCTTGATGATGCAACTTCTGCTATGTATGATGAAACTACTTCTATGCCTGATAATACTGTACCACTAGGTGAATTTTTAGATGAACAAATTGCTAAGGTTAGGGAGAATGCAAATGTTGAAACTGATAATATTTATGAAAGTGATGATGAAGCTTCTCCCCCTAGATATGAATTGCCTGTTGTTCTTGAGAGTTAAGTTATGGATGAAGAAACAGCTAAAGACTTTCTTGCTTGCAACGATAGATATGATCCTAAGAAACTATTAGCTAAGCTAAAAGAAAAGTCCTTGAATGCTAGAATGAAACATGACCCTGCTTTTGCTACATCACCTATCTTTGTTACTGATAAGGATTATGATTTCTCTGTTGATCCTGAGTTAATTACTTTGGTTGAATCTGATCCTTTCCATGGCTATGAGTCTGAAACTGTTGTGGCACATCTTACTAAGTTAAATGATATAGCCACCCTGTTTACCAATGATGAAAAGATTCATTACTACTATATCCTTAAGTTATTTCCTTTCTCGTTCAAGGGTGATGCTAAGATTTGGTTTAATTTTCTTGATCCTGGTTGTGTGCGTAGTCCCCAGGATATGATGTATTACTTCTCTGCTAAATATTTTCCCGCTCATAAGAAACAAGCTGCCTTACAGGAAATATATAACTTTGTGCAAATTGAAGAAGAGAGTCTCCCACAAGCTTGGGGGAGGCTTCTCCAATTACTTAATGATTTGCCTGATCATCCTCTTCAGAGGAACGATATACTTGATGTCTTTTATAATGGACTAACCGATGCTTCCAGAGACCACCTGGATAGTTGTGATGGTTGTGTTTTCAGGGAAAGAACAGTTGATCAAGCTGAATTACTATTAAATAATATGATGGCCAATGAAAATAATTGGACACTTCCTGAACCAGCCCCTAAGCCAACTCCGAAGAAAAGAGGTGTTCTATTTCTCAGTCCTGAAGACATGCAAGAGGCAAAGAAATCTATGAAAGTAAAAGGTATTAAAGCTGAAGATGTTAAGAATTTACCACCTATTGAAGAAATACATGGTATTGATAAACTGACACAGGTAGTACAGGTAAATTCTCTTTATCGATTTGATGAAGGTGATATTCCTCGTTATAAGTCTGCTAGCCAATGCTTAGATGAGTTTGACAATTTTTTTGTGAAACAAGAAAACTTCAATGTTTATCTTTGTAGACAATTGCAACGTAATGCTTATATGATTGAATGCTTGAGTGATTATCTGTCTAGAGTTAAAGGTGAATTGAAGCTCATTAGTATACATGCTTCCATGGTTACCACTCAAGTAAAACAAGTACTTAAGGCTCAGAATGATTTGCTCAATGAATTAAATAGTAAGAATAATGACTATGCTGTTAGAGTTGCTACTAGAGGTGGTAAAGTGACTCAGGAACCTTTGTATCCTGAAGGCCACCCTAAGAAAATTGAGCAAGATTCTCAGAGAACTAGTTTAGATGCGCCTAGTTCTTCTAAGAAGAAGAAAAAGAAAATTGATAGAACTTTGCATGCTTCAAGTGAACCTGTAGCTGTCACACCTGAGAATCCCAATGATATATCTGTTTCTGATGCCGAGACACAATCTGGTAATGAACATGAACCGAGTGATAATATTAATGATGATGTTCATGATGATGCTCAACCTAGCAATGATAATGATGTAGAGATTGAAACTGTTGTTGATCTTTATAACCCACAATCAAAGAATCAACGATACGATAAGAGATACTTTGTTGCTAGGAAGCATGGTAGGGAAAGAGAACCATGGGTTCAGAAACCCATGCCTTTTCCTCCGAAACCATCCAAGAAAAAGGATGATGAGGATTTTGAGCGCTTTGCTGAAGTGGTTAGACCTATCTTTTTGCGTATGCGTTTGACTGATGTGCTTAAAACAAATCCCTATGCTAAGTATATGAAATATATTATTACCAATAAAAGAAAGATACCTGAAGTAGAAATTTCCACCATGCTTGCCAATTACACTTTTAAAGGTGTAATACCTAAGAAACTAGGAGATCCAGGAGTACCTACTATACCTTGCTCCATTAAAGGAAATTATGTTAAAACTGTTTTATGTGATCTTGGAGCCGGTGTTAGTGTTATGCCTCTCTATTTATATCGTAGACTTGACTTGAGTAAGTTGACACATACTAAAATATCTTTGCAAATGGCTGATAAATCAACTGCTATACCTATCGGTATTTGTGAGGATGTGTCTGTTGTGGTTGCAAATGTTACTATTCTAACGGACTTTGTTATACTTGATATTCCCAAGGACGATAATATGTCCATTATCCTTGGTAGACCCTTTTTGAATACTGCAGGGGCTGTTATTGATTGCAACAAAGGCAATGTCACTTTTCATGTCAATGGTAGTGAGCATACAGTACACTTTTCGAGGAAACAACCTCAGGTCCACAGTATCAATTATATTGGAAACATTTCAACTATTACTGTTGGAGGTTTTGAATTTCCTCTTCCTACTGTCAACAAGACATATAACATTCTTATTGTTGGGGAGATACATATCCCCATTGAGGTAACCTAGTGTTATTCGAAAATTCTCCGGTTTCATGTTATTCGGAAAGAGTTTATTAACAAGACCTGATCAACCTTGTTAATGGATTCCTTTTGATGAGCATGAGATAGGTGAATCTAGATAGCACAACCTTCTATATCCCCCTTTTACTTTCTGTTAATTAGGATAAATAAAGCAAAAATGGTATTTTATGTCTGTTTCCAGACTTACCCGTGCAATAAAAAATTCCCCGAAAATAAAAGTTCTCCAAATGCCCTGAAAATTTAATATGATTTTTTCTAAAATATTTGAGAATATATGGCATAGAACACACAGTGAGGGGAGTCAGCACCTGGCCACGAGGGTCCAGGGCGCGCCCACTCTCACAAGGCGCGCCCCTGCCTCGTGGGCCCCACGTGGCCCCCCTCCACTTATTCCTGCACCCACACTATTCTTCTTCCTCCCAAAAAAATCACCAACCAGCTCAAGCACGAGTTCTAGCTCATCCTGCTTCCATTTTCGATCTCCTTGCTCAAAGCACCATTCACCAAACTATTTGGGGAGATTGTTCCTTGGTATGTGACTCCTCCATTGTTCCAATTAGTTTTTGGTCTAGTGCTTTATTTATTGCAAATTTTTGCTTCTGTGCTGACCTTGTTCTTGAGCTTGCATGTCAAATTTCTTTGGTTCCAAGTAGTTCTAATGCATGATATACTCTCTAGGCACTTATAGGAGTTGTTGCTATCAATCTTGTTGAGTTTGGTTAACTTTTATTTTGAGTTACTAAAAATTTCAGAAAATTTCAGTGGAGGAAAATGAGAAAGAGATTGTTGAGGAGTTCCTCCAGTAAAAGTTCAGAGGAGAAGAAGAAGGAAGAAAATAAGAAGCCCAAATATAACCTTCCTCGCATGGTGGAAGTTCGGCCGTGTGAATGGCCTTGTAATGATTTCATGATGGCCGCCGGGATTTACAAAGACTTTTATTGGTTGGCAAATAATGCAAGCCTCACCGACTTCCTCCACGACCAGTGTGAACAGTATCTCTTACTCACTAATATTTTCACGCAATTTTTTTGTTTCCATGCTAAGAAAACACCTCCTACAGTGGAGTTTCGTTTATATGATGAGGTCAAGGAAATATCATTCTTTGAGTTTTGTGAAATATGCAAGATTCCATTTGAAGGTAGACTTGATGAACCACGTCGTGAAGACGTTGAAGGGTTTATTGACATGATAGCTGTAGGGGAAACTAGACAGGTCTCAGGGGCATGAATTCCTAGTATACATTTCCCTGTTCTGCGCTACTTTGCTTTATTTTCTAGTAGATGTTTAATTCGTCGCGGGAACAGTGGGAATCTGAGTGCCCCTGATATTGTCCTTTTATGCCATGCTTTCTTCCAAGACACAACTTTTAGCTTGGGTTCCGTCGTTGCTAAATGACTGAGTCTGAACCGCTCAAAGGTCCCCGTCTTTGGAGGCATCTTTGCTTCTTGCCTTGCTGAACATTTTAGAATACCTATTAGGCATCATGAGAAGGAAGAAAAATTGCTTGCCCCTATTTATCTAGATTACAAGAGCATGATAGCACATGCTTTTATTGTTAAAGACAAGGATAGGTTGATTAATTATAAATTAAGGTTTGATGAAAAATATTGTGAGATTGTTACCTTGCCTGCACCATCTCTATTTGACCTATATACATGCATACATCTTGTTACATCAGATGCTTTCTACAAGCACCAGAACCAGGCACAAGCTTCAGAGCCCGAGCCGGAGCCACCAGTCGATCCTTATCGTCAGTCTATTTGTGGGTGGGACCTGGATGGGCTTGCCAACCAGTGGCACCCAGAGGATGCATCTCAGTACACTGGAGGGAGTAACTTCGATCCGTGGTCATAGACCAACATAGGCCAAAAGCCTAAGCTTGGGGGAGTACGTGTTTCTCACCGACTTTACATTCATGCTCACGCACTTATTCTAGTTGTCGATGCTCACACTCTTTCATTGTACCATCCATGTTTAGTTTCATTTCTTTTTCTTAGTCTTTTTCTCGCGTGCTAGAAAAAACCTTATGAAAAACAAAAAATATATTAGTTGTACCTTTTAGCTAGTTTACTTTCTTTGCTTGTAGTAGTAGTAACTAAAAGAAAACTCAAAAAGATTTCCCGTTCTTCTTTTGCTTGTTGGGAGCTTTCCCTTGTAAATAGTTACTTTTCTTTTCTTTGGGGGTTAAGAGTAGAAGACCATGATTAAAATGCTTAGTGGGTCTCATATGCTTTATTGTTGATTTAACCTTGAGCCATATTACCTTGTCTTCTCTCTTGCATTAAATGCTCGCAGATCCCAGCTTAGTCCAATGCACGTGCACTATTATTATTATCCGCACCGTTCGGTCGTGCGAGTGAAAGGCAATAAGGATGATATATGATGAACTAATTGAGATGAGAAAAGCTGGTGTGAACTCGACCTCTCTTGCTTTTGTAAATATGATAGTTCATCGTTCCAGATTCATCTTGTTATGAATGAAACATGCTTGCAATGACAAATAGAGATCATAGTTGCTTATGCCATGCTTAATTAGCTGAGAGTTTATAATGGTATATCTTGCGTGCCAACATCATATTAAAATGGTTGTGATGTAGTATGATAGGGTGATCCTCCTTTGAACGATTCAAGTGGTCTAACTTGGCACATGTTCACGCATGTAGTTGAAACAAATCAACATAGCCTCCACAATATTTATGTTCATGGTGATTTATATCCTACTCATGCTTGCATTCATTGTTGATTAATTTTAATGCATGTTCATGACCGATGTTGCTCTCTAGCTGGTCGCTTCCCAGTCCCTTTCTAGCCTTCACCTGTACTAAGCGGGAATACTTCTTGTGCATCCACTTCCATAAACCCCAAAGTTATTCCATATGAGTCCACCATACCTTCCTATATGCGGTATTTACCTGCCGTCCCAAGTAAATTTGTATGTGTCAAACTATAAACCTTCAAATGAAATTCTGTTTTGTATGCTCGAACAGCTCATGTATCAGCTAGGGCTGTCTATATCTTCCAATATTAGGTGGGTTATTCGCACGATGAGTGGACTCCGCTCATCATTCATGATAAAATGGCTGGTAACCGGGATGCCCAGTCCCATGCCCAAAATCATAATAATTAAACAAAACTCCCCCAGGGCTGTTGCTGGTTAGGACGGTACCCGTTGTTTCGGGCTAGCCGTGGGGTGTGCTTGTTGGTGGCTAGGGGAGTATAAACTTTACCATTCTATTTGGGAACCGCCTATAATGTGCGTATCATGGGAGATATCAAGATTCTCGGTTTATATGTTGACAATGAAAGTATACCGCTCAAAATGTTATTCGTCTCTATTTAAAAATCGAGCTCTGGCACCTCTACAAATCCCTTCTTCCCTCTGCGAAGGGCCTATCTATTTACTTTTATGCTGAGTCATCATTCTCTTATAAAAGAGCACCAGTAGGAGAGCACCTCAGTCATTTGCATTTATTACTATTAATTTGCATTGAGTATGATTGATACGTCTCCAACGTATCTACTTTGCCAAACATTTTTGTCCTTGTTTTGGACTCCAACTTTCATGATTTGAATGGAACTAACCCGGACTAACGCTGTTTTCAGCAAAACTACCATGGTGTTATTTTTGTGCAGAAATAAGAAGTTCTCGGAATCGCCTGAAAATCAACCGAAAATTATTTCAGAAAATATAAAAAATACATGCAAGAAGATCCACACAGCGGGCCCACAGGTTGTCCTCGAGGGTGGGGGGTGCGCCCCCCTTCCTAGGGCGCGCCCCCTGCCTCGAGGGCACCCTGATGCCCCATTGACGTATCCCCAGGTCCCATATATTCCGTTTCGTGGAGAAAAAAGGAGAATGAATTATCACGCTTTACGAGATGGAGCCGCCGCCAAGCCGTAATCTCTCTCGGGAGGGCTGATCTGGAGTCCGTTCGGGGCTCCAGAGAGTGGAGATCGTCGCCATCCTCATCATAAACCTTCCTCCATCACCAATTCCATGATGCTCACCGCCATGTGTGAGTAATTCCATCGTAGGCTTGCTGGACGGTGATGGGTTGGATGGGATCTATCATGTAATCGAGTTAGTTTTGTTAGGGTTTGAGCCCTAGTATCCACTATGTTTTGAGATTGATGTTGCTATGACTTTGCTATGCTTAATGCTTGTCACTAGGGCCCGAGTGCCATGATTACAGATCTGAACCTATTATGTTTTCATGAATATATGTGTGTTCTTGACCCTATCTTGTAAGTCTATAGTCACCTACTATGTGTTATGATCCGGCAACCCTGAAGTGACAATAATCAGGACCACTCCCGGTGATGACCGTAGTTTGAGGAGTTCATGTATTCACTATGTGTTAATGCTTTGGTCTGATACTCTATTAAAAGGAGGCCTTAATATCCCTTAGTTTCCAATAGGACCCCGCTGCCACGGGATGCTAGGACAAAAGATGTCATGCAAGTTCTTTTCCATAAGCACGTATGACTATATTCGGAATACATGCCTACATTGCATTGATGAACTGGAGCTAGTTCTGTGTCACCCTAGGTTATAACTTCTACATGATGAATTTCATCCGACATAATTTCCCATCACCGATCCAATGCCTACGAGCCTTACCTATATTGCTAGTTGCTATTTTACTTTTCCGTTGCTATTATCACAAAAACTACAAAAATACTATCTTTACTTTTATTGCTGCTTCCACCACTATCATATTACTGTGCTACCAATCTACCTTGCTACAGATACTAAGTTTCCAGGTGTGGTTGAATTGACAACTCAGATGGTAATACTTAAGAGCATTCTTTGGCTCCCCTTGTGTCAAATCAACAAATTTGGGTTTAATACTTTACCACTAGTAGAAAAAGGGTCAAACGTGAAGCACATTAGTGCCGGTTTGAATTTGAGCCGGCACTAATGTGTACATTAGTGCCGGTTCCAACGGCTAGCCGGGCCACTCCCATTAGTACCGGTTCGTGGCAAACCTTTAGCACCGGTTCGTGCCACAAACCGGTACTAATGAGAGTGGTGGCAGGATGTTGTCGGTCTGGGGCCCCTCCAGCACCTTTAGTACCGGTTCTTGGCACGAACCGGTGCTAAAGGTGGTCGTAGATAAACCCTTCGTCCACCCGAGCTCGCTCTGTTCTTCCCCTTTCCCCTCTCCTCTCTGTTCTTCCCCTCTTCCTCTCGAGCTCATCACACATTTTGCCCGAAATTTGTCAAGATTTGAAGGCCCCCATCCATTCAAATGATCACAAAGGTTAGCAACTTTGTCCTTTCATCTCTCATTACTAGATTAGCTCTTGCAATGCTTTATATAGTGATTAATTTGTGAGTTTAGTAATTTGGGAGGAAATATATGTGCTAGTATTTGATTTATATGCAATTTGAGGTCCAAAATAACACTTAGTTTGCATATGTAGGAGAGCTTAAATTTAGTTGAAAGAGAAAATGAGTACTTGAAAGAAAAATTGAAAAGAATTGAGGGGGAGAAGATGGAATTGGAGTTGCATGTTCTCGATGTCATCGATGATTACAAGATCAAGATGGAGAAAATGCGCTTGATGATTAGAAAGATTAGAAAATATGCCATCGATAGTGAGGCTTGGTATCATTATATTGTTGGATCAATTGTTACCTTAGTTGCGATCTTGATCGCATTTCTTGTTGCATTTAAATGCTTTAGCTAGAGAGTTATTTGTTTGTTGCATTTAAGTGTTGTATGAACTTGTATTAAGTTGGTGTTTTTGGTGTTGTGTATTGAAGATGAGCCGACAATGGATGTACGATGACTGATGCCCTCCCGAGTTCATTAATGGCGTGCAAACTTTTCTGCTTGCGGCTGAGGCAAACAAGCGGGCGGATGGTTTTATGCCTTGTCCATGTGCTGTCTGTAAGAATGGTATAAATTACTCTAAGTCAAGAACCATTCACGTCCACCTGTTTAAGTCCGGTTTCGTGCCCCACTATAATGTTTGGACCAAGCAGGGAGAAAGAGGGGTCATGATGGAAGACAATGAAGAAGAAGAGGACGACGACAGCTATCCTGGCCATGGGTTCCCTGAATACGATGATACAACAACGGGGGAACAAGCTAAGCCGGTAATGCGGGAAGAAGCTGAGCCGGCAATGCGGGAAGAAGCTGAAGAAGAGGCATCAGATGAGCCCATTGATGATCTAGGTCGGGCCATTGCCGATGCAAAGAGAAACTGCGCAAGTGATTTGGAGAAGAAGAAGTTGCAGTGCATGTTAGAGGATCACAAAAAATTGTTACCCGAATTGCATAGGTGACAAGAAAAAGATGGGCACCATACTGGAATTGCTGCAATGAAAGGCAGAGAATGGTGTATCTGACAAGGGATTTGGAAAGTTGCTGGTAATGATAAAGGATATGCTTCCAAAGGACAACGAATTGCCCGAGAGTACGTACGAAGCAAAGAAGGTTGGCTGCCCTCTAGGGTTAGAGGTGCAGAAGATACATGCATGACCTAATGATTGCATCCTCTACCGTGGTGAGTACGAGTATTTGAACGCTTGCCCGGTATAAAGTGCATTGCGCTATAAGATCAGCCGCGATGACCCTGGTGATGTCGAGGGCGAGCGCCCCAGGAAGAAGATTCCTGCCAAGGTGATGTGGTATGCTCCTATAATACCACGGTTGAAACGTTTGTTCCAAAACAAAGAGCATGCCAAGGCGATGCGATGGCACAAAGAAGACCGTAAGAAAGACGGAAAGTTGAGAGTACCCGCTGACGGGTCGAAGTGGAGAAAAATAGATAGAAAGTACGGGAAGGAATTTTCAGATGACGCAAGGAGCGTATGGTTTGGTCTAAGCGCAGATGGCATTAACCCTTTTGGGGAGCAGAGTAGCAACCATAGCACCTGGCCTGTGACTCTATGTTTGTATAACCTTCCTCCTTGGTAGTGCATGAAGCGGAAGTTCATTATGATGCCAGTGCTCATCCTAGGCCCAAAGCAACCCGGCAACGACATTGATGTGTACCTAAGGCCATTAGTTGAAGAACTCTTACAACTGTGGAATGGAACAGGTGTACGTGCGTGGGATGAGCACATGGGGGAAGAATTTGACCTAAAGGCGTTGCTGTTCGTAACCATCAACGATTGGCCTGCTCTCAGTAACCTTTTAGGACAGACAAACAAGGGATACCGCGCATCCACGCACTGTTTGGACGATATCGACAGTATATATTTGGCTAATTGTAAGAAGAATGTGTACCTGGGACATCGTCGATTTCTTCCAAGGAGGTATCCCGTAAGAAAGAAAGGCAAGCATTTCAAAGGTGAGGCGGATCACCGGACAAAGCCTCGCCACCGTACTGGTGCTGATGTACATGATATGGTCAAGGATTTGAAGATGGTCTTTGGAAAGGGTCCTGGTGGACAACCTGTTCCGAATGACGCTGACGGACGCGCACCCATGTGGAAGAAGAAATCTATATTTTGGGACCTGCCCTATTGGATAGACCTAGAGATCCGCTCCGCAATCGACGTGATGCACGTGACGAAGAATCTTTGTGTGACCCTGCATGGCTTCTTGGGCGTGTATGGGAAGACAAAAGATATACTTGAGGCACGAGAGGACCAGCAACGTATGCACGGAAAAGAAGACATACATCAGGGTCATGCAAGCTATGCTCTTACCAAAGAAGAGAAGGAAATCTTCTTTGAATGCCTACTCAGTATTAAGGTACCGTCTGGCTTCTCGTCGAATATAAAGGTTATAATAAACATGGCAGAGAAAAAGTTCCAGAACCTAAAGTCTCATGACTGCCACGTGATTATGACGCAACTGCTTCCGGTTGCATTGAGGGGGCTTCTACCGAAAAACGTTCGATTAGCCATTGTGAAGCTATGTGCATTTCTCAATGCAATCTCTTAGAAGGTAATCGATCCAGAAATCATACCAAGGTTAGAGAATGATTTGGTGCAATGTCTTGTCTGTTTCGAGTTGGTGTTCCCACCATCCTTCTTCAACATCATGACCCACGTCCTAGTTCACCTATGCGAAGAGATTAACGTTTTGGGTCCTGTATTTCTACACAATATGTTCCCCTTTGAGAGGTTCATGGGAGTCTTAAAGAAATATGTTCATAACTGTGCTAGGCCAGAAGGAAGCATCTCCAAGGGCTATCACAATGAGGAGGTCATTGAGTTTTGTATTGACTTTATTCCTGACCTTAAGCCGATTGGTGTTCCTGAATCGCGGCATAAGGGTAGACTGGATGGAAAAGGCACGCTAGGAGGGGAACAAATAATATGTATGGATGGACATTCTCTCACTGAAGCACACTACACAGTTCTACAGAATTCCTCCTTGGTGGCTCCGTATATGGATGAACACAAGAATTTGCTACGCTACAAACACCTGGAGCGGTCTGATGACTGGATTACACAGAAACAAACCAGGAGTTTCGCCAGCTGGTTGCAGACACGTACCGTGCATGACACCTATATTGAAGATGACCTGTACTTGCTGTCCCAGTTACCATCTTCGAATATAATGACTTCCAAAGGGTACAAGATAAATGGTAATACATTTTACACGATCGCCCAAGATAAGAAGAGCACCAACCAAAACAGTGGTGTCCGCTTTGATGCAGAAACCAAGACGGGAAAGGAAACATATTGTGGTTATATACAGAACATATGGGAACTTGACTATCGACGTGGTTTGAAGGTCCCTTTGTTTCGGTGCAAATAGGTCAATATGACACGAGGCGGGGTAACGGAAGACCCGTAGTACGGAATGACAACAGTGGATCTCAACAATCTTGCATATGCAGACGAACCATTCGTCCTAGCCAATGATATGGCACATGTTTTCTATGTGAAGGACATGTCTATCAAGCCAAGTAAAAGAAAAGATAAGGAAGCGAATGTATCGTACGATGAACCAAAGCGGCACATAGTTCTTTCTGGGAAGAGAAACATTGTGGGAGTGGATGACAAGAGAGACAAGTCAGCAGATTATGAAAAGGTTGATGAAATTGCTCCATTCACAGTGAATATTGACCTGAGCATCCCGTTAAATGATGAAGATTTTCCATGGTTACGGCGCAAAGGGACACACGCGAAGAAAAAGTTTCACACCCAAAGATCTGGGATGTGATCGGCTTCACTATCATCACTTTCTTCTGTGTTTCACACCCAGAAGGGAATGTCTGTAATAGTTAGGGTAGTTATGTGTTTTGGCATTTAAAACACGAAGACATTTTATGTGCAAACAAATTCTTTCATGCCTTTACTGATTTTTAAAGTTAAGTTCTTCACAAACTAGTGATTCACACTAATTTCAAATAATTCAAAATTTAAACTATTCAAATTTGAAAACTACGGGCACTAACAAAAAGTTTGTAATTTAATGTACCTAAAGAAAAAATATTCACAAAGAAACTCTAAATACACAAAAAAAACAACTCAAAAATAGATATATTTGTGGCAATGTTAGATAGATAAATTTTAGATGTAGAAATGTTAGTTAGATATAAAATGAAATCCCATATAAAAAAATTGTTTGCGCGCTACCTAGTGGGCCTGCAAGGCCCTGGGCCTGTATTTGCAGGCCCATAAAGGCCCAGCAGACTCACAGGGCAGCGCGGCAATGTTAGGCCCACAAGCCTGTAGTAGATAGGAGCTCGAAGGAGCAGCCGCGGCGGGGTTTATAAACCAGTGCGGCTGCCCCTCGGCTAGCGAGGTGGGACTAAACTTGCCGCACCGCACCTGCACCAGCGCACCCCCTGTAGTACCGGGTCGTGGCACCAACCAGTACTAAAGGGGTGTCTTTAGTACCGGTTGGAGCCACCAACCGGTACTAAAGGTCCATCCTATATAAGAAAACACTTTAAAAAAATTCAGTTTCTCATCTGCTTCTTCTCCTCTGCACCGTCGCCCGCCGCCCCCGTCTCCATATCCCTCGTCGCCGCCCCGTCCCCGTCGTTGCCGCCCCGTCGTCAACGCGCCCGTCGCCGCCCCGTCGTCGCCGCCCCCGTCGCCGCCCCGTCCCCGTCGTTGTCACCGCGCCCGTCGCCGTCCCCGTCGTTGTCACCGCGCCCGTCGCCGTCCCCGTCGCCGCCCCCCGTCGCCTCTCGCCTCGCCGGTGAGCACACACACACACATACATATTTTTATTTTTTAGTTATAGAAATAGTTATAAAAATGTTAGAAATTTTTCTTTTTTCAGTTATAGAAATAGTTAGTTATATAGCATTGTTAGAAATGTTATAGAAATGTTAGAATTGTTAGAATTTTTTTTCTGTTTTTTAGTTATAGAAATAGTTATAAAAAAGTTAGAATTGTTAGAAATTTTTCTGTTTTTTAGTTATAGAAATAGTTATAAAAAAGTTAGAAATTTTTCTTTTTTTTAGTTCTAGAAATATTAGAAATGTTATACAAATGTTAGTTATATATATAGAAATGTTATATTTTTTTCTTCTGTTTTTTAGTTATAGAAATATTCGAAATGTTATAGAAATGTTAGTTATATAGCATTGTTAGAAATGTTATAGAAATGTTAGTTATATAGAAATGTTAGAAATTTTAGTTATCAAAATCCTATCATTAAAAAAATGTTACTTTTTGCGGGCATATAGCTAGTATTTGTTCTCGACGATGCCCGGCCCGCATCCTCGCCGTCGACCCGTCCGCGACGACATCCGGCTGACCCATGTCCGGGGCTGGGCTCCGCCGGGCTAGCACTGGGAGGTGCTGCCTGGAGGGGCGCGCCGCTTGATGAGGGACCCGGCCCCGGGTCCCGTCGTCGACCCTGATCTCGTTTGGTGGCGTTCGCGTGGGCCAGTTTCTGTGCGGACGGAGCAGGCCCCGCCGGAGGTGGTACGTCGCCGTGCCAGGGAGGATGACGGCACGTCCATCGCTACATTGTTGCGTGAGAGGGCGGCAGGTTCTCCAATACCTGGCAGTTTCTTCAAGGATCTCACTTCAGCTATGATCCTGTGAGGGTTCCTTCTCTTTGGGTGTCCACCCCCCGCGCCGCAGGAACCGCGAGTGTCCTAGATTCTTCTGTAGTATTCGAACTTTATTAGCTACCTAGCCAGTGATGTATTCGATATTATATATTATTCGAGACGATTTATTCGAGATTATATATTATTCGAGACGATGTATTCGATATTATATCTATTATTCGAGATGATGTATTCGAGATTATATCTATTATTAGAGACGATGTATTCGAGATTATATCTATTATTCGAGACGATGTAATTTGAATACTAAATTGTTTTATATTTCTTTTGGATTAGTTAAATAAAAGCTATGGCGGACAATACCGGCAGAGAGGGAGAACAGACCCTGTTCGATATGATACGCAATCCTCGTAGGCCAGATGATGATCAGAATGAAGAAGATTATGACGGCTCAGAATTTCTAAACAACACTGGAGAGGGTGATATCATATTCGATCGCGACGACCGAATTGATGAAGTCATGAACTACGATTATGATGATGACGAAGAAAATGTTGATCTTGAAACAACAAAGACCAGCGAGGTATATATATTTATATAAGCAGCCACATCTGGTGATCATCACATGTTTTAAATGAGTTGAAGATATATTAACGAATCGATCTTTCTTCTTTCAGCCATCCGGATCGAGCAAATCTTCAGGCAACAGGACGAAACGAGGCCCGAACAAAAAGTTGAAGGAGGGCGTAAAGTACAATATCAAGGCAATCAGACCTAATGGTGAACCATTAGCGCCTAAAATGATTGCGGACAAGTTCATTTGTCAGTGTAGAGTTCTTGTTAAGGACCAACTCCCGATCTCCCTTCAAGAATGGTGAGAGCCAGCAAAGCCATGTCCAGATCTTACTTTTGTCGACGACAGACAAAAAAGTCTGCTCTGGGATACTCTCATGGAACATTTCACCCTACCAGATCATTTCACAGAAGCAGATGTGCAGAAAGTCAAGGACGCTGCTCTTAGGAAGATGGCGGTTGCATTCAAGAACCACAAGAATCGTGAATGGGACAAGTACGTCAAGGGAGGAAGGAAGACTCCAGTATTCGAGGGAACACTACACAAGCAAAGTGCTCATTGGGACGATTTCATGAAACTCAAGGATTCAGAATTAGCTATGGAACGGTCGAGAATAAACAAGAAGAATGCCGAAAAAAGGATAAGTTCCATAAGCTGGTGCCAGGTGGATACGCGGTGGCAATGCCTAAGTGGGATAAGTTTGAGAAAGAGATGGAGAATGCAGGTGTCACTCCGGTTACTAGGAGCTGGCCCACTAGGTGCAGGACTTGGTTCTATGCGCATGGGGGGAATTGCACCCGAAGACAGGCAAAGTTTCGACGAAGGCATGTCTGAAAGGAGCCGACGATAAGATACTTGTTGCAATAGAAGAGGCTCGATCGGGGGTGTTCCAGCCCAACGGAGAGAACGACGAGCTTACGCGTGCCCTGGGAAATCCTGAACACCCGGGAAGAACATGAGGCAAGGGCGCCATTCCGTGGTATGAGGGCTTTTCGGACTGGAACGCCGACTACAGAACCCGTGCGAGAAGGAAGATTGCGGAGGAGAAGCAGAGGAAGATGGAGGAGGAGCAGAGGAAGCTGGACTATGAACGCCTTCAAGGCCTAGAATCAAAGCACGCGGACTTGGCAGTCAAATTCCAGCGGCAGCAGGAGCAGATCGACTCACTTAGCAAGCAAAGGGGGTCTCAGCAGCTGCAGCAGCTAGCGGATGATCCAGCATTGGATACCACCCCCCATCCATGCCGAGAAGCAGCGTGGGTTCCGCCCCGGGCGACACAATGCTGGATAGATACCCCGTGGATGACATCATGGAGAACACTAACTGCGAGCTACACTTCAAAATGAAGAACATATCCATGAAGGTGGCGGACGCCGTTGCTTTTACAAATCCCTCCGAGGCAACCTTCCATTGCAACCCAATTCCAGCAGGCTATGCTCGTGTCTTGGTTGATGAGGTGGTGGACCAATATTCGGGGCTAGAGCTTGACATTCCCGGTGGTGACGAGGAGCACACATTCGGAGAGGCCAAACATCATATCATCCTATGGAGAAAGGATTGCATCATCTTTCGAAGGCCACCAACACCGCGTCAGCCGACTCCTCGTCGAAGTCCGCCACTGAGTCAGCATTCTCCCGCTCCTGCAAGTCCACCAATGCGTCAGGCCACTCCTCCTCCTCCAAGTCCGGCAAAGCGTCATGCCACTCCTCCTCCAAGTCCGACACAGCGTCAGACGTCCACTCCTCCTCCATGTCCGGCACAACTTCAGGCCACTCCTCCTCCAAGTCCGGCACAGCTTCAGGCCACTCCTCCTCGTGCAACTCAGCCTCGTCAGCCATCTCCGCCGCCTCAGCAATCACAGAAGAGACACCCCGCTGCTATGGTGCGTAGCGGTACGAGTCGAGGCAGTACAGGAAGTACAGGCGGAGGCAAGCGATACAAATATTATCCAAGCCTCACTGATCTTCCTCAGAGGGCTTACGACAGGACCGAGGAGCAAACCAAGGCCATAGTGCGGGCAGAAGTGGACGCCCATTTTGGACCCAAACCGCCACCGCCACCAAGGGAGAAAGTGCCTGAGGAAAAGATTGACCACTTCATTCGTATGGCTAAACCACCAGCTCCCAAGCCTGTTGACACAGACTATGAGCGCCACATCAGGATGTTAAATCGAGCACGTCTACAGAAGGAGGCGAGCTCGAGCTCGAGCAAACAACAAGCAGCTGTCAAAAAATGCGGGAAAACTATTCCCCAACTGGGAGAACATGCGGCGCAATCGATCCGCTCTCTTGTTGTGCCAACAACACGTGAGAGTACGCGCGCCCAATATTATTGTGGGCAAACAGTTTACATTCCCGAGGTGGGCAATGTGGTAATAACCGAGGAGCATATAACGCAGGCTGAAATTCTCAACATCACTGTTGGACAACTCCTCGAGATTGAGCCCATGCCTGTGCTTACAGAGGAGGAAATAAAACGGAAATATGTCTAGGGCGAACCTTTGGTCAAGCCAGACGAGATCAAGAAGCTCCCAACGAGAATGTATGAATTGCATCAATGGTACATGGACATTACCAAGAGTTCCAATCTAGAGTCCCTCATGGTGGAAGTCAAGAAGGATCATTACTACCATGAGAAAGCTGTAGCCGTTGAGTATAATGAACTTTTTCAGTTATACAATCAAGATGCACTCGACAAATCTATCGTCAGTTGCTATTATCTGTAAGTGATTTCTTTCTGTAATTTAAGTCTCAAGCTAGCTGTAGTGATCCTTTTGATCAATCATTACCTGTAATTATCCTCACTATATTCTTTTCTGTGGTATTATGCAGGATGAAGATGTATGAAATGAAAAAAGGTGGACGCTATGGCATTGGATTCATTGACCCAAACACCGTTAATGAATACAGATGGAAAATAGATAAATATCATGAAAATCATGTAGAGGACAGCATGCTAGAGTTCTTGAAGTGCCTCAAATACAATGAAGATATACTACTTCCTTACAACTTCCGGTGAGTCACACTGTCTTGTACTACAAATTCTCTGTTTTTACCTACTAGCTAGCTACATGTTTTTGCTTACATATGTCCGCTTAATTAAGACATCCAAACGTGTGTGCATGCAGATTTCACTGGATCTTGTGTATCATTAAAGTTGACGCCGGAACAGTTGAAGTACTCGACTCACTACTTAAAAAACAAAGTGACTACACCATCTTGTTTCAGATAGTCAACAGGTAATTTCAATCATTATTAACTATATATCTCGGCCTATTTAGTTCGTCATTTCCTAATATGAACTATTTAATAACCCATTTATTCATTTTCTTTGTCGACGGGCAGGGCTTGGGCAAGGTTCACCAGCGTCACTCCAGGCGAATGGAAACAAAGACTGCAATGGTTTCGACCCAAGGTAAGTAATTAAGTAGTACTAGCTAGCTAGCTAGCTGCCATTATCTCTTTAATTATCATGCTTGACTAATTATTTTCTGATCAAATTCCATTCTCGTAAAGGCCCTGAAGCAGGCGCAGGGGACTTATATGTGTGCATACTGTGTTTGCGAGAACATTCGCATGATGGCATCCGAAAGGAGCAGATCTCAAAGACAGGAATGGGTACGTTTGTCAGAACACTATTCACAATTTTTACACCATTATCGATATCTAGTCACACAACTAATAAACATGCATATTGATCTCCTTCTTAACAGTTCACAGAGGTGCGGGACAAGCTCCTAGAAACGGAGCGTGTACAAGCACTTCAAGAGGAAATAGCGGGATTTTTGCTCGAGCAGGTCATTGATCCGAAGGGAGAATACCATTAGCCACTACTGCCCCCATGAACCACTTCCAATTGTCATCGTGCTCCGAAGGCACCAATTAGGCTAATGCCACTGGCTCCGAAGGCAACATGTAGGAGAAATTGTATATAGCTATACATGTGTGTATGTGTGAATTGGTGGTTTGTGAGACATTTGATGATATATATATGATTGGTTCTACTATAAATTCTATTTATATATATATATATATATGCATAACGTGTACAATGTGTAGTATCGTAAAATACCAGCAAACGAAAAAGAATTAAATGGAAAACACAAAATTAAATGAAAAAGAAATCATAAAACCAAAAAACCCCCAAACCTTGTAGTATCGGTTGGTTTTACCAACTGGTACTAAAAGGCTCCCGGCCCCCGGAGCTGGCTCGTCCCACGTGGTGGCCCTTTAGCACCGGTTCGTGCTGAACCGGTACTAAAGGGGGGGGGGCTTTAGTGCCCACACTTTAGTGCCGGTTATGGAACCGGCACTAAAGGGCCTTACGAACCGGTGCTATTGCCCGGTTCTGCACTAGTATACTCTCGAAAACTATTGTGATCCCCTACACTTGTGGGTTATCAAGACTATTTTCTGGCGCCGTTGCAGGGGAGCATAGCTCTATTCTTTAAGTCACTTGGGATTTATATCTGTTTATCACTATGAAGAATTTGAAGGACTCAAAAACCAAGATCTTACCCTCAACTACGAGGGGAGGTAAGGAACTGCCATCTAGCTCTGCACTTGATCCTCCTTCTGTTATGAGTAAACTTGCGACACCAACTCCTGCTATTGAATCTGATATGTCGTATGTTCTTGATGATGCTACTTCTTCAATGTATGATGAAACTACCTCTATGCCTGATATTGTGCCACTAGTTGAAATTCTAGATGACCAATTTGCTAAGGTTAGGGAGAGTGCAAATGTTGATTATATTTATGAAAGTGATGATGAAACTACTCCCAATAGATATGAATTTCCTGTTGTGACTGAGGGTTATGTTATGGATGAAGAAACTGCTAGAGACTTTCTTGCTTGCAATGATAGATATGATCTTAAGAAATTATTAGCTAAGCTGAAAGAAAAGTCCTTGAATGCTAGAATGAAACATGACCCTGCTTTTGCTACTTCACCTATATGTGTCACTGATAAGGATTATGAATTCTATGTTGATCCTGAGTAAATTACTTTGGTTAAATATGATCCTTTCCATGGCTATGAGTCTGAAACTTTTGTGTCACATCTTACCAAGTCGAATGATATAGCCACCCTGTTTACCAATGATGAAAAGATTTGCTATTACTATATCCTTAAGTTTTTCCGTTCTCGTTAAAGGGTGATGCTAAGACTTGGTTTAACTCTATTAATCCTGGTTGTGTGCGTAATCCCCAGGATATGATGTATTACTTTTCTGCTAAATATTTTCCCGTTCATAAGAAACAAGTTTCCTTACGGGAAATATATAACTTCGCTCAAACTGAAGAAGGGAGTCTCCCACAAGCTTGGGGGAGGCTTCTCCAGTTACTTAGTGCTTTGCCTGATCATCCTCTTGAGATGCATGATATACTTGATGTCTTTTATAATGGACTAACCGATACTTCCAGAGACCACCTGGATAATTGTGCTGGTTGTGTTTTTAGGGAAAGAACAGTGGAACAAGCTGAATTACTATTGAATAATATGCTAGCCAATGAAAATAATTGGACACTTCCTGAACCAGCCCTAAGCCAACTCCGAAGAAAAGAGGTGTTCTATTTCTCAGTCCCGAAGATATGCAAGAGGCAAAGAAATCTATGAAAGAAAAAGGTATTAAAGCTGAATATGTTAAGAATTTACCACCTATTGAGGAAATGCATGGTCTTGATAACCCGACACAGGTAGTAAAGGTAAATTCCCTTTGTAGATTTGATGAAGGTGACATTCCTCGTTATAAGTCTGTTAGCCAATGCTTAGATGAGTTTGACAATTTTATTGTGAAACAAGAAAACTTCAATGCTTTTGTTGGTAGACAATTACAACACAATGCCTATATGATTGAACGCTTGAGTGATTATTTTTCTAGTGCTAAAAGTGAACTGAAACTTATTAGTATACATGCTTCCATGGTCACCACTCAAGTATAACAAGTACTTAAGGCTCAGAATGATTTGCTCAATGAATTGAATAGTAAGAATAATGACTATGCTGTTAGAGTTGCTACTAGAGGTGGCAAAATGACTCAAGAACCTCTGTATCCTGAAAGCCACCCTAAGAGAATTGAGCAAGATTCTCGGAGAGCTAATTTAGATGCACCTAGTTCTTCTAAGAAGAAGAAAAAGAAAAATGATAGGACTTTGCATGCTTCTAGTGAACCTGTAGCTCACCCACCTGAGAATCCCAATGATATATTTGTTTCTGATGCTGAGGCACTATCTAGTAATGAACATCAACCTAGTGATAATGTTAATGATGATGTTCATGTGATGCCCAACCTAGAAATGATAATGATGTAGAGATTGTACCTGCTGTTGATCTTGATAACCCACAATCAAAGAATCAACGTTATGATAAGAGAGACTTTGTTGCTAGGAAGCACGGTAGGGAAAGAGAACCATGGGTTTAGAACCCATGCCTTTTCCTCCGAAAGCATCCAAGAAAAAGGAGGATGAGGATTTTGAGCGCTTTGCTGAAATGATTAGACCTATCTTTTTGCGTATGCATTTGACAGATGTGCTTAAAATAAATCCTTATGCTAAGTATATGAAAGATATTATTACCAACAAAAGAAAGATACCTGAAGTAGAAATCTCCAGCATGCTTGCTAATTACACTTTTGAGGGTGGAATGCCTAAGAAATTAGGAGATCCTGGAGTACCTACTATACCTTCCTCCATTAAGAGAAACTATGTTAAAACGGCTTTGTGTGATCTTGGAGCCGGTGTTAGTGTTATGCCTCTCTCTTTATATCGTAGACTTGACTTGAGTAAGTTGACACCTACTGAAATATCTTTGCAAATGGCTGATAAATCAACTGCTATACCTATCTGTATTTGTGAGGATGTGCCTTTTGTAGTTGCAAATGTTACTATTCTAATGGACTTTGTTATACTTGATATTCCCGAGGATGATAGTATGTCTATTATTCTTGGAAGACCTTTTTTGAATACTACAGGGGCTGTTATTGATTGCAACAAAGGCAATGTCACTTTTCAGGTCAATGGTAATGAGCACACGGTACGCTTTCCGAGGAAACAACCTCAGGTCCATAGCATCAACTATATTGGAAAAACTTCAACAATTACTATTGGAGGTTTTGAGTTTCCTATTCCTACTATCAAGAAGGCATATGACATACTTATTGTTGGGGACATACATATCCCCGCTGAGGTAACATAGTGTTATTCGAAAATTCTCCGGTATCATGTTACTCGGAAAGAGTTTATTAAGAAGACCTGATCAACCTTGTTAATGGATTCCTTTTGATGAACATGGGATAGGTGAATCTAGATGGCACAAACCTTCTGTACCCTCCTTTTACTTTCTGTTAATTAGGATTAATAAAACAAAAATAGCATTGTCTGTCTATTTCCAGACTTATCCGTGCAATAAAAAATATCCCGCTAATAAAAGTTCTCCAAATGCCATGAAAATGAAATATGATTTTTTTCTAGAATATTTAAGAAAATATGGCACTGAACACACAACGAGGGGAGCCAGCACGTGGCCTCGAGGGCACAGGGCGTGTCCCCTGCGTCGAGGGCCCCACATGGCCCCCCTCCACTTATCCTTTCACCCATGCTCTTCTTCTTCCTCCAAAAAAAAAATCCCCAACCAGCTCAAACCCGAGTTCTAGCTCGTTTTGCTGCCATTTTGGATCTCCTTGCTCAAAGCACCATTCACCAAACTGTTTGCGGAGATTTTTCCTTGGTATGTGACTCCTCCATTAGTCCAATTAGTTTTTGTTCTAGTGCTTTATTTGTTGCAAATTTGTGCTGTTGTGGTGACCTTGTTCTTGAGCTTGCATGTCAAATTTTATTGGTCCCAAGTAGTTCTAATGCATGATATAGCCTCTAGGCACTTATAGGAGTTGTTTCTATCAATCTTGTTGAGTTTGGTTAAATTTTATTGTGAGTTACTAAAAATTTCAGAAATTTTCAGAAAAGGAAAATGTTAAAAAGATTATTGAGGGGCTCTTCCAGTAAGAGCTCAGAGGAGAAGAAGAAAGAAGAGAATAAGAAGCCCAAGTATCATCTTCCTCGCATGGCGGAAGTTCGACCGTGCGAATGGCCGTGTAATAATTTCATGATGTCCGCCGGTATTTATGAAGACTTTTGTTGGATGGCGAATAATGCAGGCCTCACCGACTTCCTCAACGACAAAAAAGAACAGTATATCTTACTCACCAATATTTTTACGCAAGGCTTTCAATTTCATTCTCGGAAAATACCACCTACGATGGAGTTTTGCTTATATGATGTGAGTAAGGAGATATCACTGTTAGACTTTTGTGAAATATGCAAAGAACCCTTTGAAGGTAGACTTGATGAACCACGTCATGAAGACGTCGAAGGGTTTATTGATATGATAGCCAAAGGTGAAACTAGACAAGTTGTAAGGGCAAGAATCACTAGTATACACTTCCCTGTTCTGCGCTACTTTGCTTTATTTGCTAGTAGGTGTTTAATTGGTCGTGGGAACAATGGGAATCTCAATGCCCCTGATATCATCATTTTACGCCATGCCTTGTTTCGTGACACAATTTTTATCTTGGGCGCCGTTGTTGCCAAACGATTGAGTCTAAACCGCTCAAAGGGGCCCGTCTTTGGAGGCATATTTGCTTCTCACCTTGATGAACATTTTAATATACCTATTAGGCATCATGAGAAGGAAGAAAAATTTATTGCCCCTGTTTATCTAGATTACAAGAGCATGGTAGCTCATGACTTCATTGTTAAAGAAAAAATATGCAGCTACTTTATAAATTGAGGTTTGATTAAATATACTGTGAAATTGTTACCTTGCCTGCACCATCTCTGTTTGATCTATCCACAGGCAAGTACCTCATTACATCATTTGCCTTCTACAAGTACCAAGGCCAGGCACAAGCTTCAGAGCCTGAGCCAGAAACACCATTTGATCCTTCTCGTCAATCTGTTTATGGGTGGGATCTAGACGAGCTCGCCAACCAGTGGCATCCAAAGGACACATCTCAGTACACTGGAGGGAGTGGCTTCGATCCCTGGCCATAGACCAACTTAGGCCGAAAATGTAAGCTTGGGGGAGTACGTGTTTCTCACCGACTTACATTCATGTTCACACTTATGCTAGTTTTCGGTGCTCACACTCTTTCACCGTACCATCCATGCTTAGTTTAAATTTCTTTTTCTTAGCCTTTTTCTTGTGTCTTAGAAAAACCCAGAAAAACAAAAAGAATATTAGTTGTAGCTTCTATCTAGTTTATTTTCTTTGCTTGTAGTAGTAACTAAAAATGAAAACCCAAAAAGATTTCTCGTTCTTCTTTTTGCTTGTTGGGAGCTTTCCCGTGTAAATAGTTTCTTTTCTTTTCTTTAGGGGTTAAGAGTAGAAGACCATGATTGAAAATGCTTAGTGGCTCTCATATGCTTTGTTGACTAATTTAATCTCGAGCCATATTACCTTGTCTTCTCTCTTGTATTAAAATGTCTGCAGATTCCACCTTAGTCCAATGCACGTGCACTATTATTATTTCCACACCGTTCTGTCGTGCGAGTGAAAGGCAATAAGGATGATATATTATGAACTAATTGAGATGAGAAAAGCTGGTATGAACTCGACCTCTTTTGTTTTTGTAAGTATGATTGCTCGCCGTTCTTGATTCAGCTCGTTATGAATGAAACATGTTTGCAATGACAATTAGAGATCATAGCTGCTTATGCCATGCTTAATTAGCTGAGAGTTTATAATGGTCTATCTTGCGTGCCAACATGATATTAAAATGGTTGTGATGTGGTATGATGGGTGGTATCCTCCTCTGAACGATTTAAGTGACTTGACTTGGCACATGTTTATGCATGTAGTTCAAAAAAAATCAACATAGCCTTCACGATATTTATGTTCATGGTGATTTATATCCTACTCATGCTTGCATTCATTGTTGATTAATTTTAATGCATGTTCATGACCGTTGTTGCTCTCTAGCTGGTCGCTTCCCAGTCTCTTTCTAGCCTTCACCTGTACTAAGCTGGAATACTGCTTGTGCATCCACTTCCATAAACCCCAAAGTTGTTCCATATGAGTCCACTATACCTTCCTATATGCGGTATTTACCTGCCGTTCCAAGTAAATTTGTATGTGCCAAACTCTAAACGTTCAAATGAAATTCTGTTTTGTATGCTCGAACAGCTCATGTATCAACTAGGGTTGTCTATATCTTCCATGCTAGGTGGGTTATTCTCACGATGAGAGGACTCCGCTCATCATTCATGAGAAAATGGCTGGTAATCGGGATGCCCAGTCCCATGCTGAAAATCATAATAATTAAACAAAACTCCCACAGGGCTGTTGCTTGTTTGGACGGTAACCCGTGGATTCGGCTGGCCGTGGAGTGTGCTTGCTGGTGGTTGGGGGAGTATAAACTTTACCATTTTGTTTGGGAACCGCCTATAATGTGCGTAGCATGGAAGATATCGAGATTCTTGGTTGTTATGTTGACAATGAAAGTATACCGCTCAAAATGTTATTCAATATCTATTTAAAAATCAAGCTCTGGCACCTCTACAAATCCCTGCTTCCCTCTGCGAAGGGCCTATCTATTTACTTTTATGTAGAGTCATCATCCTCTTATCAAAGAGCACCAGTAGGAGAGCACCTCTGTCGTTTTTTTGTATATACATGTTTGACAAAAAATTCTGAAAAGATTTTTCCTAGATTCTAGATAGAAATCTTTGCCACCCTGCAAAGGTTTGAACTTCAAGACATGTTCTATGTGAGAGAAGCAAAAAAGAGAAAATTTCATATAGAAAGTTAGTTGTGTTGCACATATCTTAAAGCATTATTGGATAGCCAGGATAGCAGGGCCCGGGTTCAGATGTTCTAAAAATCCTTGTCCTTGCACCATCCTTGTCTCGAGACAAGAAAAGTATGGCCTAACTAACAACACGACTATCACTGGAGAAGAGGTAGCAAAAAAGCGAATACATCATTAGGAATATACGCCCAAGGAGACAGAAGAAGGAAGTCAATCTTGTCAACCGGCTAAAACCTGTAGTTATATCCCACAAGTTGAATCTACGCTGAACAAATACATTTAGGAATTACGAACGCCGTTTATTGTGGTGGGAAGAACAAAAACACGATGCACACCATGGATATGTAGAACGCCAACGCGATTGAAAAGCTAAAGATTCTGTTGATCTAGCATAGATCAGATAGAGCGTAGCAGGGCTTACCAAGCACGTAGCAATGACCCAATTTCGATCTCGATGGATCAGAATACAGACCACTCGAAGGGGTGTCCGATCGATTCAAATTCAATGGAGAGGACGGGACAAGATCTGGAGGTTGGTGGGTTGTGAGGATGGGAGAAGATCCCGTTAAGATCTACTCCCTCCGTTCGGAATTACTTGTCACAAAAATGGATGTATCTAGATGTATTTTAGTTCTAGATACATCCATTTTCGAGACAAGTAATTCCGAACGGAGGGAGTAGATGGGTTTGGGCGGCGGCCCGGCGGCTGGATGGAAGTTTGAAATATTTCAGGATTATATATATATTTAAAGGGAATTCGGGGCAAGGGAAAAACCCTAGGTCCCGGCGAACAACGGAAACACATAATTCCAAACATTATGTTTTGACAACGACAATATAACACGTCTGCCACTTTCAGGCACACAATCACTCATCTATGGCTGCTGTAAAAGAAAAAAAATCACTCGTCTATGGCAGGGTTTGGGGAAATGACGCAGGGGGTGATCTCCAGCACGGCCCTGTAGACGTGCAACTTGATGTTGTAGTCATGGTCCAGGAGCTCGAAGACTTACACGTCCCACCTCTCCAGGTTGTTCTCCATGGCGACCGTGCCCCACCCGGTGCTGAGAGCCGCACGGTGGCACTCGCCGCCGTTGTACTCGTACCACATCCTCCACGGCTTCGCCTGCGGTTCCCACAATGTCATCTTCCTGCTGTCCTTCGGGAGGAAATTTTCGATGAACATGTTTGTGATGATCTAAAGTGTCCCAAGTGGATCACTAAGCGCGCAATGGAGTCAAATTCTTGGCTTTGAACATGTCCATTGTGACACAGGAGGAAGACGTTAGTAACCATGAATTATGAGGCATAGACATCGGTGTGCTTCATTTCCTTGGCGGCGAGGGCCTCTTGGATTTGAACCTCCGCGTCCTCTCCATGGCGTCTTCCTTCTCCCTTTGAGTCACTGGACGCCTCTGCGGCATTTATCCCGGGATTGTAATAGTAATTCAGGGAAAAAAGGAAAAAAAACCACGTCGCCCTCCTCTCGCTACACGGGGGCGATCCCTGCATGCCGTCGCCGACTCCCCTTCTTCCTCCTCGTCGCGCATCCACCAGAGGCACCACCTGTAAAGTCTGGGTGGGCTCAAAGGACGGCGGCTGCGGGGCGGACCCCTGGGCAATCCCCGCCCAGCTCTCCCTGTTGGGGAACGTAGTATTTCAAAATTTTCCTACGATCACGTAAGATCTATCTACTAGATGCATAGCAACGAGAGGGGAGAGTGTGTCTACGTACCCTCGTAGACTGGGAGCAGAAGCGTCTAATGACGCGGTTGATATAGTCGAACTTCTTCGCGATCCAACCGATCAAGTACCGAACGTACGGCACCTCCGCGTTCAGCACACGTTCAACTTGATGAAGTCCCACGAGCTCTTGATCCAGTTGAGCTTCATGGGAGAGTTTCGTCAGCACGACGGCGTGGTGACGGAGATGATGAAGTTACCGTCGCAGGGCTTTGCCTAAGCGCTGCAACGATATGACCGAGGTGTGTTTCTGTGGAGGGGGGCACCGCACATGGTTGGGAGAGATCAAAAGATCAACTTGTGTATCCTAGGGTGCATCCCTGCCCCCGTATATAAAGGAGCAAGGGGGAGGCCGGCCGGCCCCTCTATGGCGCGCCTAGGGTGCAATCCTACTAGGAATAGGATTGCAATCCTTTTCCTAGTAGGAATCACCAAGAGGGGAAGGAAATAGAGGGAGAGAAGGGGAAGGAAAGAGGGGGCCGCGCCCCCCTCCCCTAGTCTAATTCGGACTGCCCTTGGGAGGGGCGCGCCACCTCCTGGCTGCTGCCCTCTTTCTCCCCTATGGCCCACTAAGGCCCAACTTTCCCCCGGGGGGTTCCGGTAACCCCTCCAGTACTCCGGTAAATTCCGAAACTTTCCAGAACACTTCCGGTGTCCGAATATAGTCGTCCAATATATCAATCTTTACGTCTCGGACATTCCGAGACTCCTCGTCATGTCCGTGATCTCATCCGGGACTCCGAGCTACCTTCGGTACATCAAAACTCATAAACTCATAATACCGATCGCCATCAAATGTTAAGCGAGCGGACCCTACGGGTTCGATAACTATGTAGACATGACCGAGACTCATCTCCGGTCAATAACCAATAGCGGAACCTGGATGCTCATATTGGCTCCTACACATTCTACGAAGATCTTTATCAGTCAAACCGCATAACAACATACGTTGTTCCTTTTGTCATCGGTCTGTTACTTGCCTGAGATTCTATCGTCAGTATCTCAATACCTAGTTCAATCTCGTTACCGGCAAGTCTCTTTACTCGTTCCGTAATACATCATCCTGTGACTAACTCATTAGTCATTTGCTTGCAAGGCTTATTATGATGTGTATTACAGAGAGGGCTCAGAGACACCTGTAGAGCATCTTTATGATCACCCAGTTACGTTGTGATGTTTGATAGCACACAAGGTGTTCCTACGGTATTCGGGAGTTGGATAATCTCATAGTCATAGGAATATGTATAAGTAATGAAGAAAGCAATAGCAGTAAAACTAAATGATCATAGTGCTAAGCTAACGAAAGGGTCATGTCCATCACATCATTCTCCTAATGATGTGATCCCGTTGTTGAAATGACAACTCATGTCTATGGCTGGGAAACATAACCATCTTTGATCAACGAGCTAGTCTAGTAGAGGCATACTAGGGACATATTGTTTTGTCTATGTATTCACACATGTACTAAGTTTTCGGTTAATACAATTCTAGCATGAATAAAAGACATTTATCATGATATAAGGAAATACAAATAACATCTTTATTATTGCCTCTAGGGCATATTTCCTTCACTCCCGACCTCATGGCTGGTGGCGGCAGCACAGCGAACATCGCCCAATCTATGTGCGTTGGCGGCGTGATGTGGTGGCGGTTCTTGGTGGGTCATGATCCATCCCCAAGATAGGTGTGTGTAGGGTTCCCAAAAGGCTGGACTTTTCCAATTTCACACATTGTTGAGGGATGTTCTGTCGAAGGGGGCGCCTTGACGTCATCCTTCCCTCCTGTCTAGTGGCGGTGCGCTACCAGGGAGCTCGCCTTTGCCCGGAGGCGCAAGGTGTGGCGGTGGAGGCCAGAGATGCCTAGACTGGGGGGTGAGTGCGGTCTTGGGAGTTGTCCAGGGATTGGGAAGGTGGTGCCTTCCCGCATGTCTCTTTTGTCATCTTGGTTGCAAGCGTGGGGCGAGGGTGGAGTTGGAGCCATGGATGCTGAGGCGGCGGCCTTGGTGCTGGGAGCTGTTGTGCTTAGGGGAGGTGCTCGCGGCTCGGGTGTTGACTAGGTGACATGGCCATGTGGGCGGCGTGGTAGTCAGAGTCCGATGGTCGGTGGCGTTGGTGCGCCGGCCATAGCCGATTGTGCTATGTTTTGAAGGAGAAGTGCTTCCGGGGTGGAAGCCTGCTCTGGCTCTGCCAGGCCGCCGCCGACGGCGGCTATATATGGGCGTCATTTCCTTGTTGAAGGCGTTGTCATGGCTACTATTCATCCTTCTTGTTGCTTCGAGGGAAACCTTGATCCTTGAAGTACCCGGCTCGTCGTGTACGACTTCATCTCTTTGAAGTGACTCTTTCACTGTAGAGAGCACCGACGTCACCAAGTTGCTTCCCCATGTAGTGTGCTTCATGTTTTAGGGGTTGTGTAGTTGTCCTTAACACCCTTGTATCTAGCCTTGTGCGCATGTGTTTTTGGTTCGTGTTGTATGGCTTGGTTTGCATGATTGTTGCTTTATATATAAAGTGGGGCATGAGCCTTTTTTCGGTGCAACGTTTATCCCAGCCTTACCGCACACTTGATTAGAACTAGTATAAAAAGATGCAGCCTTATATCAAGATAGTTTACTTCAAGTTTGTTCGAATTAGTACTAGCAGTATAATAGAAGAGCGCACTTACAGGAAGGAAGGAAGAAAGAAGTTTTACCTCTGCTAGGTTGGTTTTCACTATTGCTCTTGTTGAACATCGGGAATTGATTATGTTTACTATGCCTTTTGCCAAAAGATTCCTGCCACGTCGTTAAGTCCGTGCACGCGGATTCTAGCGCGAATACACCTGCAGAAACTTTACGCGGGCAGAGTTCATTAGCTCGATGACAAGGGGATATAGATAGGAACTACTTTACAGTATAAGACAACTATATCTAGCTAGTAGAGTGAAGAGTGACAAAACATCTAAGCCATCTTAAGCCAATATATATATGTCTGTGCGTAAAACAAGTAGGACTACTCATTTTGAATTCGATTCTCCATCCGACGCTTCTTAGGTACTGGCCAAATTGTCACTTGATGATGTTCCTTCAGCAGCTTTTTTGAGGGGAACTCTTTTAGATCCTGAAGCAGCAGACCTGGTATAAGCAATTAAAGGAGCACCAGAGCTTTTGCCCTCAACCTTGTACTCTCTAGATGGATGAATGACCAACTCTGCTTACAATGGATGTGCATATAGGATAGGTAGATAACAAGAGCCTATGAATCATTTGACAACATTTAGCCAACACAATAGCTAATTTGAAATCAATCCATCGGATGGCCATTCTTAATTACCTGCCAAATTGTTACATGATGCTGCTGCCTTAGAAGATGAATCACTAGATGGAGACCATATCACCTCAGCCTTGGACTTCTTGGGTGGACGTTGCTCTGATTCTTCTTACAGTTCGATGTGCACATAGACAAAGGTTAGCATGATAACAAGAGTATAAGAACCATTCTACAAAATAAAGCCATCTCATACCAATATAAATTACTGCATGTAGTAATTATTTCAAAGCTATCAGTCACTACTCAATTGGCATTATATTTTGCGGAAATGTTACACATGTCTCTTTTATATATAATCTACATTTTTTGTAAATACAAAAATATGAACATTCATGAAGTAGTTCATATTTTGGATATGTTATCTCGTTTATCCTTCTCAACGGCAAAAAACATTGTATAGTCCATGTTTGAAACATATCAATTACTAATTGAACAAATAATCAATTGGGTGAAATAGATATATCTATCGTTTTAAATCTATCAAATAAGAGAGCGCCATTCCTAAAACTGAACCACAATGGAAAAGATAACCTTTAGAGCAATCATGCAAAATATGGTACGTAAAAATGGAATAAATAAACTGAGTTAGTCTCTTTTGTTTGTTGGTGATCAATAAAACCTACCACTTGTCCATAAATGAATGGGATGTCAATGCCCTAAAGAAGTAAGGGCAATCTTTTTTCTCATTATGGTCTTTCGCATGCCTTTTCTTTGACCCATCTTCCTCTTTATCAATCTCCTTCCTCCCCTTCTGCTCATTTATCTCCTTTTGTTCCCCCTCTTTCTCCTTTTGAATTTCTCGCTGCTCCTGTTCTTCTTTCTCATTCTCATTCTCCTCCTTTCTTTCCTTATGTGACTCCACATTCTTCTCATTTTCATTTCATTTCCTCCGATCCTCACTCTCCTTCTCCTTATCATCCTTCTTATCAACAACTCTTGATTTCTTCTCTTTCTCCTCCTTGTACTTAGCCATCTTCCTCTTCGAGGAATTTTGCTTCTCCTCTGTTTTCTTATCGCCTTCATCTTTATTTTGCTTCATTTTCACTTTTGTATTCATATCTTCCTCTCCCTCTTCCTTTACCTTCACATTTTGCTTATTATCCACCATGCCCATAGTGTTATACTGCTTCTTATGACATACCATGATTGGTCCTTTACTAATGGCTGGTACTTCTCCCGGTGCAATACAATATGAGATATATGATACATTAGCATAATACTTTGCAATGGTAACAGTGTCATATAATACCACTCAAGTTTCACTCGTGTGTTGAATCTACGTATGAAACACTTTTCAAATTTGGATTTTGTTACAATTATTCAATGATTATTCCAAACTATACAAGTAATATTCAAAAACACTCCTACAAGGCCCCTTTGTTATAGATCTAACAACCAACATAAATATAACTTCCATATAAGCTCTTTAGGGAAGAAAGTAGAACACTATGTATCCCATATTTATATTCAAATATTGGACAAACATGTACACATCATACATCAATGCTAGGAATATATATAGAGTGGCCACATGCAAAATATTTTGGGGACGCACACTTGCACATTTGTATATATTCATCTAGCCAGACAATTCGGTTGTGATACCTTATCTGATCTATCCACTAATAGACCTTCATGTGCTCCCAATGTTTATCCTTCTCAAGAATTTGCCAAAAAATTGTCTTGATGAGGTTTACAAATTCGAAGGTTCTGTTTTGAAAATTTAGTAAACCAAGAAACATGCGCATATTGTGTTCATATGTTACCATCCTTGTCTCGAGACAAGAAAGGTATGGCCCCACAAGTAAACCGACGCTTATCACAAGAGAAAATGTAGCACAATAGTAATCTGCTATATTTTAATAAAAGTAATTATAACATTATGAAATAAAAAAACTCCTAGTGGGGGTTCTCTCTGTTGGGAAACGTTGCATGGAAAAAAATCTACACACACGCAAGACCAATCGATGGAGATGCATAGCAACGAGAGGGGAGAGTGTGTCTATGTACCCTCGTAGACCATACGCGGAAGCGTTTATTAACGCGGTTGATGTAATCAAAGTTCTTTGCGATCCAACCGATCAAGTATCAAACGTACGACACCTCCGCGTTCAGCACACGTTCAGCTCGGTGATGTCCTCAACTTCTTTATCCAGTAAGACAGGTGAAGTAGTTGATTAGTTCCGCTGTTGGAAATATGCCCTAGAGGAAATAATAAATTGGTTATTATTATATTTCCTTGTTCATGATAATTGTTTATTATCCATGCTAGAATTGTATTGATAGGAAATTCATATACATGTGTGGATACATAGACAAACACCATGTCCCTAGTGAGACGCTAGATGACTAGCTCGTTGATCAATAGATGGTTACGGTTTCCTGACCATGGACATTGGATGTTGTTGATAACAGGATCACATCATTAGGAGAATGATGTGATGGACAAGACCCAATCGTATGCCTAGCACAGATCGTGTAGTTCGTATGCTAAAGCTTTTCTATATGTCAAGTATCTTTTCCTTAGACCATGAGATTGTGCAACTCCCGGATACCGTAGGAATGCTTTGTTTGGACCAAACGTCACAATGTAACTGGGTGGCTATAAAGGTGCACTACAGGTATCTCCGAAAGTGTTTGTTGGGTTGGCACGAATCGAGACTGGGATTTGTCACTCCGTATGACAGAGAGGTATCTCTAGGCCCACTCTGTAGGACATCATCATAATGTGCACAATATGTGATCAAGGAGTTGATCACGGGATGATGTGTTACAGAACGAGTAAAGAGACTTGCCGGTAACGAGATTGAGCAAGGTATCGGTATACCGACGATCGAATCTCGGGCAAGTGCTATACCGATAGACAAAGGGAATCCTATACGGGATTGATTGAATCCTTGACATCGTGGTTCATCCGATGAGATCATCGTGGAGCATGTGGGAGCCAACATGGGTATCCAGATCCCGCTATTGGTTATTGACCGAAGAGTTGTCTCGGCCATGTCTGCATGACTCCCGAGCCCGTAGGGTCTACACACTTAAGGTTCGATGATGCTAGGGTTATAGGGAAAGTATGTACGCGGTTACCGAATGTTGTTCGGAGTCCCGGATGAGATCCCGAACGTCACGAGGAGTTCCGGAATGGTCCAGAGGTAAAGAGTCATATATGGGAAGTCCCGTTTTGGTCACCGGAAAAGTTTTGGGCGCTATCGGTAGCGTACCGGGACCACCGGGAGGGTCCCGGTGGGACAACCGGGTGGGGCCACCGGCCCCAGAAGGCTGCGTGGGCCAATTGTGGGAGGGGACCAGCCCCAGGTGGGCAGGTGCGCCCCCCCAACCAGGCCCAAGGCGCCTCTAAGAGGGGAAGGGGCAAACCCTAGGGCAGATGGGCCTTAGGGCCCAATCTGGTGCGCCCCCTCTCCCTCTCCCCCTCTGGCCGCCACCCTCAGATGGGATCTGGGGTGGCCGCACCCCTAGGGGTGGGAAACCCTAAAGGGGGCTCAGCCCCTCCCTTCCCCCTATATATATGAGAGTTTTGGGGCTGCCCATAACACGGTTTTTGACCTCTGTCGCTTGGCGCAGCCCTACCTCTCTCCCTCCTCGTCTCTCGTAGTGCTTGGCGAAAGCCTGCTGGAGTCCCGCGCTCCTCCACCACCACCACGCCATCGTGCTGCTATTGGATGGAGTCTTCCCCAACCTCTCCCTCTCTCCTTGCTGGATCAAGGCATGGGAGACATCATCGGGCTGCACGTGTGTCGAACGCGGAGGCGTCGTTGTTCCGCGCTTAGATCGGAATCAACCGCGATCTGAATCGCAGCGAGTACGACTCTTTCATCCGCGTTCTTGCAACGCTTCCGCATCGCGATCTACAAGGGTATGTAGATGCACTCCCCTCTCCCTCGTTGCTAGATTACTCCATAGATAGATCTTGGTGATGCGTAGGAATTTTTTTTATATTCTACTACGATCCCCAACAGTGGTATCAGAGCTAGGTCTATGCATAGTTTCTTGCACGAGTAGAACACAAAGTAGTTGTCGGCGTGGATTTGTCCATTTACTTGCCGTTACTAGTCTTATCTTGATTCGGCGGCATCGTGGGATGAAGCGGCCCAGACCGACCTTACACGTACTCTTACGTGAGACAGGTTCCACCGACTGACATGCACTAGTTGCATAAGGTGGCTAGCGGGTGTCTGTCTCTCCCACTTTAGTTGGATCGGATTCGATGAAAAGGGCCCTTATGAAGGGTAAATATAAATTGGCATATCACGTTGTGGTTTTGGCATAGGTAAGAAACGTTCTTGCTAGAAACCTATAGAAGCCACGTAAAAACATGCAACAACAATTAGAGGACGTCTAACTTGTTCTTGCAGCATGTGCCGTGTGATGTGATATGGCCAAAAGGATGTGATGAATGAAATATATGTGATGTATGAGATTGATCATGTTCTTGTAATAGGAATCACGACTTGCATGTCGATGAGAATGACAACCGGCAGGAGCCATAGGAGTTGTCTTATTTTATTGTATGACCTGTGTGTCACTGAATAACGCCATGTAATTACTTTACTTTATTGCTAAACGTTAGCCATAGTAGTAGAAGTAATGTTTGGCGAGAAGACTTCATGAAGACACGATGATGGAGATCATGATGATGGAGATCATGGTGTCATGCTGGTGATGATGATGATCATGGAGCCCCGAAGATGAAGATCAAAGGAGCAAGATGATATTTGCCATATCATGTCACTAGTTGATTGCATGTGATGTTTATCATGTTTTACATCTTATTTGCTTAGAACGACGGTAGTGAATAAGATGATCTCTCACTAAAATTTCAAGAATTGTGTTCCCCCTAACTGTGCACCGTTGCTAAGGTTCGTTGTTCCGAAGCACCACGTGATGATCGGGTGTGATAGGTTCTAACGTTTGCATACAACGGGTGTAAGCCAGATTTACACACGCGATACACTTAGGGTTGACTTGACGAGCCTAGCATGTACAGACATGGCCTCGGAACACGGAAGACCGAAAGGTCGAACATGACTCGTATAGAAGTTACGATCAACATGAAGATGTTCACCGTTGATGACTAGTCCGTCTCACGTGATGATCGGACACGGCCTAGTCGATTCGGATCATGTATCACTTAGATGACTAGAGAGATGTCTATCTGAGTGGGAGTTCATTAGATGAACTTAATTGTCATGAACAATAGTCTAAGTTGTCTTTGCAAATTATGTTGTAGCAATAACTGCATTGTAGCTCCCTGTTTAATATGATCCTAGAGAAAGACTAAGTTGAAAGATATTGTAAGCAATGATGCGGACTGGGTCCGTAGTCCGAGGAGTGTCCTCATTGCTGCACAGAAAGCTTACGTCTTTGATGCACCGCTCGATGTGCAAACCCCTACAACATTGTCTATGGATGTCGTGAACACCTGACAGACACGTCCTGATGACTACTTGATAGTTTACTGCACCATACTTTACGGCTTAGAATCGGGATTCCAATGACGTTTTGAACGTCATAGAACATATGAGATGTTCTAAGAGCTGAAATTGGGATTTCAGGCTCATGCCCGTGTTGAGAGGTATGAGACCTCTGACAAGTTCTTTTGCCAAAAAGATGGAGGAGAATAGCTCAACTAGTGAGCATGTGCTCAGAATGTCTGGGTGCTAAAATCACTTGAACCAAGTGGGAGTTAATCTTCCAGATGAGATAGTGGTTGATGGAATTCTCTAGACACTATCACCAAGCTACTAGAACTTCGTGATGAACTATGACATGCAAAGGATGGAGATGATCCCGGAGCTATTAGCGGTGCTTGAGACCGCAAAAGTAGACACTACTAGGAAAAGGCCTACTAATGGCGCACCTAATTTGGCCATTAATGGCGCATTAGTGGTGCGCCATTAGTGCCACGCCATTAGTATCTGGTATACTAATGGCGCACCACAGATACGCCATTAGTATACACAGCAGTGCGCCATTAGTATGCCTCCCAGGGGGCCATGTATACCCAGGTGCTTTGGCATACTAATGGCGCACGGCAACAAGATGCGCCATTAGTAACTTCGGCATAGTAATGGCGCACTGTCTAATGATGCGCCATTAGTATCCTTTGGCATACTAATGGCGCACTGTGATGTGATGCGCCATTAGTATGAATATTAGGTTTTTTTAATTTTCTGTTTTTTGCACAGGTTACAAAATGTATAATTGGACAGAATATAGACAGCACACATCAACAACAGATTCATCGAATACAATAGAAGATTACTCTCTGAATACAATTCATCATATTAGTTTCCGAATACAATTCATCATATTAGTCTCCGAATAGAAAAGACCGGACAAAGATAGAACATTATATTACAAGTCTCGAGACCGCGAGTAGCGAGTTTGTCTTCACATTACAAGTCGATATCGATCATCTAAACTACCATCACATAGAAGAGAGCTGCGGTCATCACGATGAGTATCATCACGATGAAACTCGTCTTCATCCGGTTCCTCCAACGCTCCCTCCCCTCTCCCGCTAGATAGCGGGAGTATCTAGATTCGGCCTCGGCCCTAGTGGTGTACCCTTTGTAACTGTTATCGCTGAATCGGTGAACCTGTCTCTGACACTCCACCCAGTCGCCGTAGACTCCGGGAACCTTACCCTTGTACACGACATACGACGGCATCGCTATGCACTAGCCAAACGAAACGTTAGTACCAATTCACAGACAATACATAAGCAATATATAAGTATGCAACAAAACGATCGAAAGAAAAAAGCAAGACATTAATAGCATCGATTACATCTAAGTTGAACGACTCTCGAAACCAAAGAGACATACTACAAGTTCATTAAAGTTTAATTACAACATGAGCCAATCGATGTTTCAGAACTAGACACAACATCAGTGCTTTCGACTCGACTCAAGGGACCGGAGCGTGGATGAAGCCGTCGTCTATCGTGGGAGTCATGAAATCACGGGCATTGTCAGCCTGCATTTGTAGCATTGTGTCGATGTCACTGTTGGACGGTTGATTTCTGAGGTAGAACTGCCCCGAGGTACGAAGGACATCTTGATGGATGATTTCCGCAAACTCCGACTGGATGCGAAAGAATTTTTGTCTGATGTTCGCGTCCTGGATTGCCGACACGCTCGCGGCCCAATCTTTGAGTTTACTCCGTAGCAGAAGTTGATGATGGTCCCGTACGAGCGCCGCATGTGATGGATGGCGTAGTAGGCACCCTTCTGACCGCCAGGTGGCTGCTTGATGCAGCAGAACGTCGTATTGTGGGAGAACACGTGCTTGCCGTACTTGCGAATAGGCCTGGTGAAGGTGCCTCCAGATTTGGCGTAGCCGGGGAGAACATCATCAAGAACCTTCTTGACATTTGTGTAGTCTATGTTCGACTGACGGTCCGGGTCGAAATACGTGGCCATGGAATATTTGGGGCTTAGGAGGATGAGCGTGCAATGTGTGTCACTGCAGAAAACACGGAATGTTAAAAGAAAAACGATCGAAATCTAAGAATTCATATGTTACGGGGCGGTTGAGGCGGAGGACTTACTCGGGAAAGTAAGGCACGAGGAAGTTATCCTTATCTCGGTTTGCCAGAATGACGCCTTCGAGGTAAGAACTCGCGACTTGCCGGTCCCCAGCGTTGCCCAAGATCTTTGCACGCATGTAGAAGGGGTCGACTATCATGATGTTCGGGGTCTTGTCGCGAATGATCCGCATCTCCATACTCAGCGAAAATAGCCGAACGAAGGTGTAGTGCAGCGGAAGAAGGTTCAACATAGCGTGGTAGTCATCAAACCGCAGGACGATCGTACCCCCGATGGAGTTATCCACAAAGCCCTTGCTCTCTGGCACCTTGGCCGCGAAAACCGGGTATGCCACATCCTTCTCTCTGAGACGCCGCTTCTCCAAAGAAAGAACACTGTCATGCAGACTCCATATAGCACCGGTTGCAGCATCGAGCATATTTGTTGGTAGCATCGGCCTACCCGCCACATGCACCCTCCTCATTACATCCTCAGGTGAAGGTGGCCCATCCTGAGCACGGATCGTACTAGGTGCCGGCTGGCTCTCACCCTTGTTAGTCTTTCTTTTGCGTGCCTTCTTCTTCTCCTGTAATGGGACCGAGTTCTGCTCACAGACCGCCTTCTTGAGTGTGTTGGGGCTGATAATATTTCGCACCTCGCCTATCTGAGGCTCGGTGAAGTCGGCAGCTGGAGGCGTCTCCTGAGAGCTGAACGGAAGACGACGCCTGTTGCAACTTGGCTTCTCCGCGGTACCAGCTAGATCGCGCACGTCTTTTGTTGGGTTGGGTTCTTGAGAAGGAGGCCCCATGAAGTCGCCACCGTACCCATGATCGGCAAAGTACTGATCGACGTTGGCAAATGCATCGTCGTCGTCATCGTTCTGATCCTGTGCCATATGCATGTTTGGATCCAGTGGCATAGGGATGTCCGGCACCGTTGCGACGGTCTTGCCATGGGGCTGACTTGGCGCCGGCACGACTGGCGGTGTTGTCTTTGGGGTGGTCTCCCCCGCCCCCAAACGAATCTGGCTCTTCGGCCAAAGCAGGGGCCAGCTCAGGCAGGCGCTGAGGGTCATCACGTCATCATCATCGGCCCGGACGGGTCGAATCGGAGGTAACACCTCGTCGCAGCCTGGCAGCACCCGAACCAGTTGAACCCTAAACAAGTTGGGTGGCATCTAGGTACCGTGGAACAAGGGGTTACCCGGTTGAACGATTTTGCCCTTGGCGACATCGACCAACTCGTTGTTCACGAAGTGCAGGAGAGTGCACGGAACGTTGGCGGCGCCCTGTGAAAACATGTAGGGCGTCAGGGATGCCCAGTCAAAGGCAAGGAGATGAAGTCCTCGGCCGAGCGAGGCTTAATTAGTTACCATGATGATGGCGTCGAGCTCAGCTAAAGTCGAGGCACCGCCAACGACGGGTGTGCAGTTTACGGAGGGGCCGCTTGCTGGAGAGATGCCGGCCGGCGTACACTCGGGTGCATTAAGCTCCCGTGCCGGCGTTGGAGACACCAATGCCGCCTCCGCCGGAGACACCAATGGCCTCGCCATCGCGTTCTGCGAGTTGCTGGCCGTGAAGCTAGGAATCGGGGGCGGCCCCTGTTGGCCGCCCGCAATCCACGCACTCAACCCCTCGATCAAGGTAGGCACAATGGCGCTGATCGTTGCTCCGAGCTGTTGTTGCACTTGCTCTTGGACAATCTCCGGAATCCGCGCCACCTGTGCCTTGTGTTCTTGAACCTCGCGCGCCTGGCTTTCCGAGCTGGTCTTTTTCTCCTTTCGCCCACCAGCGTTATAGTATGACGACCATTTTGTCGACAAGCCTTTGCCGACCACACGACCAGCTGACATCGGCTTACCGAGCTTATCCTTGTTCTTCATTACATTCAACGCCCTATTTAGAGTCGTGTCCCAAGGGTTGCTCTTAGTCGACCCCGCGCTACTGCTTTCAGTCGCCTGCGGAAGGAATGTGAACCATTTAGAAATTTGGCTTCATTAATAAGAATGCAACCATATGGAGCTAATTACGCGGGGGTGTATTCCTTACCAGAAAAAGCTCAAGTGCCCTGGTCTTCGGATCCGTGGTAAGCTCCTTTGTTTTCGGGTCCTTCTTGTACCGGGCCCTGACAAAGTTCCTGGTCTGCTTGTCACTGTATTTATCGAAGAGGGGCGGTAGGCCTTTCTCGGCACGGTCCGCCTCCTCCTTGTCCCATATAGGCTCCGCCACTCTCTAACCGCCGGGACCGAGTGTGTGTTCCCCTAAGTTCAGCTCCCGCATTTCTTTCCCCAACTGACTTGATTCGGAGTGTGCGGTGCTCGAGCAATTGATCTTGAAGTCGTTGTAGTCTTCTTCGGTGATCGAAGGATTTTTCTCCTTGATCTTCTCATAACTCTCACCTTTCTCGATCATTCTCTTCACATTGCTTTTCCAAGTAGACAGGGCCTTGCTCATCTTGGTGAGGGCAGCATTGTTCACTTTATTCCCTTTGAGGCTTGTGGTTTCAAATTCAACGGGGAACTTGTATCGTTCGTGGACCTTCGTGAAGAGGAGGTTGCGCAAATTCCCTCGGTCAGGATGCCTCAGGTTCTCGGTGTTGATCGAGACAGTGCTCCGGAGAATGCACCCGAGCTGAAGCGAGTACCCCTTGACTATTCGTTCGGGCGCCGTTGGATTCCCGTCGAAGTCCACTTCAGTAACTTCCTCCTTGAGGGTGCGGAGCACGGTCGGGCGCCGGTCCTTCCGTTGCCTTTTTGGTTGGCTGCCATCTGTGCGTGCGCAGCCATCATCAGTGGTGGCATCCTCGGCGGCACCATCAGTGGTGGCATCAGTGGGGTCATCCTCGGCGATACCATCAGTGGTCTCAGGATCGGTGGGGAAGGCGGCGTCCTCATACAAGTGAGGTTGTTCCTCCATCTCCTGGGACAGCTCCCAGAATGCCTTGCCGCCCGAACCCCCCGCCTCATCGTTGTTGGCCATGTTTCTCTCTAAATAGGAACAAAGTTTGGTCAAAAAGTTGGTTATTGTCAAGGAACAAGATCATGGTCTCATCATTTAAGGTTTGTCGACACTGAGGCATCCTAAAAGCTAAGCTTTTATAATTGAGGGTTTTTCGACGCCGAGGCACCCTAAAAGCCTAAGCTTTCATCATTTCGGTTTTTATCGACACCGAGGCACCCTAAAAGCCAAGGTTTTATAATTTATGGTTTGCCGACACCGAGGCATCCTAAAAGCTAAGCTGGGAAGGAGAATTCTAAGTTGGGCCTAATCACTTGGCTCTATTGCCGCCTATGGTTTAATGCAGCTAGAATAAAGGGGCACTTGATCCTACTTAATTAACTACTAAGATACCCCGGCCCATGCATTAGTCACAAGTACCCCATATGTCCTATTTTTAGCAAAGTACCCGAATTTGCCAGAACGGAAGTTAATCGACATTCTAGCAAACTCAAGGGCCTCTCGGGGTACCTGCAAAATCATTATGCCCGCCTAATGAAGTCGCCAATGGGTCATTTCAGAAGATCACAAGTAGCATCATCACAAGTACAACATCATCACAAGTACAGCAGCAACAGCAGTGAATACAGGCATAACAACAGCATCAACAGTTAAGAAAAAGTTGCAGAAGCTTGTAAAACAATACTTTGAAGTTCAAATATTTACAACAACGAACCAAATACATGACCACCATTATTAGCATTGTGCTAGTGTGACATACAAGTAGTACTAGTGTACATGAAAAAAAAACTAAAACCTAAAACCCCAACAGAACATCAAGCCCACCAACCGGCTAAACGAACTAAAGATCTCACTTGGGATGACAGCGAATAAACGTAACCAACCCTAACTCCAAATTAACTAGAGTTGAAGCTGGTAAACAGGAGAACAAGAGCATTAGGTAAGGGTCCACCAATGTTCAAGCATCTTTTATTTAGGATCAAATTAAGCTCCACAGAGATGTATAAATACAATATATATGAGACTATAAACTGTAAACCATGCTTGAGACTGAGACCAGATTCAGAAATGAACAGTAACACAAAAGCAGAAATTGTGCAAGATACTCTTGTCAAGTGTAACTTATGCCAGGTCTAACTTGCCATATATGCAGCAGTAATTAAAAGGAGTCAAATGGAACAGGCTGCTAGCTGAGAGTAAGAGCACAACAACCATATCAGACTTAGCCTAGCTTGAGAAATACTAACTAGGACTAGCCCCTGGTAAGCCTATTTTGAATTAACGAATGATTAAAAGTAGCAGGTCTATTTGTAAGGCTCCCGCTCTAACTGCTAACTGAATATTTATTTTGTAATCAACTAGGCCATGCAAATAAAGGTTAGTATCGTGGGGTGGCTCCCGCTAACTGCTAACTGCTCTCCCCGATCTAGATGAACAGACATGCTAGTATCGCGACACAAACATGACTACCATACTAGTAAAGGCTAGAGTGAAAGGGGTTCTGAAAAAGATGAAATTGTCACCGACTATGGCATGCCAAAGTATGACAGCAAGCACTAACATGTCTTCCAATAAGATAGAAGGAGATAAAAACTAACGAGCTCTTTCGCAACACCAAACCAAGTGCTATCGAGACGACTCTGGAGCCAGATGACTTTTATTCAAGAAAGCTGGCCCAGATTGAACATGGGAATTGCAAGGCCCTTTTTGGGTTCCTTCTAACAAACATTACAGCTGTAGTATTGATTTGGACAGTTCTTAGGAATTATTAAGCCATCTTTTAGATTTTAGTGTGCTCAGTCATTGACAATTATTTTGTGGTGGTGATTTAGAGAGGAAGGAGATGAGTGAGTGAGTGTGAGTGAGTGTGAGGGGTATTGTCGTGGAAATTGCACGGCAGATGTCCGGTTTAGCGGACTTGATGATGGAACCATCACACGGGTTAGCTTGAAGGGGTTCATAGCACACAAGGGACACAGAAGGTTTATACTAGTTCGGCCCCTTCGATGAAGGTAAAAGCCTACGTCTAGTGGGTTTGGTATTGCTTGGGAGTCGGATTACAGGGAGCGGATTCGCTTGCCTGCGTCTCAACGGGTTGATTGTTGCTTGTCCTTGTACCGTCGCCGGGTCGTCCCTTTATATAGAGGGTACGCCCGGTCCGGTTTACAGAGTCCCGAGGCCACCTCATATTCGTGTCCGCCTCGGTCTCTGTCTTTTCTTCCTTATCTCTCAAGTTACATCATAGGGCGGTTTACAAACCTTAATTCTACACATGGGCCCTAAGATCTTATGGGCCGTAGCCTTTATTAAATATTACAAACAAGTATAATATAACAAAGCCGGTTTATACTAGCCGGTTTATACCTGCTAGTCATATCCCTGACTTTAGGCCCCAGAATGATTTGAACTTGTTCATATCAGTCTTCTCTTGTATAATTTTCTTCTGTCTTCACATCCTTATAAACCGGCTCTGACGTCATCCTCAAGGATCATTAAATCTGACCATGACATCATCTCCGCATTTAACGCCGCGAGCTATACTGCAGTTTGTTTTAAGGGTTATCCCGAGAATCGAGGCGTTAGAGGATCTTTATCCGATTTTTTTCCTCCTCGAATCCCGCACCTGTCGCTTCAGATCTGACTTTCCTTTATAAATACTGCTATCCCCATTCGTTATCTTCTTCCTACTCCGTCTTCTTCCTCCGTCGCCCAACTCCATCGTCGCCCGAGCCTGAACCGCCGCCGTCAACCGCTGGATCCAAGTCCTCGCCGGCCGCTGCATCACCCTGAGCTTGACCAGAGAACCTCCGCCGCCGATCCTTGCTGCTCCAGGTACGTCCTTCTTCTTCATTATAGGTCTGCAACTTCTAGGGTTTCTTCTCACGCCTCCGCCATTAGAGCCTTAATAGAAGCTTCACTTTGTTCAACCTTAAGTCGATGATTTCTAGTAACCTTCACCTTCACATCTTGCCCTTTAAACTGTATTTTCACCCTGCTGTAAATGCTTCAGATCTCCGCCGTTCCTGTCTAACCTGTAGATTTATCTGCTCGATATAAAGCCCTTGTAGTTCTTCCCGTATACTCTTACATTTGTTTCTCTTTTCCTAGTATGCTCAGATCTATTCTTCCTTAGATGTCTTTTAAAAACCTGTTTTTCTCCTTGGTAGATCTGCTAAGTATGTTCCGGTTTAAACTGTTATGCCCTGTTCTTGCGAAACTCTGTAATTTAAACGCGACGGTTTAGCCGTTCCCCTTCAACTGCCATTAACCGGAAATGGTGTAGCTTGTCGTAATTGCCGGCTTAACCATGCCATTAGTCCTCAGTTAAACCGTTGCGTAACTTTCATAGATAGTTTCCGGTTTATACTGCTGTATCTTCATAATCCGTTTTCTGCACTTTATCTTTTCCAGTACTTTGCCTTTTCGTTGCAATGGCCAAGCAGTATGTCTCCTGCGATTGGGTTCCTTCTATCATTACTGAGGACGATTTGATCAAGATTTCTGAAATTGGCACGTTAGGACCTCAGTCTGTTTTAAAGTGGCGGGCCCCGGGTAATGAATGTCCCCCTACTCCCAGGTCCGGGGAGGTCATTGTGTTCTTTGATCATATATCTCGAGGCTTCTCTCCCCCAGGTTCAAAGTTTTTCCGGGATGTTCTTGCTGCTTTCCAACTGCACCCTCAGGATATTGGACCCAATTATGTCTCAAACATCTGTGACTTCCAAGTGTTTTTGGAGGTATATCTGCAAGAAGAACCGTCCGTCGATCTGTTCCGGGACTTCTTTCATTTAAACCGGCGCACCGAGTTTACCAGTGGACCACATCAGGAGCTTGGTGGCGTTAGTATTCAGAAGAGGAGAGACGCTGTTTTTCCTCACGCCGCTTTACACACTCATCCGAAAGACTGGAACAAATCATGGTTTTATTGCATTGACACTTCTCCTGAAGGGGAGAACCCTCTGCCGGGTTACCGTGAAACCCGTATTCCGGAGAATCATCCTTTACCACAACGGCTTGGCTCTGTTGAACGGACCCGGTTTCATCACAGCTTTCCAAGCTAAGAGCCTTCATAGCTAATGGTTTGATTGGAACTGATTTTCTACGCTGTTGGCTGTCTTGGAGCATCCTTCCCTTGAGCCGGCGATCACAGCTAATGTGCAAATATTCTGGCAAACCGGATGATCCTCAAAGGTTTACCAAGGAAAAGCTTTCTGAATCGGAAGTTGTAGAATCAGCCAAGAAAATTCTCAATGTTTCTTTGGCAGACTGTAGCAAGGTCGGGTTAGCTCCATATTATAAGAAGAACAAGCCGCCTGCAGTAAGTTTCACTTTACCCTGTATTTGTAATCCGTTTCTTTTAAACCGTCTTTCAATTGTCTTTCTTTCTTTTGATTAGGCTGACGACCCTTTCTGGAAGAGAAATCCTCAGGAGAAAACCGTCAAACAGGTTCGCCGAAAAACCTTTGCCAATAAGAAAAGGAAAGCAGCTGTTGACGCCGGTTCTCCCACTGAAGAGGATGATCCGGATTCCGAGGTATGCTTTAATCTGGTTTAGATTTTGCTTTCATGTACTTGTAATTGTATCTAACGATAACTTTTCCACAGGAGTTGCCTGAAGTGATAATCCGGCCGAAATTGAGGTAACCATTCTTTCCTCTGACTCAGAACCTCTTCCACAAAAAAGTCGTCGCACCGTCCGGAAGTACCAATTTTCTCACCCTTATGCTCAGTTGGACCCTAATTTTATTTTGAAGAAGCAACAGCACGAGGCTCTTCGCCGGACCACACGCCACAGCGGCCTGGCGGTGGAATCATCCGGGATTTCTTTAACACCGGTTCGAAAACGCCGTGCTGAGGTGATACTTTCTCCGACTCCCCTTCATCCGAAGGCCGGGCTTATCCGAAAACCTCTTAAACCGTCTGACCCTGATTATCAGGAAACTCCACTGTCTTCCTCTGGTGAATCGACCGCCACGCAGCTTCCTCCTTTAAAAACTGTCCCAGGATAACTTTCTTCACCTTTCCGGTTTATGATCCCCTTTGCTTTATAATGTCAACTCATTTTGCATACTTTTCCAGCAAACCAAAACCCAGCAAGAAGCCCAAGGCAAATAAGCCTCCTACTGAACCTACTGCAGATGATCCGGCTGCTGATCCGTCAACAACTGTTCCTTCAGAGGGCGAGCCCTTAGCTCCTCTTGAAGACCCTGCGCCTACAGATCACATCTCTGCTCCTGAGAATCCTACTGCTGAAGACGCCCATAATCCACCAAGTCCGGCCCGGGTTAACTCTCCTGAGATTAATCCAGCGTCTCCCAATCTGGCTCATACTGCCACTCCCCCAAACATACCTGCCTCTCCTGATGTTGTGGTAACTGGGGCTGCCTTTGTTGCTCCGGCTGAGCCCACCGTTTTAGCCAAACATACGGCTAAAACGGAAAAGCTATCTCAAGAAAAGGGGAAATGGAGTACTAAGATATCCGGCCTTTCCGATATGAGCGCCCAAGAAATTTACTCCGGGTATCTAAACCGGCTCCACAGCAGCCGGGATTATGAAGCCAGCCTGGTTAACTTAATGAGGGAAAAATATGAGGTAAACCTCTTCTTCTGACTTTGTTCTTTTGATGTGTTTCTATCTCATAACAGCCCCCAAGTTCCGGTTTAGCTGCGTGCTGAAGGTGAACCGGAACTTTGTAGATTGAACAATTGATCTTTACATTAGCCCCCAAGTATCAAGTAGATAACTTGTTTATGTATTTGATACTTGTAAAAGTTGCTGACGATACTTCAACCATACATTAGCCCCCAAGTGTCAAGCAGACAACTTGTTTGTGTGCTTGAGACTTGTAACTTTGAATTGTTGTTGTTTACTGCTTCAACTGCCATTAGCCCCCAAGTGTCAAGTAGACAACTTGTTTGTGTGCTTGAGACTTGTCTGAGTTTTACCTCTTGTTTTTTAACTGTGCTTGCAGGCTGAGTTGAACCGGAATGCTATTGAAATCAATGAACTTCGTAGCCGTCTTACTGAAACAGAATCTGCCGCTTCAAAGGTGAAAAAAGATCTTCAGGTGAGTTTAAAGACTGCTGAAGACCTGAAGAAATACTTTGAAGACGAGCGGACCGCTTTTGAGGTCCAAAAGAAAGATCTGGAGAAACGGGTTCAGGATGCTGAAGGAGCGCTTAACCCGGTTACAGAAGAATTGTCCGGATTAAGACGGCAAATTGACCTGATGACCTCTGCTGTCTTTGGTAAGTATAATCTGAACTCCTGCTTTTATCTTTGTAATCTGCGTTTTGTGCCGGTTTAACTATAATAGTTGTGTGCAGGGCGCCGTGTCTCCCATCTTGGGGATGACTTACGGAAGAAACTTAAAGCTTGCTACACCTTGGTCGAACAGCTATACTCCGGCACTCAGAGGATCATCAGTGCCACTTCTTTTGGTAAACCGGCCCCTACAACGATCCAAGATACATTGAATAAGTTATCTGTTTTGTCGGCTCGTCTTGAAGAAGTCAAGAAATCTGCCGCTCGGGGTGGTGCTCTTCTGGCCCTTACGAGGGCTAAGGCTTGGGTCCCGGATCTTGATCCGGAGGAGGCTTTAACCGGATTTCCAGATACAAAAGATGACAGCTCAGCCTTTACTGAAAAGAATCTCTATGCCCTAACGGAGGAGATGTGTCCCCTCGCCAGCAAGCTTGCAGCTGAATCTGACTTGTCCAGATATCATCCGGGATATAATTTGCAGAACGAACGGGTGGAGCGACCGGTCTATGATACTGTCAACTTAATTCCGCCGGTTCGTCCTCACACCTTTGCTCCTGACATTGACCCTTCTGAACTTATCAACGACGAGATGTATTTCCGGGCCTTGATGAAGATTGACTGGCGTGCGCCGGACTTCCAACCGCTTCACGAAGATCAAGATGTTCCGGATCAAGGCGATGGCCAGCCGTCTCAGCAAGGAGAAGCATAACTTCGAATTTTGTTGCTGTAATCGTAATCTGTGTTCCGCCAAACAATGTTTCCAAACTGTTGGGCTTGCTATGCCTTGTAATAGGCTAGTCGAAACTTGATGTGCTTCAATCCAGATATTTTGTCTTTATGAAATACTTGCCGGTTGAAATGTTGTCTTATATTGGTTGCCTTCCATATCCTCTGCTCCTGCAGAAAAAATATTGAAAATATGTCCTAATGGCTTACCACTGGACGGATTAAATTGTTCTCTTAAAACGTCAAATAAGTATATCTTTATACTAAAAATAACTTTTGATACCTGAGATTTATATATGCTCAGTATTCTTAATCCGATTAGGACTTTAAAATCACTTTAGGAAGACCTACATGGATCCAAGTAGAAACCCGAATTTCTACGGTCCATCTTGATGATAAATCCGGTTCGTCTTGTTCTTCAAGACTTTGCCCGGAAAGTCGTAGCTTTTTGCCTGATATATGATCCGGGCTTTAATGAACGCCGGTTTACTTATGCTGGTATTCATGATCCAGACTTTTCACTTTATAGATATGTGGCCAACTTCTGTAACTGTTCCATTCCGGTTTAAAAGGTTATAAAACACAAAAATACCAAAAATACGCAAATTTTGCAAATAAGACCATGTAGTCGAGGCTTTTTAAGAGCTGCCAGGCTCAAAGCAAGGTTCAGCCAATCAATGGGACGTGGTTTGTCCAACACTCCCAAGGGGCCTAGCCAATCACTGAAAGTGGCATTTATCCAACTTTTCAGGGGGCCAAAAGAACCGTAAATAGAAATTGAGCCAATCAATGGGATGTGGTTTGTCCAACACTCCCAAGGGGCCTAGCCAATCACTGAACGTGGCATTATCCAACTTTTTAGGGGGCCGAAAGAGCCGTAAATAGAAATTGAGCCAATCAATGGGACGTGGTTTGTCCAACACTCCCAAGGGGCCTAGCCAATCACTGAACGTGGCATTATCCAACTTTTCAGGGGGCCGAAAGAACTGTAAAATTTAATCCGATCACTGGGACATGGACGTTGCCATTCCCAGGGGGCCTCCAGGGTTCCACCTGAACCGGAGGGTCAATGTAAACCAATCACTGAACGTGGATTTATCCAACTTTTCAGAGGGTCTCCAGGGTTCTCTCTTGAACCGGTGGGTACTTTGTGAAGCCTTCTCTCCTTGAACCGGATATGATCTCATGTTTTTGAGAGAGTTTTACTGCTCCTTTGCATATTCTGCAAAAAATAATTTCTAAACCAGACAATATATTAAAATATAATATCTGACAATAAACTTGTATGGTTGCTTTCACAAGATTTTTGCATATGGAAAAAGGGCTAAGCCCCCGGTTTACCGAGGGTGCCAGTTTATTCATTACTCATAATATATACATAGGATACATTGGAGCACATAGCTCAAGTATAGTATGGCCGTAAATGCGCGATGTTCCACGGCCTCTTCGTCTCTTCTTCTGATGTCCGTGAGTCCTTGTGTTCTCGAACGTCCACCAAGTAATATGAGCCGTTGTGTAGATTCTTGCTGACCACAAAGGGCCCTTCCCAAGGTGGGGATAGCTTGTGCATATCTGTTTGATCTTGGATGAGCCGGAGTACCAAGTCACCCTCCTGGAACGTCCTTGTTCTAATCCGGCGGCTATGATATCTGCGCAAGTCTTGCTGATAAATCGCCGATCGTGCTGCAGCTATATCACGCTCTTCATCCAGCCGGTCTAAACTGTCCTGCCTTGACTCCTCGTTGATTGCTTCCACATAGGTCGTCACCCTTGGTGAATCATGACGTATATCGCTCGGAAGAACTGCTTCAGCCCCATAAACCATGAAGAAAGGTGTGTAACCTGTAGACCGGTTTGGTGTAGTATTAATACTCCAAAGAACAGATGGCAATTCCTCAACCCAACATCCCGGGGTTCTCTGCAAAGGTGTCATAAGCCGGGGTTTGATTCCTCGCAAAATCTCCTGATTTTCCCTTTCAGCTTGACCATTGGATTGGGGGTGGGCCACAGAAGATACGTCCAAACGAATATGCTCTCGTTGACAGAATTCTTCCATCTCACCCTGAGATAAATTGGTACCATTGTCCGTGATGATGCTGTGCGGAAAGCCAAACCGGAATATTACTTTTTTGATAAATTTGACTACCGTTGCCGCATCACACTTGCTTATAGGCTCCGCTTCAACCCACTTTGTAAACTTGTCTACTGCCACTAGTAGATGAGTTTTCTGATCTTGAGATTGCTTGAAAGGTCCAACCATATCAAGACCCCAAGTCGCGAACGGCCAAGTTATTGGTATCATCCGGAGTTCCTGTGGTGGAACCAGAGCACGTCTTGAGAATTTCTGACAAGCGTCACACTTCCGGACCAGATCTGCCGCATCTGCATGAGCGGTTAACCAATAGAAACCATGTCGGAATGCTTTAGCCACCAATGATTTTGAACCGGCATGATGACCACAATCCCCTTCATGAATCTCGCGAAGAATCTCACAACCTTCCTCAGCTGATACACATCGCTGAAATACTCCAGAAGTACTGCGATGGTGAAGTTCTCCGTTTGCAATTGTCATGGACTTAGAGCGCCGGATTATCTGTCGTGCTTCTTCTTCGTCATCTGGCAACTCTCCTCGGCTCAGGTATGCCAAATAGGGCAGCGTCCAATCCGGAATAATATGGAGCGCTGCAACTAACTGTGCCTCTGGGTCCGGAATGGCTAGGTCTTCTTCCGTCGGTATCTGAACCGACGGACTGTGTAATTCATCCATAAAGGTGTTTGGTGGCACCGGTTTACGTTGCGACCCTAGCCGGCTTAGAGCGTCAGCCACTTCATTCCTCCGCCGGTCTATATGATCCACCTGATATCCTTTAAAGTATCCTGCGACTGCTTCAACCTCTCGTCTATAAGCCGCCATGAGGGGATCTCTTGAATCCCACTTGCCAGAAACTTGCTGTGCCATCAGATCTGAGTCACCCAGGCACTCAACCCGGCTCAAGTTCATCTCCTTTGCTAGCCGCAAACCATGAAGTAATGCTTCATATTCCGCTGCATTATTAGTACAAGGAAATAATAAGCGGAGTACATAGCAAAATTTATCACCTCTGGGGGAAGTTAAGACAACTCCAGCCCCCGAGCCCTCCAACTGTTTTGAACCGTCAAAGTGAATCGTCCAATAAGTAAGATCCGGCTTCTCCTCAGGAGTCTGCAACTCTATCCAGTCATTTATGAAGTCTACCAATGCCTGAGATTTTATAGCAGTGCGTGGTATATATTTCAACTCATGCGGGCTGAGCTCAATGGCCCACTTTGCTACTCTGCCCGTAGCTTCCCTGTTCTGGATTATATCCCCCAACGGTGCTGAACTAACCACAGTTATTGGATGCCCTTGGAAATAGTGCTTCAGTTTCCGGTTTGCCATGAACACCCCATATACCAACTTCTGCCAATGAGGGTATCTCTGCTTGGACTCAATGAGTACTTCACTCACATAATAAACTGGGCGCTGAACCGGGTACTCCTTCCCTGCTTCCTTGCGCTCAACCACAATTGCAACGCTGACTGCCCGTGTATTGGCAGCAACGTATAACAGCAAAGGCTCCTTGTCAATAGGAGCAGCTAAAACCGGCGGTTTTGCTAGTTGCCGTTTCAGATCCTCAAATGCTGCATTTGCCTCATCACTCCAGATAAACCGGTCTGTTTTCCTTAACATCTGGTAAAGTGGGATCGCCTTCTCTCCCAAGCGACTGATGAACCGGCTTAACGCTGTGATCCGGCCAGCTATGCGCTGAACATCATTGATGCAAACCGGTTTAGTCAAAGACGTGATGGCCTTGATCTTTTCTGGGTTAGCTTCTATTCCTCTGTTTGAGACCAAGAATCCCAGTAGCTTACCTGCCGGAACACCAAAAGCACATTTTTCCGGATTAAGCATCATCCTATAAGCCCGAAGATTATCAAAGGTTTCCTTGAGATCCTATATCATTGTTCCTTCTTTCTTCGATTTGACCACAATGTCATCCACATAGGCATGAACGTTCCTCCCTATCTGCCCCTTCAAACAATTCTGAACGCAACGTTGATAAGTTGCCTGTGCACACTTAAGCCCAAAAGGCATAGACACATAGCAAAAAGCACCAAAAGGAGTTATGAAAGCTGTCTTCTCTTGGTCTTCCACTGCCATCTTGATCTGGTGATACCCTGAATATGCATCCAAAAAACTTAGCCGCTCACACCCCGCCGTGGCATCGATGATCTGATCGATGCGAGGTAGAGCAAAAGGATCAATTGGGCAAGCTTTATTGAGGTCCGTGTAGTCCACACACATCCTCCACTTCCCATTCTTCTTTAAAACCAGCACCGGATTAGCCAACCACTCTGGATGAAAAACTTCTATGAACCCTGCGGCCAAAAGTCTGGCCACTTCTTCCCCTATAGCCTTGCGCCTCTCCTCGTTGAAGCGGCGCAGATACTGCTTAACCGGTTTAAACTTCGGATCAATGTTTAACTTGTGCTCAGCGAGTTCCCTCGGTACACCTGGCTTGTCATAAGGTTTCCATGCAAAGATATCCCGGTTCTCACGGATGAACTCGATGAGCGCGCTTTCCTATTTAGGATCAAGGTTAGCACTAATAATGAATTGCTTAGACGAATCTCCACGCACAAAATCAACTTGCTTGGTCTCTTCAGCTGATTTAAACTTCAACGCCGGATCATGCTCGGTAGTTGGCTTCTTCAGCGGAGTCATATCTGCCGGATCAACATTATCTTTATAAAATTTCAACTCTTCTGTGGCACACACTGCTTCTGCATAAGCTGCATCACCTTCCTCACATTCCACTGCTATCTTGCGACTTCCATGAACCGTAATCGTGCCTTTATGACCCGGCATTTTAAGCTGCAAATAAACATAACATGGCCTAGCCATAAACTTAGCATAAACCGTCCTTCCAAACAGAGCATGATATGGACTTTTGATCTTGACGACTTCGAAAGTGATCATCTCTGACCTGGAATCATATTCGTTCCCAAAGGTAACTTCCAAGTCAATCTTTCCAACCGGATAAGCTGACTTACGTGGGACCACTCCGTGAAACACTGTGTTTGATTGCCTTAGCTTCTTATCTGTCAAACCCATATGACGGAAAGTCTCATAATATAAGATATTGATACTGCTACCACCATCCATGAGAACTTTAGTAAATTTGTAACCTCCCACTTGAGGTGCTACCACCAAGGCTAAATGGCCCGGATTATCCACCCGCATTGGGTGGTCTTCTCTGCTCCATACAATGGGCTGCTCCGACCATCGAAGAAATTGCGGTGTCGCCGGTTCCACTGCATTAACAGCCCGCTTCAAAACCTTCTGGTCTCTCTTACACAGACTTATGGTGAAGACATGATATTGCCCACTGCTTAACTCCTTCGGATTACCCTGATATCCAGATTGCGGCTGCTGTTGCTGACGCTGTTGCTGCTGATTTCCCTGATTATTATAATTCCCTTGGCCCTGCTGCTGATTATTCTGATTACTGTAACCACCTTGATGATGTGATTGATTGCCCTGACCATTATAGTTTCCTTGATTATTCTGGCCACCTGCCCGGTTTTTATAACCATTGCTATTGCCCCTATATCCTGATCCGGAGTTGTTCCCCTGACGACCCGGACCATAAAATCCAGGACCTGAACCACCATTTGGGGGTCGATTGTGAGGATTGAAACGGCCCGCCACTGCCTTCATAAGGGGTATGCACTCTCTCATGGTATGCCTTGCCACTTTCCCTTTCACGCTATGCTTCGGACAAGGCTGGTCTAACTCCTGATCCCAGCTAAGAGCTCCTCCGCCGGTTTGCGAAGACGGATCTCCCGGGCTACGCTGAAAATCCCCTTGAACTTGAGTGTTGGCCACGAAGTCAGAGCCGCCCTCTGCTTTCCGTTTGCCCAAAAAACTTGAGGTAGCCGGATTAATTGGCGCCGGTTTACCTGACTTGCTAACCTTTCCAGTCCAGTCTCCTTCCGCTTCTGGATACTTGGTATTATCAGAATCTCCGTATTTCACCAGGGCACTCATGAGAGTTCCCATATCATTGCAGTCCCTTTTAAGCCGTCCGAGCTTTAACTTTATAGATTCAAACTGGCAATTATTCTCCAAAGTCACTATCGCCGTACTAGGATTAATACCATTTGAAGAGTGCAAAATCTCTGCTACTCTCCGTACCCAAGCTGCCGTAGACTCCTGCTCTCCTTGCACACAAGCTGCTAGATCCACTATTGACATCGGCTGTTTGCATGTGTCTTTGAAGTTTTTGATAAACTGGCTGCGTAGTTCCCCCCATGATCCAACAGAGTTCGGGGGTAGAGCTTTCATCCAGGTCCGGGTCGTGCCTTCAAGCATCATAGTAAAATATTTAGCACAAGCCGATTCATCCACGTCCAGCATCTCCATGGCCATCTCATAACTTTCAACCCAAGCTTCCGGTGCTAAATCGGCTGTGTAGTTAGGTACCTTGCGGGGCCCCTTGAAATCTTTGGGCAGCTTGACACTCCGTAAAGCGGGGACAAGACACTGCACCCCGAAGGAACTCGCCGTAACCCCTGTTTCTGCAGTGGCTGTGTGAACCGGCGTTGTTTGACGAATCTCCTCCCTGGCTCCTGACCTAACCCGGTTTATCTCCGGAGCTTGTACTGCCGCACCTGTCGGATTATCCTGCCTGCGCTGATGCCTCCTGCGTTCACTGCTAGATACTTCTGGCTCCTCCCAATGCCTAGTATAACTTCGGCTGGGACGTGGTGTTGAATGTAACCTCTCCCTGCTATGAGAATATGCCTGCTGCTGTATCAACGCCGTATTAAGTAGCTTCTGGACCCTGCGCGCCTCTATCGCCACCGGAGACGTTTCTTCCGCAGGTAAAGCGGCCAAACGCGCCGCTGCTGCAGCGATGTTATCCAAAGGGTTTGAATAATGACCTGGAGGGACGGGAACATAAGGTGCCAACGTAATCCGGCGCTCCCGCTCTGCGGTGGGTTGCTGAACCGGCTCCTCCCTGGCCGGGGGTGCCCTCCGGTTTGAAGCCGGATTGTTACTAGTCCCAGCCCCAGGTGTCCTGAACAGATTCGTTGCTTCATAAACCGGCGGTATACGAGACCGGTACTTTCGTCCCCTTACTCCTTCCATAGAAGCTTGCTCCATCCTTAAGTAAAAGGCTTGATCATCCAATTCCGCTTGTCTCACTGCTATCATCTCTCTCTCTGCCTTTAGGTCTTCCTTTAACTGATCAATCCGGCCTTTCAACTGAAGGAGCTCTGCATCATGATGCGCCTTGTCTGCTGGAGCTACCGTTTCCACCGCTTTAGCTGTGAACTCCTCGATCAAGGTGGATAGAACTTCCGTAAGCGAGGGGGTTGGGCCGCTTCCCGCTGCACCAGCTTCCGCTGTCGTTCCGTTCGCCGGGGGCTGTGAACCGGCCATGAAGACCGCCACCCGGTTTGGCGGGTCAAAGGGGCCCGGAATACTGTTTCCATCGGACTCGCCCTCAGACCGGCCGTCCTGCAACTGATACAGAGATTCAGTTTCTCCGGATGAAGATTCATTGTCTGAATAGACAACTGTTGCTCCATCAGATTCCGATCCGTCTTGGATTCGACCTCTGTGGATTGCTCCAACGAACATGTGCTCCATGGTGGGCTGAACCTGGGCCGATCTCGCACGCTGAGCCGGCTCGACGATGTTGGGGAAGACGTCCGGCTCAGGTCCCGGTTCGCCGATTTTGCCAATGAAGACTTGGATGCTGCCGAAGGGAACCCGGTACCCGTATTCGATCGAATCGGCTTCCGGTCCCCAACCTGCGTCGTCGATGTAGATCCGGCCGCGGCGACTCTTGGTCATCCGGCCGACCGCGTAACCCTTGAGCCCTTCGAAGCTGCCCTTCAAGAACTCGAAACCATCGTGCGCAGGCCCCACGGTGGGCGCCAACTGTCGTGGAAATTGCACGGCAGATGTCCGGTTTAGCGGACTTGATGATGGAACCATCGCACGGGTTAGCTTGAAGGGGTTCATAGCACACAAGGGACACAGAAGGTTTATACTAGTTCGGCCCCTTCGATGAAGGTAAAAGCCTACGTGTAGTTGGTTTGGTATTGCTTGGGCGTCGGATTACAGGGAGCGGATTCGCTTGCCTGCGTCTCGACGGGTTGATTGTTGCTTGTCCTTGTACCGTCGCCGGGTCGTCCCTTTATATAGAGGGTACGCCCGGTCCGGTTTACAGATTCCCGAGGCCGGCACATATTCGTGTCCGCCTCGGTCTCTGTCTTTTCTTCCTTATCTCTCAAGTTACATCATAGGGCGGTTTACAAACCTTAATTCTACACATGGGCCGTAAGATCTTATGGGCTGTAGCCTTTATTAAATATTACAAACAAGTATAATATAACAAAGCCGGTTTATACTAGCCGGTTTATACCATGCAAATAAAGGTTAGTATCGTGGGGTGGCTCCCGCTAACTGCTAACTGCTCTCCCCGATCTAGATGAACAGACATGCTAGTATCGCGACACAAACATGACTACCATACTAGTAAAGGCTAGAGTGAAAGGGGTTCTGAAAAAGATGAAATTGTCACCACTATGGCATGCCAAAGTATGACAGCAAGCACTAACATGTCTTCCAATAAGATAGAAGGAGATAAAAACTAACGAGCTCTTTCGCAACACCAAACCAAGTGCTATCGAGACGACTCTGGAGCCAGATGACTTTTATTCAAGAAAGCTGGCCCAGATTGAACCTGGGAATTGCAAGGCCCTTTTTGGGTTCCTTCTAACAAACATTACAGCTGTAGTATTGATTTGGA
>LR738710.1:837620514-837643896 GCA_902687465.1 Secale cereale
ATAGACACGTTTCATTTGCATCTCAAGACCTTTGAGGCGCTTCTGTAAATACATTCATCGTAGGCCCAGTACTTTATACATGTCGTGTACAGTCGTTATATTTATCTTTAAATATACATAAGTGACTCGGCACAAATGGAATATTTCACTTTAAATACGGATTGATTTATTTTGAATTTGTATTTCCTCATTTCAAATTTGATCATTTAATTTATCATGGCATGGCCGCACATGCATATTACTCCAAAAATATAATTATATGAAGGCACCAAATGACTTCATAGATTGCATTTGCAAACATCACGTTATAAAAATTGGCAAGCTGAGTGGACTAATTAGCCCGAACAGATACTTACACCAAAGTTCACAACTGAATAATAAAAGACATTCATACAAAACATACAAATAAATAAGAAATATCCTATAGTCTAGAACTATGCTTGTCAATTAAGCTAAAACATAACATAAGCCACAATACTTGTTCATTCATTCAGACCTGGGATGTCCACTAGCGCACTTGTACTCATTGTGAAACCCGCCTCCTAGGAGGATTTGTACCAAACTCCCTCTTCTCAATGCAATGAAACGCAAAAGTCTTTTGCGTTTTCTCGAAAAAATATACTTGTTCATTCACAGACTAGTTCGTCAACTGATCCTCACTCCTTCAATGCACTGCCTTTCCAAATGCGGAACTACCCAATTACTCCTGGCTCTCTTAATGCACTCTCTCTTCGAATCCTCAGCCGCCCTGAAAAAGAAAATGACCAATGTTTTATACAAGTGCAAGATAAGATGTTCATTGATTACTAAAATATATTAAATGTGGTAATTGGAGCATACTGGATGCTTGTATGGAAACATACTTACATGTGAGCAAGGTCAAGCAATAATATAACCAGCATCTCCTACTATTTGGAGCATACTGGATGTTTGTATGGAAACATACTTTCATATGGTCTAACCAGTTCTCATCTCCTAGATTTAGCCACGGAGAGAGACTGCAACATATTGCTCTCCAAGCATGTTTCCTTCAACCAGATATGTTCTATCTCTACTTCTCAAAATTCCATTGGCCACGGGTTTTTTTTTGTTTCTCGAATTGATTGAAAAGAACAAGACTTCAGTTATATCCCTTTTTTTGCAAGAAATGAAACATTTGTTATTCATAAAACCGGGAAGATTTCACCTTACACAAAGAAGGAAAATTTCATAGAGAAGTAGACCAACTACAATTAGAGAACCGTTTGGATACCTGGCATATATGTACCTGCTTAGTGACTTGGTGAAGACCACCTAGCTTGACTGCACCGCTATTTTCAGTATGAGCATTCTCCAATTAAATAGGGAGAGGTATGAATGGAGAGACATAATCAGCTAAAGAATGATAATTCCCAAGAGTTCCGATATCATGTACTAGGAATCTACTAAGTATCCCTATTCTACACATACTTTCAGTGTTCTTAGATTTTGGTTTTGTCACAACATAATAATTTATTTTGAAAGCTAAACATGCATGCATGATGCAAACAAATGAAGTACTCGTCATGCAAACTAGAAGTGTATGTGTGTTTTACTCTGTCGGCATATAGTGTTGAGTGATCTTGCGATGTTGTTTCCATCATATGTTCATTGTACTATAACGTAAACCAATGCTAACATGCCAGGCCTGGAACAATTTAAGTTCATTTATGTGATTATAAATTATCAAATGTAACCTTGACCGTAAATCAATGGATTATGACATGTTCAATCATAGTATATCAATTGCTAGCCAACATTTGGAAGTTCATATATGTACCGTTGAAGTAGCTAAATAATGAACTGTGAATGAAATCAAATCCTTCGCTATAGGAAAAATTAACCAATTGGTACTACTTGCCAGAAAGCAGCAACTACGAACATACAAGGGAGGAGGCTAGACAGACCTTGGGATCAAGTGGAGTGAGTCCAATAAATAGCACTCGTGCATAAAACATCAGAGGTCAAATCACGCACTGGTAGCTCCAAGGCAACAACACCGATGGTTACCAATCCCCGCGCGACATCTAGAGCTTTGCCACGAGGGCCGTGCGCGTGGACGGATGGCAAAACGACAGCAAGGAGCGGAGCCAAAGGTGGTCTCCGATGCCCGGCGCCAACACCCCCGTCCGCCACCCCGCAGAGCTGTCTTTGCAACGCAGCATGTTGTATGCCAGACACGACGAGCGTTGTCCAGGATGGTAGTTTTTCACCTCTCCTCAGGATCTGTAAACAACACGCAACACAACCGAGAAGCAATCAAACCGAGCGAACTGTATGTATGCTCAATGTTCAGAAGATATTTTTATTGATGTGAATATCTAGTCTACTCCTACCACGGAGCAGAGCACCTGCAGTTTGCAGAGTCGAACACAAAGAATTACAACGATTAAGCAGGAAATCAATTTACTACATAAGTTTGAGATACTAGAAGAATTTGAGGATTTTCCGTACCATCTTGAGAGATCAGATCCCAGTGGGTTGGGGCACGACGAATCTGGGGTGCCTACCCTAGCCGGCACGGATGTAATCTTGCTCTCCAAATCCCACCAGTAGGTTGAAGAGAAAGATGTTCGTCGCAGCAAATGCATCCTCCGACCTGCCCGCCCAATCGCAGTCGCCACCACCGAGGCACCCGCCGGCCGGTCTCTGTCCCCCAACCTCGGCCGCATCCAATCGCTCGCCACCCATCGACTATCCCTCAGTCCGCCACCAGACGCATCGAGCACTGCTCCTCTGTGGAGGCGATGCACATCACCGGCCAGGAGGGATCCCATTAGATGGATTAGGAGGTTGAAGAAGGAGATAAGTGGGGAGATGGCGGCGTGGGTGAGAGAAAATATATACGGGGAGATATTTTCTGGCGGCAAAAGAAAAATAGGAGCGCCAAGGGCCAAAATAATTTCCTCCAAAGGAAATTCAGGAAAACTTAATTATTAATATTTAGGGAAATGATGATTTATTTCTATTATAGATAAAACAACTAGAAAAGGGGTAAGTGATCGTACACTTGCTCTATTATTACTTTTTGCATGTATGTCATTAAGAAGCACACATTAGGCCCGTGTCGTTCCACACGAGCGACATAGGCGGTGAACCTAGCCACCACCGACAACCGCCTCCCCACTCGCAGTGGCCAGGGTGTGCTGCCGGGGAAAGCCCGTGTGGCAGTGGCAACGTCGAGCTTCTTTTTCAGGGAGTGAGCATTCTCATGGCAGGCTCATGTGGTGCGGGCGAGTGGACGTCGCGTGCTTTGTATTGGTGGGTTGATAGTCCTCTCATTAGTCAAATAGGCAGATCTAGGGCCTTCGTGCCCGGATCTGGTGTGCGGACGCCAGTCGTTCAGTGGGGACGCCCTTGGCGGTGTGTGTTGGAGTTATGCCCTAGAGGCAATAATAAAAGCATTATTATTATATCTTCTTGTTCATGATAATTGTTTGTTATTCATGCTTGAATTGTATTGTACGGAAACAACGATACATGTGTGAATACATAGACCAAAATGAGTCCCTGGTAGGCCTCTAGTAACCAGCTCGTTGATAAACAGATGGTCACGGTTTCCAGACCATGGACATGAGATGTCAGTGATAACGGGATCACATCATTAGGAGAATAATGTGATGGACAAGACCCAAACTTGAGCATAACACGAGATCGTATAGTTCGTAATGCATAAGCTTTTCGGTGTCGAGTATTTATTCCTTAGACCATGAGGTTGTACAACTCCCGGATACCGTAGGAGTACTTTGGGTGTGCCAACCGTCACAACGTAACTGGGTGGCTATAAAGGTACGCATCGGGTATCTCCGAAAGTGTCTGTTGAGTTGGTACGAACCGAGACTGGGATATTGTCACTCCGTATGACGGAGAGGTACCTCTGGGCCCACTCGGTAAGTCATCATCATAATGAGCTCAATGTGACTAAGTAGTTAGTCACGGGATGATGAATTACGGATCGAGTAAAGAGACTTGCCATAACGAGATTGAACAAGGTATCGGGAATACCGACGATCGAATCTCGGGCAAGTACCGTACCGATAGACAAAGGGAATAACATACGGGATTGAGTGAATCCTTGACACGGTGGTTCATCCGATGAAGATCATCGAGGAACACGTGGGAACCAACATGGGTATCCAGATCCCGCTGTTGGTTATTGACCGGAGAGTGGTTTCGGTCATGTCTACGTGTCTCCCGAACCCGTAGGTTCTACACACTTAAGGTTCGGTAACGCTAGGGTCGTAGAGATTAATGCACGTGGAAACCCGAAAGTTGTTCAGAGTCCCGGATGAGATCCCGGACATCACGAGGAGTTCCGGAATGGTCCGGAGGTAAAGATTGATATATGGGAAGTCCAGTTTCGGCCAACGGGTGATCTCCGGGGGTCACCGGGAGCGTCCCGGGACCACCGGAGGGGCCCCGGGGGTCCACCGGGTGGGGCCACCCATCCCGGTGGGGCCCCTAGGCCGCAAGGGGATGCGTGCAGCCCTCTGGGCTGGCGCACCACAAGGGGGCCACACCTCCCCATGCGCATAGGGATAAAACCCTAAGGGGAGGGGGGCCACCACTTGCCTTGGGGGAGGGGGACTCCTCCCTGGCCGCCACCCCCCTTGCAGATTGGATCTGCAAGGGGCTGGCGCCCCCCTGGCCCCCTATATATATGTGGGGGGGGAGAGGGCAGCCGCACCTCAGCCCTGGCGCCTCTCCCCTCCCGTCACACCTCCCAACTCCTTCGCAGGGCAGCCCGGCGAAGCCCTGCTGCGATCTCCACTGCATCCGTCATCACGCCGTCGTGCTGCCGGATCTCTGACGACTTCTCCTCCCCCCTTGCTGGATCAAGAAGGAGGTGACGTTGCTGCACCGTACGTGTGTTGAACGCGGAGGTGCCGTCCGTTCGGCGCTAGATCATCGGTGACGAAGAACGTGAAGAGTACGACTACTTCATCCTTGCTTCGTTGAAAGCTTCCGCATGCAATCTTCATAACGGTATGTAGATGCACTCTTAGTTGCTCGTTGCTAGATGTCTCCATACTTGGATCTTGGTGAAGACGTAGAAAATTTTTGATTTATGCTACGTTCCCCAATAGTGGCATCTGAGCCTAGGTTTTATGCGTAGCATCTTGGCACGAGTAGAACACAAAGCAGTTGTGGACGTATGATCTTGTTCAACTTTCTTACCGTTACTAGTCAATCTTGATTCGGCGGTATTGTGGGATGAAGCGGCCCGGACCGACCTTACACGTACACTTACGTGAGACTGGTTCCACCGACAGACATGCACTAGATGCATAAGGTGGCTGGCGGGTGTCTGTCTCTCCTACTTTAGTCGGATCGGATTCGATGAAAAGGGTCCTTATGAAGGGTAAATAGAAGTTGACAAATCACGTTGTGGTTTTGGCGTAGGTAAGAAACGTTCTTGCTAGAAATCCTATAGAAGCCACGTAAAACTTGCAACAACAATTAGAGGACGTCTAACTTGTTTTTGCAGCATGTGTTTTGTGACGTGGTATGGCCAAGAACGAAGATGTGATGAATGATATATGTGATGTATGAGATTGATCATGTTTTTGTAATAGGAAATCACGACTTGCATGTCTATGAACTTGACAACCGGCAGGAGCCATAGGAGTTGTCCTTATTATTGTATGACCTAGAGAAAACCAAGCTGAAAGACGATGGTAGCAACTATACGGATGAAGGAAATATGCCCTAGAGGCAATAATAATAATGTTATTTGTATTTCCTTATATCATGATAAATGTCTTTTATTCATGCTAGAATTGTATTAACCGGAAACTTAGTACATGTGTGGATACATAGACAAAACAGTATGTCCCTAGTATGCCTCTACTAGACTAGCTCATTGATCAAAGATGGTTATGTTTCCTAGCCATAGACATGAGTTGTCATTTGATCAACGGGATCACATCATTAGGAGAATGGTGTGATGGACTAGACCCATCCGTTGGCATAGCACTATGATTGTTTAGTTTTACTGCTATTGCTTTCTTCATGACTTATACATGTTCCTATGACTATGAGATTATGCAACTCCCGAATACCGTAGGAACACCTTGTGTGCTATCAAACGTCACAACGTAACTGGGTGATCATAAAGATGCTCTACAGGTGTCTCCGAAAGTATTCGTGGTGTTGGCATAGATCAAGATTAGGATTTGTCACTCCGAGTGTCGGAGAGGTATCTCTGGGCCCTCTCGGTAACACACATCATAATAAGCCTTGCAAGCAAAAGACTAATGAGTTAGTCACGAGATGATGTGTTACGGAATGAGTAAAGAGACTTGCCGGTAACGAGATTGAACTAGGTATAGTGATACCGACGATCGAATCTCGGGCAAGTAACATACCGATGACAAAAGGAATAACGTATGTTGTTATGCGGTTCGACCGATAAAGATCTTCGTAGAATATGTAGGAGCCAATATGGGCATCCAGGTTCCGCTATTGGTTATTGACCGGAGAGATGTCTCGGTCATGTCTACATAGTTCTCGAACCCGTAGGGTCCGCACGCTTAAACGTTCGTTGACGATATAGTATTTAATGAGTTATGTATGTTGGTGACCGAATGTTATTCGGAGTCCCGGATGTGATCACGGACATGACGAGGAACTCCGGAATGGTCCGGAGATAAAGATTAATATATGAGATAATAGTGTTTGACCTCCGGAAGGGTTCTGGAATTCACCGGAAGGGGTTCCGGATGTTTCCCGAAGTGTTTGGGTACGAGAACACGTTATTTGGGCCAAAAGGGAAAGCACACAAGGTTTTTGGAAAGCGCAAAAGGAAGTTTTGCGGAGTCCAGGGGCCAGACGCCAAGGTCCCTGGCGTCTGGGTCCAGACGCCGGGAACCCTGGCGTCTGGCCCTGGAGTCCGAGAAGGACTCTTGCCTTTCGGGTGAAACCGACTTTGTGAAGGCTTTTACTCCAAGTTTCGACCCCAAGGCTCAACATATAAATAGAGGGGTAGGGCTAGCACCCAAGACACATCAAGATACACCAAGCCGTGTGCCGGCTACCCCGACCCTCTAGTTTATCCTCCGTCTAGTTTCTGTAGTGCTTGGCGAAGCCCTGCAGAGATTGTTCTTCATCAACAACCGTCACCACGCCGTCGTGCTGCCGGAACTCATCTACTACTTCGCCCGTCTTGCTGGATCAAGAAGGCGAGGACGTCATCGAGCTGAACGTGTGCTGAACGCGGAGGTGCCGTACGTTCGGTACTAGATCGGGACGGATCGTGAAGGTGCACGACTACATCAACCACGTTGATAAACGCTTCCGCTTTCGGTCTACGAGGGTACGTAGACACACTCTCTCCTCTCGTTGCTATGCATCTAGTAGATAGATCTTGTGTGATCGTAGGAAAATTTTGAAAATACTACGTTCCCCATCAGTGGCATCATGAGCCAGGTCTATGCGTAGATGATATGCACGAGTAGAACACAATGAGTTGTGGGCGATACTAGTCATACTGCTTACCAGCATGTCATACTTTGCTTCGGCGGTATTGTGAGATGAAGCGGCCCGGACCGACATTACGCGTACGCTTACGCGAGACTGGTTTCACCGTTACGAGCACTCGTTGCTTAAAGGTGACTGGCGGGTGTCTGTCTCTCTCACTTTAGCTGAATCAAGTGTGGCTACGCCCGGTCCTTGTGAAGGTTAAAACAGCACATACTTGACAAAACATCGTTGTGGTTTTGTATGCGTAGGTAAGAACGGTTCTTGCTAAGCCCGTAGCAGCCACGTAAAACTTGCAACAACAAAGTAGAGGACGTCTAACTTGTTTTTGCAGGGCATGTTGTGATGTGATATGGTCAAGACATGATGAGTTATACGGCTTTGTATGAGATGATCATGTTTTGTAATGTTATCGGCAACTGGCAGGAGCCATATGGTTGTCGCTTTATTGTATGAAATACAACCGCCATGTAATTGCTTTACTTTATCACTAAGCGGTAGCGATAGTCGTAGAAGCAATAGTTGGCGAGACGACAACGATGCTACGATGGAGATCAAGGTGTCGCGCCGGTGACGAAGGTGATCATGACGGTGCTTTGGAGATGGAGATCAAAAGCACAAGATGATGATGGCCATATCATGTCACATATTTTGATTGCATGTGATGTTTATCTTATTATGCTTCTTATTTTGCTTAGAACGACGGTAGCATTATAAGATGATCCCTTACTAAATTTCAAGGTATAAGTGTTCTCCCTGAGTATGCATCGTTGCGAAAGTTCGTCGTGCAGAGACACCACGTGATGATCGGGTGTGATAAGCTCTACGTTCAAATACAACGGGTGTAAGCCAGTTTTGCACACGCAGAATACTCGGGTTAAACTTGACGAGCCTAGCATATGCAGATATGGCCTCGGAACACTGGAGACCGAAAGGTCGAGCGTGAATCATATAGTAGATATGATCAACATAAGATGTTCACCATTGATACTACTCCATCTCACGTGATGATCGGACATGGTTTAGTTGATTTGGATCACGTGATCATTTAGATGACCAGAGGGATGTCTATCTAAGTGGGAGTTCTTTAATTAATATGATTAAATTGAACTTTAATTTATCATGAACTTAGTCCTGATAGTTTTTGCATATCTATGTTGTTGTAGATCAATGGCCCGTGCTACCGTTCCTTTGAATTTTAATGCATTCATAGAGAAAGCTAAGTTGAAAGATGATGGTAGCAATTACACGGGCTGGGTCCATAACTTGAGGATTATCCTCATTGCTTCACAGAAGAATTATGTCCTTGAAGCACCGCTAGGTGACATGCCCCCTCCCGCTAATGTAGACGCTTTGAACGTCTGGCAGTCGCGGTCTGATGACTACACAATAGTTCAGTGTGCCATGCTTTACGGCTTAGAACCGGGACTTCAATGACGTTTTGAACGTCATGGACCATATGAGATGTTCCAGGAGTTGAAGTTAATATTTCAAGCAAATGCCCGGATTGAGAAATATGAGATTTCCAATAAGTTCTACAGCTGCAAGATGGAGGAGAATATTTCTATCAGTGAACACTTTCTCAGAATGTCTGGGTACTACAATCATATGACTCAACTTGGTTGCAAAGTTGACGAGGATAGTGTTATTGATAGAGTTCTTCAATCACTGCCACCAAGCTATAAAGGCTTCGTGATGAACTATAATATGCAAGGGATGCAAAAGACAATTCCCGAGCTCTTCGCTATGCTTAAGGCTGCGGAGGTAGAAATCAAAAAGGAGCATCAAGTGTTGATGGTTAACAAGACCACTAGTTTCAAGAAAAAGGGCAAGGGAAAGAAGGGGAACTTCAAGAAGAATAGCAAGACAGTTGCTACTCCCACGAAGAAACCCAAGTCTGGAGCCAAGCCTGAAACTGAGTGCTTCTACTGCAAGGGGACTGGACACTGGAAGCGGAACTGCCCCAAGTATTTGGCGGATAAGAAGGATGGCAAGGTGAACAAAGGTATATGTGATATACATGTTATTGATGTGTACCTTACTAGTGCTCGTAGTAGTACCTGGGTATTTGATACCGGTTCGGTTGCTAATATTTGTAACTCGAAACAGGGACTACGGATTAAACGAAGATTAGCTAAGGACGAGGTGACGATGCGCGTGGGAAATGGTTCCAAAGTCGATGTGATCGCCGTCGGCACGCTACCTCTACATCTACCTTCGGGATTAGTTTTAGACCTAAATAATTGTTATTTGGTGCCAGCGTTGAGCATGAACATTATATCTGGATCTTGTTTGTTGCGAGACGGTTATTCATTCAAATCAGAGAATAATGGTTGTTCTATTTTTATGAATAATATCTTTTATGGTCATGCACCCTTGAAGAGTGGTCTATTCTTATTGGATCTCGATTGTAGTGATACACATATTCATAATATTGAAACCAAAAGATGCAAGGTTAATAATGATAGTGCAACTTATTTGTGGCACTGCCGTTTAGGTCATATTGGTGTAAAGCGCATGAAGAAACTCCATAGTGATGGACTTTGGGAATCACTTGATTATGAATCACTTGGTGCTTGCGAACCATGCCTCATGGGCAAGATGACTAAAACTCCGTTCTGCGGAACTATGGAGCGAGCAACAAATTTGTTGGAAATCATACATACCGTTGTATGTGGGCCAATGAGTGTTGAAGCTCGCGGCGGGTATCGTTATTTTCTGACCTTCATTGATGATTTGAGCAGATATGGGTATATCTACTTAATGAAGCACAAGTCTGAAACATTTGAAAAGTTCAAAGAATTTCAGAGTGAAGTAGAGAATCATCGTAACAAGAAAATAAAATTTCTACGATCTGATCGTGGAGGAGAATATTTGAGTTACGAGTTTGGTCTTCATTTGAAACAATGTGGAATAGTTTCACAACTCACGCCACCCGGAACACCACAGCGTAATGGTGTGTCCGAACGTCGTAACCGTACTTTATTGGATATGGTGCGATCTATGATGTCTCTTACCGATTTACCGCTATCGTTTTGGGGTTATGCTTTAGAGACAGCTGCATTCACGTTAAATAGGGCACCATCTAAATCCGTTGATACGACACCTTATGAACTATGGTTTGGCAAGAAACCAAAGTTGTCGTTTCTTAAAGTTTGGGGCTGCGATGCTTATGTGAAAAAGCTTCAACCTGATAAGCTCGAACCCAAGTCGGAAAAATGTGTCTTCATAGGATACCCAAAAGAGACTGTTGGGTACACCTTCTATCACAGATCTGAAGGCAAGATATTCGTTGCTAAGAATGGATCCTTTCTAGAGAAGGAGTTTCTCTCGAAAGAAGTGAGTGGGAGGAAAGTAGAACTTGATGAGGTAATTGTACCTTCTCCAGGATTGGAAAGTAGTACATCACAGAAAATTGTTCCAGTGATTCCTACACCAATCAGTGAGGAAGTTAATGATGATGATCATGAAACTTCGGATCAAGTTTCTGCTGAACGTCGTAGATCAACCAGAGTACGTTCCGCACCAGAGTGGTACGGCAACCCAGTTCTGGAAATCATGTTACTAGACCATGATGAACCTACGAACTATGAGGAAGCGATGATGAGCCCAGATTCCGCAAAATGGCTTGAGGCCATGAAATCTGAGATGGGATCCATGTATGAGAACAAAGTATGGACTGTGGTTGACTTGCCCGATGATCGGCAAGCCATCGAAAATAAATGGATCTTCAAGAGGAAGACTGACGCTGACGGTAATGTTACTGTTTACAAAGCTCGACTTGTTGCGAAAGGTTTTCGACAAGTTCAAGGAGTTGACTACGATGAGACTTTCTCACCTGTAGCGATGCTTAAGTCTGTCCGAATCATGTTAGCAATTGCCGCATTTTATGATTATGAAATCTGGCAAATGGATGTCAAAACTGCATTCCTGAATGGATATCTCAAAGAAGAGTTGTATATGATGCAACCGGAAGGTTTTGTCGATCCAAAAGGTGCTAACAAAGTATGCAAGCTCCAGCGATCCATCTATGGACTGGTGCAAGCATCTCGGAGTTGGAATATACGCTTTGATGAGGTGATCAAAGCATATGGTTTTATACAGACTTTTGGAGAAGCCTGTATTCACAAGAAAGTGAGTGGGAGCTCTGTAGCATTTCTAATATTATATGTGGATGACATATTGTTGATTGGGAATGATATAGAATTTCTGGATAGCATAAAAGGATACTTGAATAAGAGTTTTTCAATGAAAGACCTCGGTGAAGCTGCTTATATATTAGGCATCAAGATCTATAGAGATAGATCAAGACGCTTAATTGGACTTTCACAAAGCACATACCTTGATAAGATTTTGAAGAAGTTCAAAATGGATCAGTCAAAGAAAGGGTTCTTGCCTGTATTACAAGGTATGAAGTTGAGTAAGACTAAATGCCCGACCACTGCAGAAGATAGAGAGAAAATGAAAGTCATTCCCTATGCCTCAGCCATAGGATCTATCATGTATGCAATGCTATGTACCAGACCTGATGTGTGCCTTGCTATAAGTCTAGCAGGGAGGTACCAAAGTAATCCAGGAGTGGATCACTGGATAGCGGTCAAGAACATCCTGAAATACCTGAAAAGGACTAAGGATATGTTTCTCGTATATGGAGGTGACAAAGAGCTCGTCATAAACGGTTACGTCGATTCTAGCTTTGACACTGATCCGGATGACTCAAAGTCACAAACCGGATATGTATTTTTATTGAACGGTGGAGCTGTCAGTTGGTGCAGTTCCAAGCAGAGCGTCGTGGCGGGATCTACGTGTGAAGCGGAATACATAGCTGCTTCGGAAGCAGCAAATGAAGGAGTCTGGATGAAGGAGTTCATATCCGATCTAGGTGTTATACCTAGTGCATCGGGTCCAATGAAAATCTTTTGTGACAACACTGGAGCAATAGCCTTGGCGAAGGAATCCAGGTTTCACAAGAGAACAAAGCACATCAAAAGACGCTTCAATTCCATCCGCGATCTAGTCAAGGAAGGAGACATAGAGATTTGCAAAATACATACGGATCTGAATATTGCAGACCCGTTGACTAAGCCTCTTCCACGGGCAAAACATGATCAGCACCAGGACTCCATGGGTGTGAGGATCATCACTTTGTAATCTAGATTATTGACTCTAGTTCAAGTGGTAGACTGAAGGAAATATGCCCTAGAGGCAATAATAATAATGTTATTTGTATTTCCTTATATCATGATAAATGTCTTTTATTCATGCTAGAATTGTATTAACCGGAAACTTAGTACCTGTGTGGATACATAGACAAAACAGTATGTCCCTAGTATGCCTCTACTAGACTAGCTCATTGATCAAAGATGGTTATGTTTCCTAGCCATAGACATGAGTTGTCATTTGATCAACGGGATCACATCATTAGGAGAATGGTGTGATGGACTAGACCCATCCGTTGGCATAGCACTATGATCGTTTAGTTTTACTGCTATTGCTTTCTTCATGACTTATACATGTTCCTATGACTATGAGATTATGCAACTCCCGAATACCGTAGGAACACCTTGTGTGCTATCAAACGTCACAACGTAACTGGGTGATCATAAAGATGCTCTACAGGTGTCTCTGAAAGTATTCGTGGTGTTGGCATAGATCAAGATTAGGATTTGTCACTCCGAGTGTCGGAGAGGTATCTCTGGGCCCTCTCGGTAACACACATCATAATAAGCCTTGCAAGCAAAAGACTAATGAGTTAGTCACGAGATGATGTGTTACGGAACGAGTAAAGAGACTTGCCGGTAACGAGATTGAACTAGGTATAGTGATACCGACGATCGAATCTCGGGCAAGTAACATACCGATGACAAAAGGAATAACGTATGTTGTTATGCGGTTCGACCGATAAAGATCTTCGTAGAATATGTAGGAGCCAATATGGGCATCCAGGTTCCGCTATTGGTTATTGACCGGAGAGATGTCTCAGTCATGTCTACATAGTTCTCGAACCCGTAGGGTCCGCACGCTTAAACGTTCGTTGACGATATAGTATTTAATGAGTTATGTATGTTGGTGACCGAATGTTATTCGGAGTCCCGGATGTGATCACGGACATGACGAGGAACTCCGGAATGGTCCGGAGATAAAGATTAATATATTAGATAATAGTGTTTGACCTCCGGAAGGGTTCCGGAATTCACCGGAAGGGGTTCCGGATGTTTCCCGAAGTGTTTGGGTACGAGAACACGTTATTTGGGCCAAAAGGGAAAGCACACAAGGTTTTTGGAAAGCGCAAAAGGAAGTTTTGCGGAGTCCAGGTGCCAGACGCCAAGGTCCCTTGCGTCTGGGTCCAGACGCCGGGAACCCTGGCGTCTGGCCCTGGAGTCCGAGAAGGACTCTTGCCTTTCGGGTGAAACCGACTTTGTGAAGGCTTTTACTCCAAGTTTCGACCCCAAGGCTCAACATATAAATAGAGGGGTAGGGCTAGCACCCAAGACACATCAAGATACACCAAGCCGTGTGCCGGCTACCCCGACCCTCTAGTTTATCCTCCGTCTAGTTTCTGTAGTGCTTGGCGAAGCCCTGCAGAGATTGTTCTTCATCAACAACCGTCACCACGCCGTCATGCTGCCGGAACTCATCTACTACTTCGCCCGTCTTGCTGGATCAAGAAGGCGAGGACGTCATCGAGCTGAACGTGTGCTGAACGCGGAGGTGCCGTACGTTCGGTACTAGATCGGGACGGATCGTGAAGGTGCACGACTACATCAACCACGTTGATAAACGCTTCCGCTTTCGGTCTACGAGGGTACGTAGACACACTCTCTCCTCTCGTTGCTATGCATCTAGTAGATAGATCTTGTCTGATCGTAGGAAAATTTTGAAAATACTACGTTCCCCATCAACGGATTGGGTCCGTAACCTGAGGATTATCCTCATAGCTGCCAAGAGAACTTATGTCCTAGAAGCACCGCTAGGTGATGCACCCGCTCTCCCGGCGACCCAAGACGTTATGAACGCCTGGCAGTCGCGTAGTGATGATTACTCCCTGGTTCAGTGCGGCATGCTTTACAGTTTAGAATCGGGGCTCCAAAAACGTTTTGAGCACCACGGAGCATATGAGATGTTCGAAGAGCTGAAAATGGTTTTCCAAGCTCATGCCCGAGTCGAGAGATATGATGTCTCCGACGCATTCTACAGCTGTAAGATGGAGGAGAACAGTTCTGTCAGTGAGCACATCCTCAAGATTTCAGGATTGCACAACCGCTTGTCTCAGCTAGGAATGAATCTCCCAGATGAAGCGGTCGTTGACAGAATCCTCCAGTCGCTTCCACCAAGCTTCAAGAGCTTCGTGCTGAACTTCAATATGCAGGGGATGGAGAAGTCCATTCCCGAGGTGTATTCGATGCTGAAATCAGCGGAGGTAGACATCAAGAAAGAACATCAAGTGTTGATGGTCAATAAAACCACTAAGTTCAAGAAAGGCAAGGGTAAGAAGAACTTCAAGAAGGACGGCAAGCAAGTTGCCGCGCCTGGCAAGCCTGTTGCCGGGAAGAAGCCAAAGTATGGACCCAAGCCAGAGACTGAGTGCTTTTATTGCAAGGGAACGGGTCACTGGAAGCGGAACTGCCCCAAATACTTAGCAGACAAGAAGGCCGGCAACGTCAAAGGCATATATGATATACATGTTATTGATGTGTACCTTACCAAGACTCGTAGTAGCTCCTGGGTATTCGATACCGGTGCAGTTGCTCACATTTGTAACTCAAAACAGGAGCTGCGGAATAAACGGAGACTGGCGAAGGATGAGGTGACGATGCGCGTCGGGAATGGTTCCAAGGTCGATGTGATCGCCGTCGGCACGCTGCCTCTACATCTACCCTCGGGATTAGTTTTAAACCTGAATAATTGTTATTTAGTACCAGCTTTGAGCATGAACATTGTTTCTGGATCTCGTCTTATGCGAGATGGATATTCTTTCAAATCGGAGAATAATGGTTGTTCTATTTATTTGAGAGATATGTTTTATGGTCATGCCCCGCTGGTCAATGGTTTATTTTTGATGAATCTCGAATGTAGTGATACACATATTCATAGTGTGGATGCCAAAAGATGTAAAGTTGATAATGATAGTCCCACATACTTGTGGCATTGCCGCCTTGGTCATATTGGTGTCAAACGTATGAAGAAGCTCCATTCGGATGGACTTCTAGAGTCTCTTGATTATGAATCATTTGACACGTGCGAACCATGCCTCTTGGGCAAGATGACCAAGACTCCGTTCTCCGGAACAATGGAGCGAGCAACCAACTTGTTGGAAATCATACATACCGATGTGTGCGGTCCAATGAGTGTTGAGGCTCGCGGAGGCTACCGTTATGTTCTCACCCTCACAGATGACTTGAGTAGATATGGGTATATCTATTTGATGAAACACAAGTCTGAGACTTTTGAAAAGTTCAAGGAATTTCAGAATGAGGTTGAGAATCAACGTGACAGAAAAATAAAGTTCTTGCGATCAGATCGTGGGGGTGAATATTTAAGTCATGAAGTTGGCACACACCTTAGAAGTTGTGGAATTGTTTCACAATTGACACCTCCCGGAACACCTCAACGTAACAGTGTGTCCGAACGTCGAAATCGTACTCTGTTGGACATGGTGCGATCTATGATGTCCCTCACCGATTTACCGCTATCTTTTTGGGGTTATGCTTTAGAGACTGCCGCATTCACTTTAAATAGGGCTCCGTCAAAATCCGTTGAGACGACTCCATATGAACTTTGGTTTGGCAAGAAACCGAAGCTGTCGTTTCTGAAAGTTTGGGGTTGCGATGCTTATGTCAAGAAACTTCAACCTGAAAAGCTCGAACCCAAATAGGAGAAATGCGTCTTCATAGGATACCCAAAGGAAACTATTGGGTACACCTTCTACCACAGATCCGAAGGCAAAGTCTTTGTTGCCAAGAATGGATGCTTTCTGGAGAAAGAGTTTCTCTCGAAAGAAGTGAGTGGGAGGAAAGTAGAACTTGATGAGGTGACAGTCACCACTCCTGTACCGGAAAGTAGCGCAGCGCAGGAAACTGTTCCTGAGGTGCCTGCACCCACAAGGGAGGAAGATAATGATAATGATCATGAAGAAACAGATCAAGTTACTACTGAACTTCGAAGGTCCACAAGGGCACGTTCCGCACCAGAGTGGTACGGCAACCCTGTATTGGAAATCATGTTGTTAGACAACGGTGAACCTTCGAACTATGAAGAAGCGATGGCGGGCCCAGATTCCAATAAATGGCTTGGAGCCATGAAATCCGAGATAGAATCCATGTATGAAAACAAAGTATGGACTTTGGTGGACTTGCCTGATGATAGGCACGCCATAGAAAATAAATGGATATTTAAGAAGAAGACAGACGCAGATGGTAATGTGACCATCTATAAAGCTCGGCTTGTCGCTAAGGGTTATCGACAAGTTCAAGGGATTGACTACGATGAGACTTTCTCTCCCGTAGCGATGCTGAAGTCAGTCAGAATCATGTTAGCTATTGCCGCATTCTATGATTATGAGATATGGCAAATGGACGTCAAAACAGCATTCCTTAATGGCTTCCTCAAGGAAGAGTTGTATATGATGCAACCGGAAGGTTTTGTCGATCCAGAGAACGCTGACAAGGTATGCAAGCTCCAGCGCTCGATTTACGGGCTGGTGCAAGCATCTCGGAGTTGGAATATTCGCTTTGATGAGGTGATCAAAGCATTTGGCTTTATACAGACTTATGGAGAAGCCTGTATTTACAAGAAAGTGAGTGGGAGCTCTGTAGCATTTCTCATATTATATGTGGATGACATATTGCTGATGGGAAATGATATAGAATTCTTGGAAAATGTAAAGGCCTACTTGAATAAAAGTTTTTCAATGAAGGACCTTGGAGAAGCTGCTTACATATTAGGCATCAAAATCTATAGAGATAGATCGAGACGCCTCATAGGTCTTTCACAAAGTACATACCTTGACAAAATATTGAAGAAGTTCAATATGGATCAGTCTAAGAAAGGATTCTTGCCTGTTTTGCAAGGTATGAGATTGAGTAAGACTCAGTCGCCGACCACGGCAGAAGATAGAGAAAAGATGAGTGTCATTCCCTATGCCTCGGCAATAGGTTCTATCATGTATGCCATGCTGTGTACCAGACCTGATGTGAACCTTGCCATAAGTTTGGTAGGGAGGCACCAAAGTGATCCCGGTACGGAACACTGGACAGCGGTCAAGAACATCCTGAAGTACCTGAAAAGGACTAAGGATATGTTTCTCGTTTATGGAGGTGACGAAGAGCTCGTCGTAAAGGGTTACGTCGATGCTAGCTTCGACACAGATCTGGATGACTCTAAGTCGCAAACCGGATACGTGTATATTTTGAATGGAGGGGCAGTCAGCTGGTGCAGTTGCAAGAAAAGCGTGGTGGCAGCATCTACATGTGAAGCGGAGTACATAGCTGCTTCTGAAGCAGCGCAGGAAGGAGTCTGGATGAAGGATTTCATCACCGACCTAGGAGTCATTCCAAGCGCGTCAAGCCCGATGACTCTCTTCTGTGACAACACTGGTGCTATTGCTATTACCAAGGAGCCCAGGTTTCACAAGAAGACCAAGCACATCAAACGCCGTTTCAACTCCATCCGGAATTATGTTCAGGATGGAGACATAGATATTTGTAAAGTGCATACGGATCTGAATGTCGCAGACCCGTTGACTAAACCTCTTTCACGGGCAAAACATGATCAACACTAGAACTCTATGGGTGTTCGATTCATCACAATGTAACTAGATTATTGACTCTAGTGCAAGTGGGAGACTGTTGGAGATATGCCCTAGAGGCAATAATAAAAGCATTATTATTATATCTTCTTGTTCATGATAATTGTCTGTTATTCATGCTTGAATTGTATTGTACGGAAACAGCGATACATGTGTGAATACATAGACCAAAATGAGTCCCTGGTAGGCCTCTAGTAACCAGCTCGTTGATCAACAGATGGTCACGGTTTCCTGACCATGGACATGAGATGTCAGTGATAACGGGATCACATCATTAGGAGAATGATGTGATGGACAAGACCCAAACTTGAGCATAACACGAGATCGTATAGTTCGTAATGCATAAGCTTTTCGGTGTCGAGTATTTATTCCTTAGACCATGAGGTTGTACAACTCCCGGATACCGTAGGAGTACTTTGGGTGTGCCAACCGTCACAACGTAACTGGGTGGCTATAAAGGTACGCATCGGGTATCTCCGAAAGTGTCTGTTGAGTTGGTACGAACCGAGACTGGGATATTGTCACTCCGTATGACGGAGAGGTACCTCTGGGCCCACTCGGTAAGTCATCATCATAATGAGCTCAATGTGACTAAGTAGTTAGTCACAGGATGATGAATTACGGATCGAGTAAAGAGACTTGCCATAACGAGATTGAACAAGGTATCGGGAATACCGACGATCGAATCTCGGGCAAGTACCGTACCGATAGACAAAGGGAATAACATACGGGATTGAGTGAATCCTTGACACGGTGGTTCATCCGATGAAGATCATCGAGGAACACGTGGGAACCAACATGGATATCCAGATCCCGCTGTGTGTTATTGACTGGAGAGTGGTCTCGGTCATGTCTACGTGTCTCCCGAACCCGTAGGGTCTACACACTTAAGGTTCGGTAACGCTAGGGTCGTAGAGATTAATGCACGTGGAAACCCGAAAGTTGTTCGGAGTCCCGGATGAGATCCCGGACATCACGAGGAGTTCCGGAATGGTCCGGAGGTAAAGATTGATATATGGGAAGTCCAGTTTCGGCCAACGGGTGATCTCCGGGGGTCACCGGGAGCGTCCCGGGACCACCGGAGGGGCCCCGTGGGTCCACCGGGTGGGGCCACCCATCCCGGTGGGGCCCCTAGGCCGCAAGGGGATGCGTGCAGCCCTCTGGGCTGGCGCACCACAAGGGGGCCCCACCTCCCCATGCGCATAGGGATAAAACCCTAAGGGGAGGGGGGCCACCACTTGCCTTGGGGGAGGGGGACTCCTCCCTGATCGCCGCCCCCCCTTGCAGATTGGATCTGCAAGGGGCTGGCGCCCCCCCTGGCCCCCTATATATATGTGGGGGGGGAGAGGGCAGCCGCACCTCAGCCCTGGCGCCTCTCCCCTCCCGTCACACCTCCCAACTCCTTCGCAGGGCAGCCCGGCGAAGCCCTGCTGCGATCTCCACTGCATCCGTCATCACGCCGTCGTGCTGCCGGATCTTTGACGACTTCTCCTCCCCCCTTGCTGGATCAAGAAGGAGGTGACGTTGCTGCACCGTACGTGTGTTGAATGCGGAGGTGCCGTCCGTTCGGCGCTAGATCATCGGTGACGAAGAACGTGAAGAGTACGACTACTTCATCCTTGCTTCGTTGAAAGCTTCCGCACGCAATCTTCATAACGGTATGTAGATGCACTCTTAGTTGCTCGTTGCTAGATGTCTCCATACTTGGATCTTGGTGAAGACGTAGAAATTTTTTTATTTATGCTACGTTCCCCAACAGTGTGGGTGGTGGCCGGTGCTTTGGCCGATCTAGTCAGGCACGACGCAGGCCTCGCAAAGGTATGTGCGTCCCGGCAGTCCTCTGGTCATGTCTAGGACGTGGTGAGTCTGCTCGGGGAGGTGCAACCCAAGCGATTCTGCGGTGAGGTTCTGCCACCATAAGGTCACTCGACGGCGTGGTGAGGGGTTGTTGCTCGGGCTGCGCGACAGCCCAGGATGGCGTGGTGGAGCAGCTCGTAGTGATGGAGCTGCACCGCACGGGCGGCTATTTGATCTTCTGCATTCTTCGACGGACGCGCGTGGCAGCCTCGTCATGGCTGGCAACGAAGGTGCTTCGTGGTCTCAGACGGCATATCTGGCGGCATGGTCCTCGGTATATAAGGACTGGTTTGTGCTGCATCCGGTGACCCAACTATCGATTGGCAGCTGGTGGATCTAGTGGTTTTTGTTGGTCAGCGGCCTCTGCAAGGTGCGGTTGGCTGCTCAGACGATAAGCTTCTTTGATTGCGAGATGGATTGGTGTTGGTGCTAGGTGGGCACTGTTGTGAGATGATCTATAGATGAGATGGTGTCGCGAGCTTGGGTGACAACCCTGTCTCGGTTGTGGGCATGACCAATGATGGCGACGACCGTGGTCGTCGTTTACCTTCTTGGAGGCATCGATGTATTGTTGCCACACCGCTCCCGCGCGGATCGTTGGAGCTCCGGGAGGAAACACTTGATCTGATTTGATCATATGATGGTTGTGCCTTCGTGTCGTATCTACCCCCCCTCCCCGTCCCATGAGGGCTTCGTCTTTGGAGTTGGGTATTGCTAAGCTGGACCAGTGGACGACGATGGTGTTGGAGTCGAGGCTTTTGTGGCAACGATGATGAGGAGAGAAATATCGGAGACTTTGTTATGGTTGAGGTGTAGTCAGCTCTTCTCTGACGCTTTGTTTGTTGATGTGAAGTGGAAGCTATGGTGGTGGGGTCTCAATTGTCATACAATGACGGGACCAGCTGGTTCGTTCAATGATTGTCTGCGGCACCAACCGTGCCTAGTTCTCCTTCGCGATTCTCCGCTAGAGTCGGAGTTGCGCTATCTCGTCACGGGAGCTGAGTTCTGGTGCATATCTTCATACATCTTCACACGCCGTGTATAGTGTGGGTTGGGTCGACGATCGCCTACGGCGAAGTCGAAGCCGTTGGCTCAAGGTTTAGGGATGATGAGGACGCCTCTAGGGAGTAGTGATGATGATGACACATGTGTGCTGGCTCGATGAGGCTCTAATTGGAGTAGTGTGCGGTGGGGGTACCTTGCGTGTGCCACTCATTGGTTGTGTTGGTTTTTGTCCGGTTCTTCATAATTAACTGAACAATTTGGTTTTCGCTCGGTCTTTCCCAATTAACTGAGCAACTCTTTTTATTCTAAATGAATGGAGGAATCCTATCATTTTGAGCAAAATATCATTTATTGCGCATATATTGTGAAGTAATTGTTCCTTAAATAAAAATATTAATTATATCGAATTATATAATGTTTCGATGTACAATGTCGACCATAAGGAAGAACATGAGACAAGCGGCTACATGGAATAAAGTTTTGTTTGTTCTTATTTTATGTTTCTTATTTTTATATTTTTGTCTCGTTTTTTCAATTTATTTTTTCCACTTCTTTTTATAAATTCAAAAACTTCAAAAATTACTTTTTTCGAGCACCCCAAATTTGTTATGATATTCAAATTCCTTTTTCATGTTTTCCAAAATAAAATTATTTACAGAAATGCTAATATTTTCTGAAACAATTCTGAATTTCAATTGTTTTTCACAATATTTAATAAATGTTGGTAAATACAGGAAAAAAAATCAGAAATTAAAGATTTTGTTCATGTTTTCAAACCAAATTTTCTTTTCAAATAAATGTTCACGTTTTTTTTATAAAATAGTCATTTTCAAAAAATTGCTCTTGGGTTTCAAGAAATGTTCCGAATTTTCAATATTTTTGGGGGATTTCATTATTTATTCATGGTTTTCAAAATTTATTCCAAATTCCAGAAATTTTAAACTTTCATTTTTTTAATTTAAATGTAGTTTGCATTTTGTTTTTTATATTTTGGCATTTCAAAATTGTTGCGGATTTTAAAAAATGATCAGAAATGCTCCCAAATCTCGACGCTGCAATGGGTTAATAAGTACTATTTTGCGCTTGGAAACAGCGGCCTGCAGTCATCTATTCCATTGGCTAGTGGCGGTAGTAAAGCAGCGTCACGTCCCGAGTTCACGTTCCCACAACACTCCTTTTTTCGGATTTTTATGTCACGCGTTAAAAAACAAAACTGCATTGCGTACGTGTGTTGAGACAGCCCAGTCATCTTTTTTTAGGGGTGCCAGCCCAGTCATCTGGACCCTGTGCCCCGCACTCCTATATGACGCAAGGCCCAGGAGATGGTGAGATTTTTGTTCAGTGTTTCATCAAAAAAAAAAAAGAGTTTAGTCAAGAGATTTCTGTTTCGTTTGTGGGCAGAGATGGGCAGGTCGTTTCCAGTCCGTGTTTAAAATCTAGAATTACAAAATTATATGTTATTTTATTAGAAAAGATTATAGATTATTGTTAAACTCTTTTCTAAGCCCTAGCGTCGGATTCTAAAACGTCTCAAAAATCGCCCCTACATATTTACACCTGAAAATAATAATGAATACGATGCACCTGTAAAAATGAAATTTGTGACGCTATGCATATCGTTCTAAAAAGTGTCTCTACATTATAGGTACTTCCTAATGTAGGGACGAATATAAAAGCGTCTTAGAAAAAGCGTACCTACTGACTTATTTTGTTGTAGTGGCACTGCACCTTAGTGCGCCATAAGTATGGAGATTCTAATGGCGCACCACCCCCTGGTGCGCCATTAGTATTGTGTTCTAGTTACTAGCCCGACTGGTCAGATATATATCCGACCTAACCCACTACCCATCAGAACACACCCACGAGCCTGACTGGTCAGCACGCAGCACACCCACCAGGAGGTCCTGGGTTCGATTCCCAAGCTCCCCAAATTTTTTTTATGCATTTAAAATGTTGTTTGACACTTATTTGTGTTTAAATATGTTCAAACTTATTTAAATCATAACAGTAATATTTTTTTTATAAAAAAGTAATAATTTTTTAAAAAATATCATCAAATTTGTTATTTGAAAATATTTATGAATATGAAAAAATATCATCAAATTTATTATTTTGAATAGATCATGAGTTCATGGGTCGGCGGCGGCGGCCGGTGGAGCGGGGGAGGGTGCGGTTGGTTGGCGGCGGCAGTTGAGTAGGGGAGGGTGCGGGGGGTC
>LR738710.1:837643987-837769501 GCA_902687465.1 Secale cereale
AGGGGAGGGTGCGGGAGGTCGGCGGCGGCGGCCGGTGGAGCGGGGGGTGATCGGCGGCGAGGGGGACCGGACCTGGCGAGGTGGGATAGCGATCGAGATGGAGGGGGATCGAGATCGAGTGTCCATGAAATTTAAAAACATTCGAGAGTTCAAAAAGTACCCATGAAATACAATCGAGAAATGAAGGCTACGATTTAAATACAATCGATCTTAGCTAGCTATCTGTTCACAATCTTCTTGCCCTTCTTTTTCGCAAATGGAGTTCTTCTGTGGAACGGACGTCCTTTAGGTAGGGTGGCCCTGCTTCTTCTTGTGGTGTATGCTGCTACTTCATCATCGTCGTCATGTTCGATCCTCGGGTCGCCGTACTTGTCGAAGTCTTGCTCATTGGCTACTCCATCCATTCCGATGACCTTCCTTTTGCCTCACCTCACGACAACACGACTGGGCTTTGACGGGTCGGTAATGAAGAAGCATTGGTCAACTTGGGAAGCCAGTACCCATGGCTCATTTTTCGCGGTGACGTTTGCGCCCGCGGTCTTGGATTTGGCTTCGGGTATAACCATGGTGGTGAAATACCGGTCTTCTTTTAGGACACTCTTGGTCCATCTGACACGGAACATCGGGACCTTCTCTCCAGCGTAGCTCAGCTCCCAGATCTCCTCGATCCTTCCGTAGTATCTGTCCTTGTCATTACCGGTGTAGGATTCCATCGTTACCCCGGAGTTCTGATAACCATCGCTCTTCATGTCCTTGGCCTCGGTGTAGAATGTGTAGCCGTTGATATCGTACGCCTCATAGGTCATCAGGTTGTGCTCGGCGCCCTGTGACAAGGCGAATATGAGTTGTTCTTCCGCGGAAGAATCCTCATCTAAAGGGTACGATAGAAGCTTCTGCTTGAACCAACGCGTGAAACATGAGTTGTGCTCTTTGATTATATCTCTGTCCGTCCTCTGTTGGCCTCGGTCATTGTACGTCTTCTCAATAAAGGTTTTGTGCTCTACCACCCAAGGATTGACCACGTCTATGTGTTGTAGCGCGACTAGGTTTGCTCTTTCAACGTCGGCGAGTCGACCATCGAAGTCGACATGCATTTCGCGGCGACCCTCACGGTGACCCCATCCAGCGAGCCTGCCGAGGTGCCTATTGACGGGCAGACTAACGGGGTTCTCGATGCCTAGATAATTCGTGCAGTAGGAGATGCACTCTTCGGTGAGAAAGCCCCTTGCTATGCTTCCCTCTGGACGTGACATGTTGCGAACGTATCCTTTGATGACACCATTCACCCTTTTGAACGGCATCATGCTGTGCAGGAACGTCGGCCCCGAGTTGGATGATATCGTCCACGATATGGACCAGCAGATGCACCATAACGTCGAAGAATGCGGGCGGGAAGTACATCTCAAGCTCGTATAGTATCACCACGATCTCTTCCTGTAGCCTTCTGAGTTGCCTCACGCCAACAGACTTCCGAGAGATGACGTCGAAAAAGTTGCATAGGCCAAATAGGGTTTCACGGATGTGCGCGTCCATGATCCCACGGATTGCAACTGGAAGTATTTGTGTCATCAGCACGTGACAGTCGTGAGACTTCATCCCGCTGAACTTCAGCTTCGCTGGGTCTAGGTATCTGCTTATCTTCCCCGCGTAACCATAAGGAAGTTTTACTCCTACGAGGCAGGTGAAAAACTGCTCAATCTCCTCCTGACTTAGAGTGAAGCACGCGGGAGGGTAGTTATTTCCGGTCTTCTTGAACTTTTTGCCTTTGCGACGACTTTCCGTGTCCTGCTTCGCCTCATCATCATCATCATCATCATGATCATCATATATAGCGTGAAGCTCCTGCCTGATGCCCATTGATTTCAAGTCTGCCCTTGCTTTCGGCTCATCTTTGGTCCTCTCTGGCATGTTCAGCAGGGTACCAAGCAGACTCTCGCACACATTCTTCGTGATATGCATTACATCAAGGCTGTGAGGCACACGATGGATCTTCCAGTACGGCAAGTCCCAGAAAACAGACCTCGTTTTCCATACCTTCAGCAGCGGCTCTGGCGCCTTTCGCTTCTTTCCCGGCTCTAGCGCCTTTTGCTTCTTTCCCGACAGTGGGCAATCTTTCCAATTTTTCAACAGCTCGTCTATTTCCTCGCAGCTCCTCGTACGCGGGCGTCCTCGGGGTTCGGTTTCACCATCGAACAGATCCTTGCGTTTTCTCCACAGGTCATCGTCGCGAAGCCACCTTCGATGTCCCATGAACACGGTTTTCGAAGACCCGGGATCTCTATCTAGCTGGCGATACGTTGTGTCATCCATGCACCTGACGCATCCAGAAAATCCGTGGACCACCTGCCCCGCGACATATCCGTAACCGAGATAGTCGTGCACCGTCATGAGCAGCGCGGCTCTCATAGGGAAATATTCTTTCTTTGCGGCATCCCACGTATTGGCTGGCATTTTCCACAGTGTGACTAGCTCCTCTTTCAGCAGCCCCAGATACAGATTGATGTCGTTCCCTGGTTGTTTCGGTCCTTCAATTAGCATACTCATGTGAATGTACTTCCTCTTCATGCACAACCAGGGGAAGGTTGTACATCCACATAAACACAGACCAGGTGCTATGTGTGCTTCTCTGGCTGCCAAACGGATTGACTCCATCGGTGCTCGCGCCCAGCACGATGTTCCTTGGATCGTTCCCAAATTCTAGGTCTTCGAAGTTCAACGCTTGCCACTGGCTCACATCCTTAGGGTGACTCAGCATCTTGTCTTTTTTATCTATCTCCGGATCATTTGCGTCATCTTCTCGCTTCTTCTCCTCCCTATCTGCGTGCCAATGCAGGAGCTTTGCTACCTTAGGGTCCACAAAATACCGCTGCCGACGAGGAGTGATCGGAAAGTACCACACCACTTTTCGAGGAGCTTTCTTCCTCTTCTTGTATCGAGTGACGCCGCACACCGGACATATGGTAGACTCCGCGTGCTCGTCCCGATAAATGATGCAATTGTTCATGCACACATGGTATTTCACGTGCGGTAAATCCAGAGGACACACGATTTTCTTCGGCTCCTCCAAACTGGTGGGGCACTTGTTCCCCTTGGGAAGACGTTCGTGCCAGAATGACATGTTCTCGTCGAAGCATGCGTCGGTCATTTTCTGTTTTACCTTCATCTCCAGAGCCATGAGCGTTACTTTCAGGCGGGTATCCTCGGGCCTGCATCCTTCATACAATGGAGTAACCGCGTCTAACTCAAGTTGATCCATCTTGGCTTTCTCTCGGGCGGCAGCTCTTGCGTTATCGGTCTGCTTGAGAAGCAGCTCTTGAATATGAGGGTCCTGCACCCAGCCCATCGATGGTCCAGCGTCGTCTGCTCCGCCGGCGTCATCATCTTCATGATCATGCCCGTCGTCTGCTCCGGCATCTTCCTCATCATCATGTCCTGCATCTTCTACATGATGACTGTGTACAGCATCACCGTCGTGATCATCTCCTGGGGATTCTTTGTCTTCTCGCCCGCCCGAGCCGCGGTGGTTGTCTTGCTGCCCTTCCTCATTTCTTGCCCGGCCCCCATGGACGACTTCGTAGTCATCTTCATCACCTTGCCACAGATAGCCATCCATGAAACCACGCAAGAGCAGGTGGTCCCGCACCTTACCGGAATCCGGGTCCGCAATAAGGCTCTTCAGCTTGCATCTTCGACACGGACATCTTATCTCCGTCTCGTTCTTTTGAAGCATCTCGGCCTTCGCGGACCTCAAAAACCTATTCACGATGCCTTCGGTCATCGTGCACACCATGGTCGCCTGCGGGGTAGAGCAAAACGATATTTTAGAACCAAGAAAAATTTTGCCATGACTTTCCCTAAAAATAGGACAAAAAAGAATGCTTAATGCCAAAATTCTCACCGAAACGGAAATGAATCAACATTCCGGGAAAATATTGGCAACTATCGCATTTCAAATACCAGTACACCTCGAAACACAAACACATATGCAACACAACAAACATATGCAACACCACGAACATACATAGATCTAGCTACGCCATAAAAAGTGCATGTGCACATTGTTGTCTGGAGAACAACATAAATATAGCTTCCCCCCTTACTTACCTATCAAAACAAGGTAATTTAACCACTTAATTTGAATGAATCTATGGTGGAAATGAGGTGAAAAAGAGGAGGGACCCGAGACAAGGAGGAGGTGGAGAGAATGAAGTGGGGAGAAAGTGAGTGTGGGTAGGAGAGGCTGTCCAAAATATCTTATTGCTGCCCACTTACTAATGGCGCACCCACTATAAATGCGCCATTAGTAATCAAGGTTACTAATGGCGCATCTTCAGTTAGTGCGCCATTACTAGTTTTGAAAAAAATTTACTAATGGCGCACTGTCCCACAGTGCGCCATTAGTAGTTTTGCCAAAAAAGAATAAAAAATATAATAAAAAAGAACATTAGTGGCGCACTTTACTGCTGGTGCGCCATTACTAGTTACGACTAGTAATGGCGCACTCTGTCTGGATGCGCCATTAGTATGTTTGGACAGGCGCACTAGTTAAAAAAAACTTTTTGATACTAATGGCGCACCCTGGGCCAGGTGCGCCATTAGTAGTTTGAACTCTAATGGCGTATCAGAGGTTGGTGCGCCATTAGTATCAATTCCATCTATAGCCCTTTTCCTAGTAGTGAGAAATCAAGAAGGAGCAACAAGTGTTGATGGTTTAACAAGACCACTGGTTTCAAAAGGCCAAGGGCTAGAAGGGAAACTTCATGAATGACAAACCAGTTGTCGATCTAGTGAAGGAACCCAAGGTTGAACCCAAACCTCGAGACTAAGTGCTTCTATTGTAAGGGGAACGGTCACATGGTAGCGGAACTACCCCAAATACATGGTAGATATGATAGATGGCAACTTCAACAAAGTGTGATTGATATACGTGTTATTGATGTGTACCTTACTAGTACTCCTTGTAGCACCTGTGTATTGGATACCGGTTCAGTTGCTATTATTAGTGACTAGAAGCAAAAGCTACGGACTGAACGGAGACTAGCTAAGGGCGAGGTGACAATGTGTGTTTCCAAGGTTGATAAGATCACCATCGCACGCTCCCTCTACCTTCGGGATTAGTGTTGAACGTAGATAAATGTTATCAGGTGTCTACGTTGAGCATGAATATGATTAGATCATGTTCATCGCAATACGGTTATTCATTTAAGTTAGAGAATAATGGTTATTCTGTTTACATGAATAATACCTTTATGGTCATGCACCCAATGGTTTATTGAAATGTCGATCATAGTAATACACATGATAATAATATTAACGCCAAAAGATGTAGAGTTAATAATGATAGTACCACTTTCTTGTGGCACTGCCGCTTAGGTCATTTTGGCATAAAATGCATGAAGAAACTCCATGCTGATGGATGTTTGGAGTCACTTGATTTTGAATCGCTTGACACATGCGAGCCATGCCTCATGGGCAGGATGACTAAGATCCCGATTTCAGGTACAATGAAACGGGCAAGTGACTTGTTGGAAATCATACATGCTGATGTGTGTGATCCAATGAGAATTAAGGCGTGTGGTGGATATCGTTATTTTCTCATCTTCACTGACGATTGGAGTAGATATGGGTATATTTACTTAATGAAGCAAAAGTCTGAAACATTTGAAAAGTTCAAGCAATTTCAGAGTGAAGTTAACAATCATCATAACAAGAAGATCATGTTCCTACAATCTGATCAAGGGGAGATTTTCTAAATTATGAGTTTGCAATCACTTAAGACATTGTGGAAATGTTTCAAAGTTGAAGCCACCTGGAACACCACAGCGTAATGGTGTGTCCGGACGTCGTAATCGAACCTTATGATATATGGTGCGATTTATGATGTCTCTTACCGATCTACCGCTGTTATTTTGAGGTCATGCATTAGAGACAGCTGCATTCACTTTATATAGGGCACCACCTAAGTCCGTTGAAACAACGCCATATGAACTCTGGTTTGGCAAGAAACCAAAGTTGTCGTTTCTCAATGTTTGGGGCTGCGATGCTTATGGCTTCAGCTGGAAAAAGCTCGAACCCAAAGCGGACAAATACATCTTCATGGGATACCCAAAGGTAACAATTGCGTATACCTTCTATCTCAGATCCAAGGACAAAAATGCTTGTCGCTAAGAACGGGTCCTTTCTCGAGAAGGAGTTTCTCTCGAAAGATTTGAGTGGGAGGAAGATAGAACTTGATGAGGTTGTCGAACCCTCACTTCAACCGGAAAGTAGTGCAACACAGAAAGATGTTTCTGTGGAACCTACGACTGTTGAAGAGGAAACTAATGATAGTGATCATGAAGCTTCGGATCAAGTTGCCAATCGAACCTCGTGGGTCGACAAGGATATGTACTACTCCTGAGTGGTACGGTGATCCTGTCTTAGAGGTCATGTTGTTGGACAACGATGAACCTACGAACTATGGAGAAGCGATGGTGGGCCCGTATTCCGACAAATGGTTAGAAGCCGAGAAATCCGAGATAGGATCCATGTATCAAAACAAAGTATGGACTTTGGTGGACTTGCCCGATGATTGGCAAGCCATTGAGATAAATGGATCTTTAAGATGAAGACGGACGTGGACGGTAATGTCACCGTCTGTGAAGCTGGACTTGTGGCGAAGAGTTTTTCACAAGTTCAAGGAGTTGACTACGATGAGATTTTCTCACCCGTAGCGATGCTTAAGTCCGTCGGAATCATGTTAGCATTAGCTGCATTTATGAAATCTGGCAGATGGATGTCAAAACAAGTTTCCTTACCAGTCTTCGTAAGGAAAGGTTGTATGTGATACAATAAGAAAGGTTTTGTCGATCCTAAGGATGCTAAAAGGTATGCTAGCTCCAGCAATCCTTCCATGGACTAGAGCAAGCATCTCTGAGTCGGAATATACGTTTTGATGGAGTGATCAAAGTTTTTGGGTTTATACAAAGTTTGTTAGAAACTTGTATTTACAATAAAGTGAGTAGGAGCACTACAACTTTTCTGATAAGTATATGTGAATGACATATTGTCGATCCAAAATGATGTAGAAGTTCTAGAAAGCATAAAGGGTTGTTTGAAAGGAGTTTTTCAAAGGAAGACCTGGATAAAAGCTGCTTACATATTGGGCATCAAGATCTATAGAAATAGATCAAGACGCCTGATGATACTTTCAAAAGGAACACACACCTTTGACATGATTTTGAAGGAGTTCAAAATAGATCAGTCAAAGAAGGAGTTCTTACCTGAGTTGTAAGGTGTGAAGTTGAGTAAGACTCAAAGCTTGACCACGGCAGAAGAAAGAGGAAGGACGAAGGTCGTCCCCAATGCTTTTGTCATAGGCTCTATGCCATGCTGAGTACCGCACCAGATGTGTGCCTTGCCACATGTCTGGCAAGAAGGTACAAAGGTGATACAGGAGTGGATCACTAGATAGTGGTCAAAATTATCCTTAGAGGAATAAGGAAATGTTTCTCGGTTATGGAGGTGATAAAGAGTTCGACGTAAAGAGTTACGTCGATCCAAGCTTAACACCTATCCGGATAACTCTGAGTGGAGATACCGGATACGTATAATGGAGCAATAGTTTGGAATAGCTCCAAGTGGAACGTGGTAGCAGCATCTACGAAATGACATAAAGTTTTGCGGAGTACATAGGGATCTGAATGTTGCAGACCCGTTGACTACAACCTCTCTCACAAGCATAACATGCTCAAACCCAGAACTCATTGAGTATTAATCACATATTGATGTGAACTAGATTGACTCTAGTAAACTCTTTGGATGTTGGTCACATGGCGATGTGACCTGTGAGTGTTAATCACATGACGATGTGAACTAGATTATTGAGTCTAGTGCAAGTGGGAGACTGTTGGAAATATGCCCTAGAGGCAATAATAAATTGGTTAATATTATATTTCCTTGTTCATGATAATTGTTTATTATCCATGCTAGAATTGTATTGATAGGAAACTCAGATACATGTGTGGATACATAGACAAACACCATGTCCCTAGTGAGCCTCTAGATGACTAGCTCGTTGATCAATAGATGGTTACGGTTTCCTGACCATGGACATTGGATGTCGTTGATAACGGGATCACATCATTAGGAGAATGATGTGATGGACAAGACCCAATCCTAAGCCTAGCACAGATCGTGTAGTTCGTATGCTAAAGCTTTTCTATATGTCAAGTATCTTTTCCTTAGACCATGAGATTGTGCAACTCCCGGATACTGTAGGAATGCTTTGGGTGTACCAAACGCCACGATGTAACTGGGTGGCTATAAATGTGCACTACAGGTATCTCCGAAAGTGTTTGTTGGGTTGGCACGAATCGAGACTGGGATTTGTCACTCCGTATGACGGAGAGCTATCTCTGGGCCCACTCGGTAGGACATCATCATAATGTGCACAATATGTGATCAAGGAGTTGATAACGGGATGATGTGTTACGGAACGAGTAAAGAGACTTGCCGGTAACGAGATTGAGCAAGGTATCGACATACCGACGATCGAATCTCGGGCAAGTGCTATACCGATAAACAAAGGGAATCGTATACGGGATTGATTGAATCCTTGACATCGTGGTTCATCCGATGAGATCATCGTGGAGCATGTGGGAGCCAACATGGGTATCCAGATCCCGCTGTTGGTTATTGACCGGAGAGTTGTCTCGACCATGTCTACATGACTCCCGAGCCCGTAGGGTCTACACACTTAAGGTTCGATGATGCTAGGGTTATAGGGAAAGTATGTACGTGGTTACCGAATGTTGTTCGGAGTCCTGGATGAGATCCCGGACGTCACGAGGAGTTCCGGAATGGTCCGGAGGTAAAGATTCATATATGGGAAGTCCCGTTTTGGTCACCGGAAAAGTTTCGGGCGCTATCTGTAGCGTACCGGGACCACCGGGAGGGTCTCAGGGGGTCCACCGGGTGGGGCCACCGGCCCCAGAAGGCTGCGTTGGCCAAGTGTGGGAGGGGACCAGCCCCAGGTGGGCTGGTGCGCCCCCCCAACCAGGCCCAAGGCGCCTCCAAGAGGGGAAGGGGGGAAACCCTAGGGCACATGGGCCCTAGGGCCCAATCTGGTGCGCCCCCTCTCCCTCTCGCCCTCTGGCCGCCACCCTCAGATGGGATCTGGGGTGGCCGCACCCCTAGGGGTGGGAAACCCTAAAGGGGGCACAACCCCTCCCTTCCCCCTATATAAATGAGAGTTTTGGGGCTGCCCATAACACGGTTTTTGACCTCTGTCGCTTGGCGCAGCCCTACCTCTCTCCCTCCTCGTCTCTCGCAGTGATTGGCGAAGCCCTGCTGGAGTCCCGCGCTCCTCTACCACCACCACGACGTTGTGCTGCTGTTGGATGGGGTCTTCCCCAACCTCTCCCTCCCTCCTTGCTGGATCAAGGCATGGGAGACGTCATCGGGCTGCACGTATGTTGAACGCGGAGGCGCCGTTGTTCGGCGCTTAGATCGGAATCAACCGCGATCTGAATCGCAGCGAGTACGACTCCTTCATCCGCGTTCTTGCAACGCTTCCGCATTGCGATCTACAAGGGTATGTAGATGCACTCCCCTCTCCCTCGTTGCTAGATTACTCCATAGATGGATCTTGGTGGTGCGTAGGAATTTTTTTGATTTTGTACTATGATCCCCAACATCCGGAAGCACGACGGCGTGGTGACGGTGGTGGTGATGCTATTTCTGCAGGGCATCGCCTAAGCACTACGAAAATATGACTGAGGGATGAAATAGTGGAGAGGGGCGCCGCACATGGCTAAGAGATTGTCGTGGTGTTGTGTGGCGCCCCTCCCTCATATAGGTGGGGGAGGGGAAGCAGCCCCTAGGGCGCCCCAAGTGGCCGGTGGTTTCCCTAGGGCGCCTGCCTAGCCGCCCCCTTTCCTTATTTGAACATGGGGAAAAGAAAAGGGAGGCTGGCTTCTTTTGGGCGCCTCCCCTTCCTTTCCCCCCTTTCCTTGGTGCGTGGGCTGGGGTGGAGGGGCGCGCAACCCCCCTTGTGGGCTGGTGTGCTTCCCCCTTGGCCCATAAGGCCCACCGCTCGCCGATGGCCTCTCGGAACCCCTTCCAGCACTCTGATAAAATACTCGGTACTTCCAAAACCTTTCCGGTGACCAAATACTATCGTCCTATCTATCAATCATTACCTCCGGACCATTCCGGAGCTCCTCGTCATGTCTGTGATCTCATCCGAGACTCCGAACAACATTCGGTCACCAAATCATATAACACATATAACACTATATCGTCAACGAACATTAAGTGTGCGGACCCTACGAATTCGAGAGCTATGTAGACATGACCGAGACACTTCTCCTGTCAACAACCAATAATGGAACCTGGATGCCCATATTGGTTCCTACATATTCTACGAAGATCTTTATCGGTCGAACCATTATGACAGCATACGTAATTCCCTTTGTTTGTCGGTATGTTAATTGCCCGAGATTCGATCATCGGTTTCTCCATACCTAGTTCGATCTCTTTAACGACAAGTGTCTTTACTGGTTCTATAATAAATCATCTTGTAACTTACTCATTAGTCATTGTGCTTGCAAGCTTCTTGTGATAAGTATTACCAAGAGGGCCCACAGATACCTCTCCCATACACGGAGTGTCAAATGCTAATTTTGATCCATGCCAACTCAATAGATACCTTTGAAAATACCTAGAGAGCATATTTATGATCACCTAGTTACGTTGTGACATTTCATAGCACACAAGGCATTCCTCTGATATCCGAGAGTTGCATAATCACATAGTCGAAGGAATATGTATTTGACATTCAGAAAGCAACAACAATAAATGGAATGATCATATGCTAAGCTAACAGATGGATCTTGTCCATTACATCATTCTCCTAGTGATGTGATCCTGTTATCAAATGAAAACTCATGTCTATGGTTAGGAAACCTTAACCATCTTTGATCAACGAGCTAGTCTAGTAGAGGCTCACTAGGGACACGGTATTTGTTTATGTATCCACACATGTATTTAATTTTCCGGTTAATACAATTCTAGCACAAATAATAAACATTTATCATGATTAAGGAAATATAATAATAAATATTTTATAATTGCCTCTAGGGCATATTTCCATCAGTCTCCCACTTGCACTAGAGTCAATAATCTAGTTCACATCGCCACGTGATTAACACCCATAATTCGCATCGCCTTGTGACCAATACCCAAAAGAGTTTACTAGTGTCAATAATCTAGTTCACATCGCCATGTGATTAACTCTCAAAGAGTTCTAAGGAGTGATCATATTTTTGCTTGTGAGAGAGGTTTTAGTCAATAGGCCTGCAATATTCAGATTCGTGTGTACTTTGCAAATCCTTATGTCATACTGTAGATGTTGCATGCTATCACGTTTACTCGGAGTTATTCCAAATTACTGCACCATTATACGTATCTGGTTTGCTACTCGGAGTTATCCAGATCGGTGTCAAAGCTTGCATCTACGTAACCCTTCACGACGAACTCTTTATTACCTCCATAATCGAGAAACATTTCCTTAGTCCTCCAGTTACTAAGGATAATTTTGTCCACTGTCAAGTGATCCAGGAAGCTACTCCCCCCGATTCTTGCAAATTCTGATGCCATCACATACCAATTCCTTGAATATTTCTGGGGATGTACAAGTTGGTAGAGACTTGGTGAACAAATCAGTTGCATGATTTGACTTGCAAGATATGCAATACAGTGATATTTCTTATTATGTAACATGTTTGCATCCGGGCAACACACGCAACATTATCTTTGACATAATTCTTGGTGGATGTAGCCATTAAGGTCTGTTTCAAAGTCTTTCATGGGTTGGATACCACACCTAGTAGGAAACTAGGAACACAAACTTTATCTACGATTTGACATAGTAGGGATCTAATCGATGTATCCAATGATATTGGTGTCTTGATTTCTCTGAAACTGGAAGATTAATAAAAAATGTTTGATGCCTTGGAGATATCTAAAGATATTCTTGAGCCCCAACCTATTATGTGTGGTGGGTCCAATGGCACTAGGATATGGAACTCTCTGTTCCAATATCGCATTTCCAACAATTCATGGTTTTAATGGATCCTTCCCTACGTCTAGAGAATGAAGCCATGCGAGTTATGGATGCATAAGATTTGTCCATAATGAATTTCTCCAATATATTTTGCATATAGACAACATAGTGTATCATAATGTATGAGTGAAGGTGCTCGAGGTTTTACCCAATCCTTTATCTCAAAATCCGTCTTAAGATGATCATGTGCTTCATCATTGCAGGAGAAATCCCTCTGTATGACAGACATGCATATGTAATCATTGTTGTAGTAGTAAACCTTGTAAATAAGGAACCCACTACGTCAGTTGTACCAATATATACCGACAACAATAAGCAGTATGGTGGCTTACTGATTTTTACAGAATGTATGTTACGTATTTTCATTTCGATTCAAAAGTAAGATTCCATCGGGACCATCTATGTTTGAATCTAGTTATCCAAATGGATATGTAATCACTACATCTACCAACTGCAGAGATACATGATTTTGTACTGCCAATGATATAAGTTATCAAAAAGAGATTCCACCTCTAGAGAATAGTTGGGTATCTGCGTGAACCCTTATGCTACAATACTTGCTCTTTGTTTCACCACCTCGTTGTTCTCAATTCTGTTTCTAGAAGAAAACTGGTGTAGATATTGCTTATGAATACCTTCCCATTATTGAGCATGATCATTTCTACCTAGATTACCATTTGCTTGAGTTCAGTCCGAGAGTTGTTCACACTTTGCCATGGCCATGGTATTTGGATCTGAATCATTTGAAAGGGATTTGTAATATAGTTAAGAAATGACTGTCGACAGTTGTAGTCTTCCGGTTATATGTTTCTAGAGAATCTATCTATCAATATATAGTTGATGGAAATATCGTTACCCATGAAGACTGCTCGCAATTTCCCAATGCGGTTGAGTCGAGTATTACGATGTCCCGGCCATTGTGTGCACTATGACCTTGGTTGGTGGAGGTTTCCCATCCACTGGGTGTATACTACCCAGTAGGTGTGTGTCAATGAGAAGTTGACTGGCATTTACTAATTTGGAGGCCTTGATATCCTTGCTTGTGAGAAGCTGAATCATGGTGTACTTTTGCCATGCATCTCACCCTGTTGCTTCGTACGAGGAGTGGACTGGTCGGTACCTTCACTCTTTCATGCATTTTTTGCAAGATTGTAGGATTGTGTGACACCTTTATATTTATTAAATGAATCTGGCAGGTTATTTGCAATGTGTTTCAAATCTTCTAAATGAATGAGTACGTGGATTTGAGGCAAAAATGTGTTGAACATTCCACTAATTTCCTGGTATTCTTTATGGTACATGAAATCTCCTCTAATGCCTGGAAAATGGTCCTAATTGAATCAACATACTGGCCTTGAATAACTCCCCATGCAAGGGGCTTGAGGTATTGACGATAATACAATTATTCCTCACATCGACCTGAACTATATGTTCCGGGGACAATGATGTATGCCGTGTGGAGATATCGGTATGCAAAAGAATTACCACAGATGGGAAATACTTGGTAGATTTCCACGTATCATAGATAGATGGGAATAATATTATTCAGTTCTGTCATGAGCGTGTAAAATTGCATGACTTCAACATAAAGTTAGTAAGTTGAAGTTCCAAAATAAAGATAATGCAATGAACTTAACTCTTTGGATAAAAGGATTCTACCAAACCATTTTGAGTCTAGACATTAGGACAAACTGCTAAACTTCAATCCAAGGCCCATAAAGAGGGAACTCAAGGAGAATTCTGCAATGTTATCCATTCGATTTGCTTGAAATCGATGTTAGAATAATGAGCCAATGGTTTCATGTGAATAAAGCACACACTTAAGACCATCATATAGATACATCTTTTAGAACCATGGAATACCTGAATAGTCTACACAAATGGTTGGGAAGAGCCACTTACCTCAACTTGATGCATTCAAGGTGTCTGAGTGGTTCAGCGTAAACTTTAATGTGCGCGAGCCATAAAATTAGCTTCCCGCGTCACATGTAGTGCACACAAAATCCAGGCATTGTTAGAATTTAGCACCATAATAATCATAAACCAATGGAATTGCTGATAGTTTCGGTTTCAACCCAATGTTTGGATGACCAAGACGAATATGCTAACTTTGTCATGCAAAAGACATTCTGGAAACTATCTTCTACGCAACATGTGCTACTAGTTTTGTAGTATGTGTAGTGCAATGCCGATGATACATAGAGAATGTGCTTTCCATATCCATTGCATATCATAAAGAGAAGATATTCCTCTTTGTTCTCATCATAAGTTTAACTATGGAAACTACTTTGACGGATACCTCTATAGTTTGGTAGGGTACAAGTTAAACTCGGAAGCAATAAAGCATCCTAACGTTAATCGAGTACCCACACGGTCAGTAAATATTACTCAAGTTGAGCCAACAAATACCTCATCGCATCTAACGATTTTAAAATATCACCTTTCTCTCAACGAGAATGGAAACATTTTACTTCCCTAAGTATAGATTTTGTGGTGCATATGTCCACATGGCACAAATCATCTTTCATCAGATTGACCCCCTAGAAATCTATATATAGACATGAACATTCTCAAGAAAATCACTGTGAGATATATAGAATACATACAAATGAATTTGTACCAAAGTGCTGATACAATAGATTATGATATACAATATATAATCACAACAATACTTATGTTCTTATTAGAACATTGAAATGGACATAAATTTTGTTGACCACTCAGGAGATTGAGAGACTAGACAAAGTCTTCAAATATGTTAGTTCAGTCACATTCAACCATCATGTTCTCCATGCCCGAAGGGTTTCGTTACTGCTGGATAGTCATGTTGGAGGGATATAATGAGATTCAAACCATTGCCCTTGAGATTCTTTGCATTCTAGGAATAGCTGATACATAACAGCCAGATGCTGAGCTCTGGATCGATATAATGCCCTAAGATTTATTAGGCAACATATTTTTTCTGTTAGCGGTGTGACTCCAACCAGAGGTGAAACCTACGGGTCTTAGATTGCACATATTGTCCCACAAGACATAAGAGCGATCATGAGACCGCAACATGGACAACACCATTCACCGTTTGAGGTTAGTGCCAAACAAGAAAAGTGATAATAATAGACCAAGAAAAGTAATTTTAATAGAATAGCATCACCTGATGATGTAGCAGTTAAGATCAATAAGTTTGGTCTCTAGGCTTCATAGATGAACTATCGAATCAAGACGCTGATTGACTTGATTTTAGCGATTTGTGATTCTGGTTCTCCCGTTGATCCATCTTTGTTCTTCTCTTTTAGTACCTGTGTAGAAATCCACAGGAAGAGGGTGTCGACAGAGTCCCCGCGCCGGTGCTTGCGGATGAGCCTTGCCGTAAAATCGCTCCATCGGGGCTGTGGGCGTCGGCGCTAATGGCACGAGCCACTCCGCCGACGGAGGAGGGGGTCGAGGCGGAGCCCAAGGGGCTGCCGGAGACGCGATAGCGGCCTCGTGCACCATGGGGCGCTTGGCCAGCAACTATCCAGGGGTCAAGCCCCATGTTCACTGGCGGTGTGCGTGCACCACATGCAGCGGCGGACGAGGCCACATCCAGGGGCATGGTGAGCACCGCTGGGGGCGCGTACAGCCGCGCAGTGGCCACCACAGGCTCCATGTCCAATGGCGCGGTGACAGTCACTGGCGCCACGTCTAGCGGCATGGCGGCCGAAGCGACGGATGGCCTGCATGCAGCGACGAAGGCCACCAACTGCATGGCGGCGAGGAGGAAGGAGATGGCACCAGCGGCCGTCCTCATGGATTAGGGGCAGGAAGAAGGAAATGAAGCCGGACATCTCGCCGGCGAGTCTCGATCTGTTCCTCCTCTCTGTTTTGCTCTTTAGTAGAACTAACGTGGCTGATAACGTATTAGATGTAAAACAGCACAAACGAGGAACGAATGAATAGTAAAGCAAAAATCATCGATCTCTTTCATTAATGAGTAGGCTTATATACTATCTGAGAAGAGCAAGAGAGGGATGTGTCTGTAACCAGACGACGCATCGAGGGATGCGGTTGTTGCGGGTGTTAGTTGGGACAAGGGGAGATTTCCCTTTAATTAAGTGTCTTAATTAAATCTTAACAATTTGGACCGAACTGCCGAACATTCAAGTATCATTTTTTATCACCGATGCAGTAAAAAAGAGCTATCTAATGGCTTTCTCTCTAAAGAAATCACATATATATTGGTATTTGCCACAACAAGAAAAGCAATGAATGCCAATATTCAATAAAACAGCCTAAACACGATTCACCAAGTAATATGATCTGATAATAATTCAACAAAATAATCACCAACACACACCTCCATCATCAATGATATACTAGAACAAAAACAAAGGGCTATGCACAGCCCTATGGATGATGTTTTGCGGCGATGACCGGGAGGGTGATCTCCACCACGGCCCTATAGACGTGCAGCTTGATGTTGTAGTCATCGTCTAGGAGCTCGAACACACACACGTCCAACTTCTCCAGGTGGTTTCCAATGGCGAGCGCGCCCCACCCAGAGCTGAACGCCCCGCGGGGACACTCCCCGCCGGTGTACTCGTACCACACCTTCCACGGCTTCGCCTGTGGGTCCCAGAGCGTCATCTTCCTGCTGTCCTTCGGGAGGAATTTTTCAACGAACATGTCTGGGATGATCTGTAGTGTTCCAAGTAGATCAGTAAGCAAGGAATGCAGTTTCAGAATGTGTATCCAGAGAAGAATTTGATCAATTACCATGAAGTACGACACATAGACATCGGTCTGCTTTATTTCCTTGATCACGAAGGGCCTCTTGGATTTGAACGTCAGTGCCCTGTCCATAGCATATTCCTTGTCCCTTTGGGTTATTGGACGTCTCAGCGACTTTAATTCCGGCCTTCTCTGAACCTTGACGATAACTAAGTATAAAAGAAGATGCAAATTACTAAGATAGTTCAGTTCAAATTTTCTTGTAATCAGCGTAGGAAGGAAGAAGATTTACCTCTACCAGATTGGTTTTCACTATTGCTCTTATTGAACATCGGGAACTGAGTCTTCATACTATGTTTTTTACCAAAAGATTTGTGTAATTTGGTTAAGTCCTTGCATACGGATTCTGGCGCGAATACACCTGTATGAACTATATGCGCGCAAGTTAGCTCGATGACACGACCATTGCTATCTTTTTTCGGCAGAGAAGACCATTGCTATCTAAATAGCATAGTCAAAACTAACACAGCATTTAAGCCACCTCAAACCAATTCTCGTTCGGAGGCTTCATGTTAATTACCTGCCAAACTATCACTTGATGTCATTCCTTTAGAAGCTGATGAAGCAGCAGACCCTTTCCCTTCAGCCCTGGACTTCTTGGGTGGACGACGGACCAATTCTGCTTACATCGATATGCACACATGTACATTTTAGCACGATAATAAGAGCACATAAATCATTTTACAACACCAAGCCACCTCATAGCAATATATACGTAAAAAGTAGTACCAGCTATTTTGAAATCGATCATCGACCGGAGGGTTATTTTAGTTACCTGCCAAACTGTCACCTGATGCTGCTCCCTCAGAGTCCGAATGGCCACATGGAGCTTGAGGCCTTTTCCCCTTCGCTGCCTTGGGCTTCCTGGGTGGACGACGCTTTGATTCTGCTTATAATTGGATTTATGGGCACAGAGACACATGTTAGCTCGATAAAAAGAGCATAAGAATCATTTTACAACATTAAACCGTTTCAAACCAATATATGTGTAAAAAGTGTGGTAATAATAATTTTGAAATTAATCGATCAGTGTGGTAGGGTTCTTCTTAATTAGTTGCTAAACTGTCACCTAATGCTTATATAGGAATCATTTTATGGTACAAGAGCATTGCTATCTAGATAGCAGAATAAAAACTGACACAACATTTAAACCATCTCAAACTAATACATACATATGTGTGTGTGTGTGTGTGTGTGTGTGTGTGTGTGTGTGTGTGTGTGTGTGTGTGTATGTGTGTGTGAAACAAGTTATACATTTTTACCGGCAAGAAAAAATCTACTTATTTTGAAATCGTTTCTCGATCAGAGGCTTCCTCTTAATTACCTGCCAAACTGCCACGTGATGCTGCTCGTTTAGAAGCTAAAGCAGTAGACCTTTTCCCCTCAGCCTTGGACATCTTGGGTGAACGATGGACCAATTCTGCTTACATCGATGTGCACACATGGACATGTTAGCTCGATAACACGAGCACAGAAATAATTTTTCAACACCAAGCCATCTCACACCAATATATATGTAAAAAGCAGTACTATCAATTATTTTGAAATTGATCATCGATCGAAGGGTTATTCTTGGTTACCTGCCAAACTATTACCTGATGGAGCTTCAGGCCTTTTCTCCTCAGTAGCCTTGGACTTCCTGGGTGGACGACGCCCCGATTCTGCTCAGAATTGATGTGCACAGACACAGACACAGTTAGCTCGATAAAAAGAGCATAAGAATCATTTTACAACATTAAACCATTTCAAACCAATATATATGTAAAAAGTGGAAGTGGTACTAATAATTTTGAAATCAATCGATCAGTGTGGGAGGGTTCTTCTTAATTACTTGCTAAACTGTCACCTAATGCTTCTCCTTCAGACTCCGAATCTCCAGATAGAGCTTCATGCCTTTTCCCCTCCTTTGCATTGGACTTCTTGGACCGGACCATTTCTGTCATGATATCATCAACCTTCCTGAACCTATTCCTCTTCCCAACCACAAAACCATTGTCAATCATGTCTCGCTCCTCCTTCTGTTGCTGTGATGGTGTGCTGCGCCATTCACTGTCTTCCGCATTCTCCGGATTCTCTGATAATGCATCTTCTTCTTCCTTTTGTGGACCAGTGCCGTCAGCATCGACACTCGTGTTGTCGCTCCCTTCATATTCTTCTGAAGCATCTTCTTCTTCCTCTCCTTCATTTTGTGGAGTACAATCTACACCTGTGCCAATGTGAGAGTCTTCTTCTTGCAGGGCAGTACCATCTGCATTGGTGCCCGTGTGCCCATTCTCATCCTCTGCTGCCACAGCGGCGGCGCCAATGCGTTGCGGCTGGGCGAGAAACGCATATGGCGCCTCGCAGGATGATGGCAAGAATACCGTGACTGAGAACTGTGAGTTCCCATCGTAACGGAAAACCAGCAGGTAGCCATACACGATGCGATGGTCGCAGAGGAACTCCTTCCATCCACGTGCAAAGCATAGCTCCCCGGAGATTTTAGCCAGCTCTACGGGCCATAAATTTCCGCTTGGACCTCTCAGTGAAACTGCTCCTGTACACTCTTCCAAGTATTTGTGGCAGTCTTCCGGAATTGTCTGCAACATATGTTATCATATTAAGCAATGACTAAGTATGTGGAGCACAGCCCAAAACTAAAAAGTAATAAAAAAAGGTTGTGTGCTATGTCTTAGAAATGGCCGATGGATTTTATGTTCAGATGAATGTGTAATGAGTTTCTGTCTATGTGATGTTGCAGTTTTTCAGATCTTTGAAGCAAATTTTCTGAATCTATGAAATATTTGTTATAGTGAAAAATTATATGTGCTGCATGCTATGAATACCTAGCATTTGACTTGTCACCACTTAAGGACGATCATACGTCAGTGGTGACATGGTCAGTGAAGAGTGACAGCAAAGCGACTGTGGGTGTCGTAAGGCACTCCACTGATGGGTCTGTCCCATGAGTGATGGATGAGTCTCCACTCACTAATTAGTGATGAGCCTGGAACCCATCAAAAGTGATCAATTATGTCCCTTTAGTAGTGACATGTTCGATAGTAATGTTCGAGATTGATTTCAAGAGTTTGGTAATAGTTAATGGTGTAAATAATCAATCTGTACTAATTCAAGGATTGGGTCCAAACGCCTATCCAAACAAGCATACATTGTCTCGGTCACTCTCTCTTGGCATTGTATTTTGGGGAAATTTTTACATGTGTCCGTTTTCTTTCTACAAATCTAGAAATACGAAAAATATCAACATTCATGAACTAGTTTATATATTGGATTTAACATACTCATATATGTTGCCGATATGTTATCTCTCTTTTGTTCCTTTTTCAACGTCAGACCACATAGTATAGTCCATGTTTGAAAAATATCAATGACTAATCGAACAAAAAATGTGATGAAATATGTACCATTTTAACTTTGTCAAATTAGTAAGCACCATTCTTAAAGTGGACCGCAAACAAAAAGAGAACCTTCGCAACAAGCATGCAAATATGATAGATAAAAGTGAAGGACCAAAAATGGGTTAGTCTCTTTAATTGCTGTTATGAATCAAAAAAACCTACCTCTTGTTCCATAGATGAACTGGTTATGAGCGACCTAAAGAATTGCGGGCAATTTTTTTTGTCTTTCTGCTCCTTCGACTGCTCCTCCTCTTTAGCATTCTCCTTGTCCTCCTCTCTTTCCTTATGTGCCTTCATCTTCTTCTCATTTTTTTTCCTTTTCCTCCGATCCCCCTTCTCCTTCTCCTTCTCATTATACTTGTCATTACCCCTCGTTCTCTCTTTCTCCTCCTTATACTTAGCCATCTTCTTCTCCTCCTTTTTCTTATCACCTTCTTCTTTGTTTTGTTTCTTTTTCTCTTGCGCATTTATATTTTCACCTCCCTCTTCTTTTACTTTCACATTCTGCTTATCATCTATCATGCCCATAGAGGTATATTGCTTTTGATGGTGTACCATGATTGTACCTTCACATATGTCGCACACTTCTGTCTCCTGCAATAGTAGAGGAGATATATAGTTTTATGTTAGTATCACACTACTCAAGTTTTACTCGAGAGCTGAATCTACATAAAACATAAGTTTGTTTGCAATGGATATTCCTAACTACATTAGTTATTTTCTGGAACGCTCCTACAAACTCCTTTGTAACAGAACTAACAACGAACATAAATATAATTACCATATAAGCTCTTGAGGGAAGGAAAAAGAACAAAATGTATCCCATATTTATATTTGGAAGTTGGACACACAAGAAACACAAGGAGTGGCGGAGCTACAAAGGAAATACAGGGTGGGCGACCTCACGGGAGAATAAAAAAGTCGCTCACCGCTGCTTGGGCATGGCCGTGCCCAGGCCGCCACGGCACAAGAGATGGATCGCCTTGGCAGTACTTCACGCTGCTACTAAGCTGATCTTTTTGGCTAGACCCCCACTCCACCTCTTGCTGAGCAGGGCGAAGTGAGGCTGGGCTGGGTGTACGTAGAAAGGCTGAGGTGGGCAATGGCACACTTTTGCCCTAACGAAGCTCCGCCAGTGTACACAAGTACACACATATATATATCCATGTCGCTGGGCAACGCGGTTTTGATACCCTGTCTGATCTATCCACTAAAAGATGCTCCCCATTTTCTTTATCCTTTTAGAGCATTTGCCAAATTAACACATTTATTTTTCTTGAAGAGATTTACAAATGCGATAATTCTGTTGTGCAAATTCAGTAAACCTTGAAGCATGCCTATATGGATGATTCAAGTTTGCACCATCCTTGTCCTGAGACAAGAAAAGTATGGCCTAGCTAACAACACGACTATCACTGGAGAAGAGGTAGCAAAAAAGCGAATACATCGTTAGGAATATACGAATATACGCCCAGGGAGACAGAAGAAGGAAGTCAATCTTGTCAACCGGCTAAAACCTATAGTTATATCCCACAAGTTGAATCTACGCTGAACAAATACATTTAGGAATTACGAACGCCGTTTCTTGTGGTGGGAAGAACAAAAACACGATGCACACCATGGATTTGTAGAACGCCAACGCGATTGAAAAGCTAAAGATTCTGTTGATCTAGCATAGATCAGATAGAGCGTAGCAGGACTTACCAAGCGCGTAGCAATGACCCAATTTCGATCTCGATGGATCAGAATACAGACCACTCGAAGGGGCGTCCGATCGATTCAAATTCAATGGAGAGGACGGGACAAGATCTGGAGGTTGGTGGGTTGTGAGGACGGGAGAAGATCTCGTTAAGATCTAGATGGGTTTGGGCGGCGGCCCGGCGGCTGGATGGAAGTTTGAAATATTTCGGGATTATATATATATATATTTAAAGGGAATTCGGGGCAAGGGAAAAACCCTAGGTCACGGCGAACGGAAACACAAAATTCCAAACATTATGTTTTGACAGCGACAATGTAACACGTCTGCCACTTTCAGGCACACAATCACTCGTCTGTGGCTGCTGTAAAAGAAAAAAAATCACTCGTCTGTGGCAGGGTTTGGGGCAATGATGCAGGGGGTGATCTGCAGCACGGCCCTGTAGACGTGCAGCTTGATGTTGTAGACTTGTAGTCATGGTCCAGGAGCTTGAAGACATACACGACCCACCTCTCCAGGTTGTTCTCCATGGCGACCGTGTCCCACCCGGTGCTGAGAGCCGCACGGTGGCACTCGCCGCCGTTGTACTCGTACCACATCCTCCACGGCTTCGCCTGCGGGTCCCACAATGTCATCTTCCTGCTGTCCTTCGGGAGGAAATTTTCGATGAACATGTTTGGGATGATCTAAAGTGTCCCAAGTCGATCACTAAGCGCGCAATGGAGTCAAATGCTTGGCTTTGAACATGTCCATTGTGACACGGGAGGAAGACGTTAGTAACCATGAAGTACGAGGCATAGACATCGGTGTGCTTCATTTCCTTGACGCCGGAGGGCCTCTTGGATTTGAACCTCCACGTCCTCTCCATGGCGTCTTCCTTCTCCCTTTGAGTCACTGGACACCTCTGCGGCATTTATCCGGGATTGTAATAGTAATTCAGGGAAAAAAAGGAAAAACACCCCCACGACGCCCTCCTCTCGTGACACGGGGGTGATCCTTGCGTGCCGCCGCCTCCCCAACTTCCTCCTCGTCGTGCAGCCGCCGGAGGCGCCACCTGTAAAGTCCGGGTGGGCTCAAAGGACGACGGCTGCGTGGCGGACCCCTGGGCAATCCCCGCCCAGCTCTCCCGACCTCATGGCTGGTGGCGGCAGCACAGCGAACATCGCCCAATCTACGTGCGTTGGCGGCGTGATGTGGTGGCGGATCTTGGTTGGTCAGGCAGGAGCCAGCAAGGTCGTGGCGGAGGTGGGGTCATGGCGCCAAGGCTGGCAACCCAGATCTGGGTGTGGCGATGCCGCTCCTGCCTTCGTGGCCGCCCTCGTCGAGGGAATTGCAGCACCTGATGCTCACGACAGATGTAGCAGTTGTGGATGGTGTGGTCTTCGGTGACGGCGTTGATCCGAGAGCGGGTCAGCTCCATCCCCAAGATAGGTGTGTGTAGGGTTCCCAAAAGACTGGACTTTTCCGATTGCACACACTGTTGAGGGATGTTCTGTCGGCGGGGGCACCTTGACGTCATCCTTGCCTCCTGTCTAGTGGTTGTGCGCTACCAGGGAGCTCGCCTTTGCCCGGAGGCGCAAGGTGTGGCGGTGGAGGCCAGAGATGCCTAGACTGGGGGTGAGTGTGGTCTTGGGAGTTGTCCAGGGATTGGGAAGGTGGTGCCTTCCCGCCCGTCTCTTTTGTCATCTTGGTTGCAAGCGTGGGGCGAGGGTGGAGTTGGAGCCATGGATGCTAAGGCGGCAGCCTTGGTGCTGGGAGCTGTGGTGCTTAGTGGAGGTGCTCACGGCTCGGGTGTTGACTAGGTGACATGGCCATGTGGGCGGCGTGGTAGTCAGAGTCCGATGGTCGGTGGCGTTGGTGCGGCGGCCGTAGCCTATTGTGCTATGTTTTGAAGGAGAAGTGCTTGCCGGGGTGGAAGCCTGCTCTGGCTCTGCCAGGCCGCCGTCGACGGCGGCTATATATGGGCGTCATTTCCTTGTTGAAGGCGATGTCATGGCTACTATTCGTCCTTCATGTTGCTTCGAGGGAAACCTTGATCCTTGAAGTACCCGGCTCGTCGTGCACGACTTCATCTCTTTGAAGTGACTCTTTCACTGTTGGGAGCTCCGACGTCACCGAGTTGCTTCCTCGTGTAGTGTGCTTCATGTTCTAGGGGTTGTGTAGTTGTCCTTAACACCCTTGTATCTAGCCTTGTGCGCATGTATTGCTGGTTCGTGTTGTATGGCTTAGTTTACATGATCGTTGCTTTATATATAAAGCGGGGCATGAGCCTTTTTTTCGGTGCGACGTTTAACCAACCTTACCGCAAACTTGATTAGAACTAGTATAAAAAGATGCAGACTTATATCAAGATAGTTTACTTCAACTTTGTTCGAATTAGTACTAGCAATATAATAGAAGAGCATGCTTACAGGAAGGAAGGAAGAAAGAAGTTTTACCTCTGCTAGGTTGGTTTTCACCATTGCTCTTGTTGAACATCAGGAATTGATTATGTTTACTATGCCTTTTACCAAAATATTCGTGCCATGTCGTTAAGTCCGTGCACGCGGATTCTAGCGCGAATACACCTGCATAAACTTTATGCGGGCAAAGTTCATTAGCTCGATGACAAGAGGATATAGATAGGAACTATTTTCCAGTATAAGACAACTATATCTAGCTAGCAGAGTGAAGACTAACAAAACATCTAAGCCATCTTAAGCCAAGTAAAACAAGTAGGACTACTCATTTTGAATTCGATTCTCCATCCGACGCTTCTTAGGTACTAGCCAAATTGTCACTTGATGCTGCTCCTTCAGAATCTTTTTTGAGGGGAACTCTTTTAGATCCTGAAGCAACAGACCTGATATAAGCAATTAAAGGAGCACCAGAGCTTTTGCCCTCAACCTTGTACTCTCTAGATGGACGAATGGCCAACTCTGCTTACAATGGATGTGCATATAGGTTAGGTAGATAACAAGAGCCTATGAATCATTTGACAACATTTAGCCAACACAATAGCTAATTTGAAATCAATCCATCGGATGGCCATTCTTAATTACCTGCCAAATTGTCACTTGATGCTGCTGCCTTAGAAGATAAATCACCAGATGGAGACCATATCACCTCAGCCTTGGACTTCTTGGGTGAACGTTGCTCTGATTCTTCTCACAGTTCGATGTGCACAATCATGCAAAATATGGTAGGTAAAAATGGAACAGCTAAACTGAGTTAGTCTCTTTTGTTTGTTGGTGATCAATAAAACCTACCACTTGTCCATAAATGAATGGGATGTCAATGCCCTAAAGAAGTGGGGGCAATCTTTTTTCTCATTATGGTCTTTCGCATGACTTTTCTTTGACCCATCTTCCTCTTTATCAATCTCCTTCCTCCCCTTCTGCTAATTTATCTCCTTTTGTTCCCCCTCTTTCTCCTTTTGAATTTCTCGCTGCTCCTGCTCTTCTTTCTCATTCTCATTCTCCTCCCTTATTTCCTTATGTGACTCCACATTCTTCTCTTTTTCATTTCATTTCCTCCGATCCTCACTCTCATTCTCCTTATCATCTTTCTTATCAACAACTCTTGATTTCTTCTCTTTCTCCTCCTTGTACTTAGCCATCCTCCTCTTCGAGGAATTTTGCTTCTCCTCTGTTTTCTTATCGCCTTCATCTTTATTTTGCTTCATTTTCACTTTTGTATTCATATCTTCCTCTCCCTCTTCCTTTACCTTCACATTTTGCTTATTATCCACCATGCCCATAGTCTTATACTGCTTCTTATGACATACCATGATTGGTCCTTTACTAATGGCTGGTACTTCTCCAGTTGCAATACAATATGAGATATATGATACATTAGCATAATACTTTGCAATGCTAACAGTGTCATATAATACAACTCAAGTTTCACTCGTGTGTTGAATCTACGTATGAAACACTTTTCAAGTTTGGATTTTGTTACAATTATTCAATGATTATTCCAAACTATACAAGTTATATTCAAAACCACTCCTACAAGGCCCCTTTGTTATAGATCTAACAACCAACATAAATATAACTTCCATATAGGCTCTTTAGGGAAGAAAGTAGAACACTATGTATCCCATATTTATATTCAAATATTGGACAAACATGTACACATCATACATCAATGCTAGGAATATATATACAGTGGGCACGTGCATAATATTTTGGGGAGGCACACTTGCACATTTGTATATATTCATCTAGCTGGGCAATTCGGTTGTGATACCTTATCTGATCTATCCACTAATAGACCTTCATGTGCTCCCAATGTTTATCCTTCTCAAGAATTTGCCAAAAAAATTGTCTTGATGAGGTTTACAAATTCGAAGGTTCTGTTTTGAAAATTTAGTAAACCAAGAAACATGCGCATATTGTGTTCATATGTTACCATCCTTGTCTCGAGACAAGAAAGGTATGGCCCCACAAGTAAACCAACGCTTATCACAAGAGAAAATGTAGCACAATACTAATCTGCTATATTTTAATAGAAGTAAATATAACATTATGAAATAAAAAAATCCTAGTGGGGGTTCTCTCTGTCGAGAAATGTTGCATGGAAAAAAAATCTACGCACACGCAAGACCTATCGATGGAGATGCATAGCAACGAGAGGGGAGAGTGTGTCTACGTACCCTCGTAGACCGTAAGCGGAAGCGTTTATTAACGCGGTCGATGTAGTCAAACTTCTTCGCGATCCAACCGATCAAGTATCAAACGTACGACACCTCCGCGTTCAGCACACGTTCAGCTCGATGATGTCCTCACCTTCTTGATCCAGTAAGACATGTGAAGTAGTTGATTAGTTCCGGTAGCACGACGGCGTGGTGACGGTGGTGGTGCTGCTATTTCCACAGTGCATCGCCTAAGCACTACCAAAATATGACTGAGGGATGAAACGGTGGAGAGGGGCGCCGCACACGGCTAAAAGATTGACGTGGTGTTGTGTGGCGCCCCTCCCGCATATATATATAGGTGGGGGAGGGGAAGCAGTCCCTAGGGCGCCCCAAGTGGCCGCTGGCTGCCCTAGGGAGCTTGCCTAGCCGCCCCCTTTCCTTATTTGAACATGGGGAAAAGGAAAGGGAGGCTGGCTGCTTTTGGGCGCCTCCCCTTCCTTTCCCCCCTTTCCTTGGTGCGTGGGTTGGGGTGGAGGGGCGCGCAAACCCCCTTGTGGGCTGGTGTGCTTCCCCCCTTGTCCCATAAGGCCCACAGCTCATCGATGGCCTCCCGGAACCCCTTCACGCACTCTGATAAAATACTCGGTACTTCCAAAGCCTTTCTGGTGACCAAATACTATCGTCCTATCTATCAATCTTTACCTCCGAACCATTCCGGTGCTCGTCGTCATGTCTGTGATCAAATTCGAGACTCCGAACAACATTCGGTCACCAAATCATATAACTCATATAACACTATATCGCCAATGAACGTTAAATGTGCGGACCCTACGTATTCGAGAACTATGTAGACATGACCGAGACACTTCTCCGGTCAACAATCAATAATGGAACCTGGATGCCCATATTGGTTCCTACATATTCTACGAAGATCTTTGTCGGTCGAACCATTATGACAGCATACGTAATTCCCTTTGTCCGTCGGTATGTTAATTGCCCGAGATTCGATCCTCGGTATGTTAATTGCCCAAGATTCGATCATCGGTTTCTCTATAGCTAGTTCAATCTCTTTAACGACAAGTCTCTTTACTGGTTCTGTAATAAATCATATTGTAACCAACTCCTTAGTCATTGTGCTTGCAAGCTTCTTGTGATAAGTATTGCCAAGAGGGCCCATAGATACCTCTCCCATACACGGAGTGACAAATGATAATTTCGATCCATGCCAACTCAATAGATACCTTCGAAAATACCTGTAGAGCATATTTATGATCACCCAGTTACGTTGTGACATTTGATAGCACACAAGGCATTCCTCTGATATCCGAGAGTTGCATGATCACATAGTCGAAGGAATATGTATTTGACATTAAGAAAGCAACAACAATAAACGGAATGATCATATGCTAAGCTAAGGGATGGGTCTTGTCCATTACATCATTCTCCTAGTGATGTGATCATGTTATCAAATGAAAACTCATGTCTATGGTTAGAAAACCTTAACCATCTTTGATCAACGAGCTAGTCTAGTAGAGGCTCACTAGGGACACTGTATTTGTTTATGTATCCACACATGTATTTAAGTTTCTGGTTAATACAATTCTAGCACGAATAATAAACATTTATCATGATTAAAGAAATATAATAATAAATATTTTATAATTGCCTCTAGGGCATATTTCCATCAGTCTCCCAATTGCACTAGAGTCAATAATCTAGTTCACATTGCCGCGTGATTAACACCCATAGTTCGCATCGCCTTGTGACTAATACCCAAAAGAGTTTACTAGTGTCAATAATCTAGTTCACATCGCCATGTGATTAAATCTCAAAGAGTTCTAAGGAGTGATCATGTTATTGCTTGTGAGAGACGTTTTAGTCAATGGGCCTGCAATATTCAGATTCGTGTGTACTTTGCAAATCCTTATGTCATACTGTAGATCTTTCATGCTATCACGTTTACTTGGAGCTATTCCAAATTACTGCACTATTATACGTATCTGGTTTGCTACTTAGAGTTATCCGGATCAGTGTCAAAGCTTGCATCTACCTAACCCTTTACGACGAACTATTTATTACCTCCATAATCGAGAAACATTTCCTTAGTCCTCTAGTTACTAAGGATAATTTTGTCCGTTGTCAAGTGATCCACTCCAGGATCACTCTTGTACCCCCTTTCCCAGACACATGGCAAAGCACACATCAGGTGTGGCACACAGCAAGGCATATCTTATAGAGCCTATGGCTAAGCCATAGGGAATGACTTTCATTCTCTCTCTATCCTCTGCCGTGGTCACGCTTTGAGCTTTACTCAATTTCACACCTTGTAACACAGGCAAGAACCCTTTCTTTGCCAGATCCATATTGAAATTCTTCAAAACTTTTTCAAGGTATGTGGTTTGTGAAAGTCCTATAAAGTGTCTTGATCTATCCCTATAGATTTTGATGCCCAGTATATAAGCAGCTTCACCGAGGTATTTCATTGAAAAACTTCTTATTCACGTATCCTTTTATGCTATCCAGAAATTCTATATCATTTCCAATAAACAAATATTTCGTCCACATATAATATAAAAAATGCTAGAGAGCTCCCACTCATTTTCTTGTAAATACATGCTTCACCGTAAATTTGTATAAAAACATATGCTGTCGGGGAAACTGATCGCCCATGAACACCTATGGGACCGGAGCCCCTTTTCGGTACGGCAAGGGGGTGGAGGATGCACAAAGAGCGGATCGAAGCGTGCACGCGAGCAGTTTACCCAGGTTCGGGCCGCACGGATGCGTAAAACCCTACTCCTGCCTTGGTTTGTATTGTGTTCTTGGCTCGGGAGCGAGAAGGGCTACAGTGCTTATCGTTAGCTACACCAAGCGCGAGAGTGATCGAAGATCGGAACCGAACCCCCTCTACGTTGCGCATGGGCCTCCTTTTATAGGTCAAAGGGGTCACCGATAGGTGGCAATGCAGAAGAGGGTAAAAAAGTAAAAATGGTGGTAGTTGGAACAGTGTATGCATAGTGCTCTTTACCTAACCCTGACGGCAGGGGATAAGGGCATTAAATGCCCATCGCCGTCGCCCTAATCAGTGCAAAAAGTGCCCGTCAGGGCGTCTCCGTCCGCCACGATGGTGGCCTCGTCATCGCAGCTCGCCACCGTGTACCCCAGGCTGCACAGCCTTCCGCCACGTGCACCTGGAAGGGCCTCAGGGCGACGCGTGGCCGGATGAGCTGGAGCGCGGGCACGTAGTGGAAGCTTGCCGCGGCTTGCACCTTGCCGCGGTTGTTAATTTTGTCGCGCCCGGGAGCTTGTCGCTCTCCGGGCCTTGCCGGGGCGCGCGACGCGCCACGGCAAGTCTCCTGAAATGCCATGATTTGGCCCTCCTGGCAAGCTCCTCTTGCCAGGGTCTTGTGCCAAAGGGGTGGTCTTGAGCCTGGAGCGGCCTTCCCGGCAAGCTCCTCTTGCCGGGGTCTTGTCTCTTGAATTTGAATACTTTGTTCTTGAGTGGCTCCAAAGGAACCATAGTGGGCCTTGGCGGGCGCGTGGCAAACCCTGCCATGGGACGCTGCTACTGTCCGTGCACAAGTCGGGATACTAAGGTACCCCTACTTTAGTACACCGACAGGAGCCCCCGGGCCTGGGCCACACACGGTGCCGAGCGCTGTTGGGCCAGGCCCAAAACAGTGCATGGGCACACGCGGCCCACGGCGCGCCGTACCCCACTCCGTATCCGCCGCGCCCCTCCCTAACGGCATGCGTCGATTGCGGCGTCGTGGGAGAGATCGTGGCTTGTTTCTTTAATAGAGAAAATGCGGAATGTCCCCCTCTCCCCCTTAAAAGCAGAGGAAACAGGGGCAGTTCCTCCCATTCGCTCATTGCTTCTTCAACCTCCAGAAACCCCCGCTGCTCCCCTCCTCCCCGAAGGTTGAAAGAGAGCAGCGCTCCGCCCTTCCTCCGCCGCCGCCAGTCTCCCCAGCGCCGTAGACCCTCCTCGCTGTCCCCGCCATGGCCCCGAAGGGCGACAAGGCGAAGGCCGTGAAGACCGCCAGGACGCTGAAGCTAGCAGCGATGCGGAAGAAGATGGCGGTTTTCCCGCCGAGGCTCGGCGCGGAGGAGCTGAAGGACACCTTCTATCTCTTCTGGGCGAGGGAGACAAAAGCGCACCCACGCACCAAGGTACTCCCCGCCGAGGCCTGCGACATGTTTCCGGGAGGATACGCCTTTTTCGCTCTGTTCTTCTATTGGGGACTCTGCCCACCATACTCCGAATTCTTCTGCGATATTATGAATACCTACGGGTTTCATCTCCTTGATTTCACCCCAAACGCCGTCTTGACCATGGCCGTTTTCGCACATCTGTGCGAGATCTTTGTCGGAGTTTACCCCAACGTAGCCCTCTTCCGCCATTTTTTTACGCCTCGAGTCGAGTCTGGGTCTCCTCTGTTCGGCGGGATTTCTTGGATATTTAGGCTTCATAAGAAAGAGGCTTACTTGACTGGGGAACTCCGCGGAAAGTGGGAGGAGTGGAGGGCCGACTGGTGCTGGATCATGGAGGATGAACCACAGCAGTTCACTTCCTCGCGCCAAGTTGCAATAGTGCGCGGCAACGACTGGAGTGACCTGGCCCCTGAGAACGACAAGCTGAAGATAGCCATCCCTAGGATTCTTCGCCTCCGGCAAGCCAGGCTCACTGTAGGGGCTGTCGGAGCTGATTTCCTTCGCCGCCGCATCGCTCCCTTGCAGGAGAGGAAAAGGCCTGCTTGGGAGTTTGGTAACGCGACAGAGTTTATGAGGCTGCGCCGAGGCCTCAACTACAATTTCACTGTCATGGAGCTCAATGGAATGCTCCATGAGCTATTCAAGCACGACCCCAAGCATCCAGAGTGGTTTGCATTGCCGCGGGGCGTAGTTCCACTATGCAACAATTCATCGCTTAGTGCTATCCGCGCGGCGATGCCGTGGTGTGACTCCCATGGGATTGACCCCACTTGGCGGGAGCCTTCTGATGAAGCCATGCAAACGTTCTTCGACAACTTGGTGGAGCAGCCAATCAATCCCGACGAGAAGAGAGGCCTCACCCGCGACACCACCGACCAGGAGATGGCTTATATTGCCACCAGGTTGGAGGAGGCAGCCGCAGCTAGGGCCGCGGGCGAGTTCGGATATACTCCGGAGGAAGAGGATGCAGCGGAGGCGGTAAGTCTGGCCGAGGAGGAAGAGCTCCTCAAAATGCTAAAGCCTGCCGAGCAGCCTGCCGGGACAAGCGAGGCCACCGGGCAAGGCACAGAGTCGAGCGAGCCCGCCGAGCAGGGCGCTGAATCAAGCGATTCTGCCGAAGACTCGGGCGGGTCTCTGAATCTTGATTCTTCTTCTTCATCCTCGGGAAGTTCACCGCCACCGGCAAGTCCTCCGGCTACGGCGAGGAGGCGCCTCCGCAAAGCCGCAGACGTGGCGGGCAGCCGGCGGGCCAGCAGCTGCAGCACCGTCCGACACGCGCCACCGCGGCGGGCAAGGCCGCTAAGGGAGTGCCCCGCGCTTCGACGGCAGTCGGTGGAAGATCTCCCCGCGCCGGCCCCACCGCTCCTTCCGCCCCCCGGGCTTCGGTGACGACCGGCGCGGGGTCTTCTCAGACCACCGCTCCAGCGCCCGCCAAGCGCCCGAGGGAGCCTACTCCTCCAGCTCCTCGCGCCGAGACGCGCGAGGAAGACTTTGACTTCTCCGTGCTCAGTTCCGACGAGGAGGAGGAAGAGTAAGTACTGGCAACTCTTGTTTCTTTCGATTTTTGTTACTCTTGTCTTGAATTTTCTTTGTCTGATTCTGATTTTGTCTGCTTTCCAGGACCCTAGCCCAGAGGGCGGCGAAGAGGGTCAAGATCCCGGTGGTCGACCCTGAGGACGAGCCCGTCGCAGTAGCAGGGGATGCGCCTGCGACAGGCTTGCCGGACCAGCCAGCCGCTCCGCGGAGCAGCCCCCAGCGCAGTCCCCAGCGCAGCCCCCAGCGTAAGTCTTCTGTTCACTTCTTCGCTTGTCGGGCGCGCGTGGGCTTCTTATCCTTGTTAATGTCTTGTTCGTTTACTGACTTGTACAGGAGCAGAGCCGCAGCCTCAGGAGCGCCAAGAGACTGCTCCCGATGAGCCGCACGTCTCGACCTCTCCGCCAGGGAGGAGTTCCCCGGCGAGTGATACGTCCAAAACGTATCTATAATTTCTGCTTGCTCCATGCCCTTTTTGTGTGATATTGCTATGATATTTATGCACTTCCATACACTTTTGATCATATTTGGACTAACCTACTAATGGTTGCAAAAGTGCACAATGTTCTTGTTTTACACTTTATTGTGTAGGAATTACTTGGAAATTGACAAAAACACAAAAGGAAGCGTATTGGAGTAGAACTCTGAGTAAAGCCCGTTTTACTGAGGCCCAAAATCTGATGACGGGAATCCGAGAGTCTATATAAAGAGAGGAAACCTAGGTCACCAAGGGCCACGAATTTTCCTCCCCCCGAGCCGCCGTCTTGGAGGGGAGGACCAGCACCATTGCAGCACCATCCACAAGGAAGAAGGGGGGCCAAGGAGCCGCTGCCCCCTAGGGCCGGCACCGCCCCCAAGGGCCGCTGCCGCCCCCTAGGGCCGCCGCCATCTCCTCCTCACCGCCGCCGCCTCCGTGGCCGCCGCCGGCCGCCGCCTCCTCGCGGGGCTGCACCTCTCCATCAACACCATCATCAACCTCCTCCTCACCATGTCCATGTGTGAGTAGTCTTCTCCGGGGCCGAGGGCTCGTACGTGTAGCTATGTGGTTATCTCTCTCTCCCATGATGTGATCTTCGTTGTGATCATAGGCTATGTTAATCTAGGGTGATCCCATGATATTTCCCCTTTCTCTATGTATTGGATTGATATACTCACTTGTCTTTATCTAGTATAATCCCCGAGACCAAGGTGACAGCGGTCTATTGAACATGGATTAGAAAAATATTTTCATGAGTGATTTCCTCTCTTGTGTGTTGATTGAAGATTAAGAGTCTCTTTGTGCTTGTCTTTGACTATCCTTTAGATATGTTGTGGTGATTGTGGGACTCTCTTTGGATGGCCGCCGTGACATTGGGAAATCCTTAGATTGAGAACTACGAACTTTGAGGTGTGCTTTTGTAGCCCTACATAATTCTCGTCCTCTCTTGACCACGAAGGAATGACCTCCGGGTGCGTCTCCATTGCATGTTTTATGGGAAATATCATGTGATTCGATTATGTTAATGTTGTTGGGAGTTGCCACTAGTGAAAGTATGATCCCTAGGCCTTGTTTCCACCATTGCAATACCATTTGTGCTCACATTTACCACTTGTTTGCTTGCTGCACTTTTTATTACAGATTTATATTACTTTGCTTTACCACTCCTATCATCCATATTTTACCATCTCTTCGCCGAACTAGTGCACCTATACAACTCTTAGTTGTATTAGGTGTGTTGGGGACACAAGAGACTTCTTGTATCTTAGTTGCAGGGTTGCTTGAGAGAGACCATCTTCAACCTCTACTTTCCTGAGTTCGATAAACCTTAGGTCATCCACTTGAGGGAAATTGCTGCTGTCCTACAAACCTCTGCGCTTGGAGGCCCAACATAGTCTACAAGAGTAGAAGCGTGTGTAGACATCAAGCTATTTCTGGCACCGTTGCTGGGGAAGTGAGTGCTTGAAGGTATATCTTTAGATCTTGCAATTAAATCTTTTTGTTTCTTGTTTTTATTTCACTAGTTATGCTTATGGACAACCGTGCTATTGGATCGTTGCTTGTGGGAAGACGCCCCACACCTGTGGTGGTTGCTCCTCCCCCTACTGAAATTGTGCCCTATAAAATACCAGTTGGTATTATCGATTATGTTTTGGCCAATCGTTATTCAGGAGACAGACATCCCGGTGAACACTTGCTATATCTGTCACAATTATGTTCATTATTTAAGCTTGCAGGTGTATCAAGGGAGTTTGTCATGAGGACATTGTTCGCCGTATCACTTATAGATAAAGCTTCAGATTGGTATAAGCTTCTCGATAACTCGCACTTGCTTGATTGGCAAGAGCTTATGTCTCTCTTTTATACTAAGTTTTATCCTCTTCATGATGCTTATGTGGAGAGTAAGAGTACCTTTTTGCATGTGGATCATGGTAACAATGCTTTATGTGATGCTTATATTGTTGAGTTTATTCGTGATCCCATTGAAAATTATTATGAGAAGGGAACATATGCTTATAGATATTTCAATAATATTAAGTTCCCTCTCTTTATATTGAAGGTTTTGAAGCTGCACTTGTTTTGTCTTCCTATGCTTATTGCTTTGTGCTTCAATGAATTATTCTATTGCAATATTCCTATGCATAGGAACCATGTTAGGCTTAAATGTGTTTGGTATTTGCTTCTTGATGCTCTCTTTTGTTCTTCAATTCTTATTCCTACAAGAGCATCATTAAAGTCTTATGCCTAGCTTAAAGGCATAAAAGAAAGCGCTTTTCGGAGGCAGCCCACAATGAAAATAATTTTTATTTTGCTTTTGTTGTGTCTTGATGTTGTTACTACAGTAGCATCATCATTGTATCTTTACTTTTCAGCTTTGTGCCAAGTTTAGCCTCTGATTGCAAGAAAGTTCAAAAGATGTGACGTGCTGTCCAGGAAACAGATTCTGTCCTTGGATAGAAATATTCGTATAAAATCACCAGATCATATTTTCGGTCTGAATTTTTTCGACTGCGTGCTCTATATAATTGTCTTTCGGGCGTCTGTTCTGAGTTTTTTGATTAGAGTTGCAGAAGTGCCCCGAAAAAATCATTTACTACTTGCTGGTCTGTTTTTCACAGATTCTGTCCTGTTTTGCCTTTTCTTCATTTTGCAAATCTTGAGCTTGCTTTTTCTTTGCAAAAACCTTTTGGCAATCTTGAGAAACAGTAAACCTTCAAGAATATCCTTATTTCCAGCAAGGAACAATTATTTTATTAAGGGTACTAACCTCGCTAGTCAGATTATGATGAGTTATGTATGAAGGGAGCTTTCAAGTGTGCGAGGGAAGATGATAAAAAGATTCAGGAGTGTCAAACGCTCAAGCTTGGGGATGCCCCCATGCACCCCCAAGAAATATTCAAGAAGACTCAAGCGTCTAAGCTTGGGGATGCCCCCGTGCATCCCCTTCTCCATCAACAATTATCAGTTCGTCTTTCGTTCCACTATATTTTTATCACTTCATGTGTTATGTGCTATGCTTGGAGCGTCTTGCTTTTAGTTTCCTTTTTAGTTTTCTTTAGCTTTGCTTGCTTTTCATAACGAGTCAGAACTCAGCTTTCTTTGTGTGGGAGAGAAACACGCTCCACTTCAACCTAGAACACAACATAGAATTTTCATGTCTATCTTTGCTGTGTGTGTTCTTTGTCTTTCAATAGCTACTATCATGTTCAGCTCTTAGTTTTCATGCTTATCTTTTTAAAGAGCTTTTGTTTAGTTGGTTGCTTGAACTCTCTTTAGTTATCATGCTTATCTTATTAAGAGAGTTTGCTTCTGTTGCATTGGTCGATATGTCTATGATAAAAATGCTACGTGCATAATGGTGCTTAGTAGTTCATGTTTTCTTATGGTTAGTCTCAATTATCTGGGGGGTTCCCAATGTGTTATTGGAGTACCAACATGATTTGTTTGCCTATGATGTGGTATGGTTTAGTAATATCTTCCTTCAAGAATTTATTTTGATTTACTTGGCGTATGCTCACGCATATTTAAGACTGTAAAGAAAGTCTATCAAGCCTTGATGATCTTTAATTTCTGAGTAGCGATATAACTTCCATGCCTGATTCAATGTTGCTTTGTCGCTCTGCATGATTATGACCGTCATTGCTCTCTTAGTTGGTCGCTCTCAGTCTTTTGTTAACCTCCACCTGTACTAAGCGGACTGACAGCTTGTGCATCCAAAATCCTTTAAACCAGTTATGCCATATGAGTCCACCATACCTTCCTATACATGGTATTTACCTGCCATTCCTAACGAAGACTTTCATGTACCATCTCGAAATTATTCAAAAAAAGCATTTTTGTTTTGTGCCTCTGTTTTAGCTCATGAGGAAGTAGTAGTTAATTCATAATCTTTTTAAGTTGGACAAGCTTCACCCCGGGATTGCATGTCTAATGTGCAAACCCATAATACGAGAAGGAACTGGCATAGAGTGCGCCCGGCTCATTAAAAAATAATATAAACAAACAAACCCTCCTTCACGCTTTGTTCATGAGAAATCAGAAAACTTTGGCAGTGATAAACAAAGGATATTAAGAGGATGTGATCGTCCTCATTCGGGAGCCGTTCCTCGAAACTTGTCCAGCTCAAGAAGTGATTGAGTTATCTGCTAGCATTCGTTGACGAAATATGCATATTATAAAAAAATAATTATTACCTCTGTTTTTAAAACCAAGAGCTCTGGTACATGTTTAGTTTTTGTTTCCGACCACGGGTTTTCAACCTTGCCAACAAAAGCCACGGTTCGAGAGTCTCCACCTTCTTTAAAGCACCAACTATTTAGAGCATGATTGTCATTCCGAGTGTAATGTGCATTGTCCCAAAGTACCATTGTCTTTTGCATGATTATGATATCGTTTATTCTGAAATCATTATATCTAGTCGTCACTTAAACCTTGGAGGTGCCCCTGCATTTATGTTTTGCTTCACTAAAGGGGGCAAGCGAGATATCACTTTGTCATATTTGCACACCATGCTCACTTCAAATCTTTTGAGTATTTCAGTATCATATTGTAAAACTTTTAGTTCTTTGCGATTTTCTCATGAGGCAACTTAATTACTACAGATTCATTATCTCAGTAAGCTTTTGTCATGTGACTGTAAAAAGTTCTTATATGGTTAATAGCATGTCACCACAGAAATTATGTTTGTTATCATTTACCTACTCGAGGACGAGCAGGAATTAAGTTTGGGGATGTTAATACGTCCAAAACGTATCTATAATTTCTGCTTCCTCCATGCCCTTTTTGTGTGATATTGCTATGATATTTATGCACTTCCATACACTTTTGATCGTATTTGGACTAACCTACTAATGGTTGCAAAAGTGAACAATGTACTTGTTTTACACTTTATTGTGTAGGAATTACTTGGAAATTGACAAAAACGCAAAAGGAGGCGTATTGGAGTAGGACTCTGACTTTCCTGAAATCTGTCTAAGAACGTTTCTTAAAGATGGTCACGTTCCGTCCCGAAGACGACGTCAAACGGAAAACGTCTAGTTACGAAAGTTGTGGGGAATTTCGAGGCGATGCTTCTGGATATATAATTCGTCCAAATCGGAGTCCGGACGGCCGAGCAAAGCCCGTTTTACTGAGGCCCAAAATCTGATGACGGGAATCCGAGAGTCTATATAAAGAGAGGAAATCTAGGTCACCAAGGGCCACGAATTTTCCTCCCCCCAAGCCGCCGTCTTGGAGGGGAGGACCAGCACCATTGCAGCACCATCCACAAGGAAGAAGGGGGGCCAAGGAGCCGCTGCCCCCTAGGGCCGCCGCCGCCCCCAAGGGCCGCCGCCGCCCCCTAGGGCCGCCGCCGTCTCCTCCTCGCCGCCGCCGCCACCGTGGCCGCCGCCGTCCGCCGCCTCCTCGCGGGGCTGCACCTCTCCCTCAACACCATCATCAACCTCCTCCTCACCATGTCCATGTGTGTGTAGTCTTCTCCGGGGCCGAGGGCTCGTACGTGTAGCTATGTGGTTATCCCTCTCTCCCGTGATGTGATCTTCGTTGTGATCATAGGCTATGTTAATCTAGGGTGATCCCATGATATTTCCCCTTCCTCTATGTATTGGATTGATGTACTCACTTGTCTTTATCTAGTATAATCCCCGAGACCAAGGTGACAGCGGTTTATTGGACATGGATTAGAAAAATATTTTCATGAGTGATTTCCTCTCTTGTGTGTTGATTGAAGATTGAAAGTCTCTTGGTGCTTGTCTTTGACTATCCTTTAGATATGTTGTGGTGATTGTGGGACTCTCTTTGGATGGCCGCGGTGACATTGAGAAATCCTTAGATTGAGAACTACGAACTTTAAGGTGTGCTTTTGTAGCCCTACATAGTTCTCGTCCTCTCTTGACCACGAAGGAATGACCTCCGGGTGCGTCTCCATTGCATGTTTTATGGGAAATATCATGTGATTCGATTATGTTAATGTTGTTGGGAGTTGCCACTAGTGAAAGTATGATCCCTAGGCCTTGTTTCCACCATTGCAATACCATTTTTGCTCACATTTACCACTTGTTTGCTTGCTGCACTTTTTATTACAGATTTATATTACTTTCCTTTGCCACTCCTATCATTCATATTTTACCATATCTTCGCCGAACTAGTGCACCTATACAACTCTTAGTTGTATTAGGTGTGTTGGGGACACAAGAGACTTCTTGTATCTTAGTTGCAGGGTTGCTTGAGAGAGACCATCTTCAACCTCTACTTCCCTGAGTTCGATAAACCTTAGGTCATCCACTTGAGGGAAATTGCTGCTGTCCTACAAACCTCTACGCTTGGAGGCCCAACAAAGTCTACAAGAGTAGACGCGTGTGTAGACATCAGCGAGGGAAATGCCCCGCCAAGGACGGGCACCCCGCCAAGGGCGGGTACTCCGCCAAGGGTGAGTACCCCGCCAAGGGCGAGCACCCCGCCAAGGGAAGGCGCCAGCGGCCCTCCGCCGACGGGGGCTACCACCACGTCGCCGAGGGAGGACTCCTCGGCGAGGAACCCCGTCGAAGAAGATGCCCGCGCAGGTAACCCTTGTGCTTTTCTTCCCTTGGATTTCTCTTTTTGGATATTTTCTTGACCATTCTTCTTTCTTCTTATTTCTCTTGTCTTCAGACTCGTCCGCTCCAGAGCCCATGGAGACGGAGGCCGCCACCGAGGAGGCCGCGCGCGGCAACGCTGGTGACACCGCGGCCACCGAAGAGGCGATCGGTACTGACGAGCCTGCCGTCGAAGAGGCAGCCAGGGCCGCCGATGCGGCAGCTGAGGAGGGGACCGGCGGTTGCACTGACGGCCCTAAGGCCGCAGGAGTGTCCGACGTTGCGCCGACCGCCGACCCTGCCGCTGCCGCGGCCGAAACTGGCGCCTACCTGGAGGCTGGGAACGGAGTCTTCATTCAGCTCCCGTGGGCATCTACATCAAGGGCGCCCGCGGAGGGAGAGGTCTTTGATGGGGAATTCCTCACCTCCGCCGGGTTGAAGTTTGTCGACGCGCCCGGCAGCAGTAGCGAGCCCGAGGAGGAGCAGCTTCTGCGGAGGCTCCTGGCCCTGTACCGCGCCAGACAGGCCAAGCTGGAGTCCCGAGAGGCTCTGGCCGCCAAGGCGGGCGTCGACTTGGAGAAACGCGCCGAAGAGCTCCGGGCCGCCAACCAGGCGACCCTCTGATCCTTGGTGGAGGAGCGGGAGGAGCTCGCCGAGGCGCATTAGGCGTTCATCCTCGAAAAGGCCGAAGCAGAAGAGCAGCAACGGCTTGCCGCCGAAGAGCTGTCTCGCCGGGAAGGTGAGCTGACGCAGCGGAAGGTCGACCTCGATAGCCACGAGGACGACCTTGCCGCGCGCGAACAGTCCCTTGGCGGAGCTCTGCAGGAAGCGAGGGTCGCCGCTGCAGCTGCAGAGACCGCCAAGAGAGACTTGGAGGCGAGGGTGGCACAATTGGAGATCCATTTGAAGACGAGCGAGGAGAAGGTTGCTGCGCTCACGTTGGAGAGGGAGAAGGACGCCCACAGCCACTACGAGCTGCAGGTCCGTCTCTCCGACAAGAGCAAGGAGCTTGCCATCGCCAAGGATTCCGTGGCAGACTTGGAGTTGAAGCTGTCCACCCTCACTGCATCACTTGATAGCGCCAGAAATCGGGAGACGAAGCTGAAGGAGGACCTCAGGGCTGAGAGGGCACTGTTGGACAGCGCCGCCCTAACCCAAAACAACTTCAGGCAGACGGTGGAGCAATGGACCGAAGGGCTTGTCGCCGCCGCCGCTGACATCGACAGGGAGCTGGCGGGGCTGGGGACGGAGCACCTCGGGTACTCCCCCGACGCGAACCTCCCTCACAGCGCCAAGCTGAGCTTATTTTTCAGGGGAGTGGCGCCGGCCCTCGAGCAGCTCCGGGAGAGGATCCCCACGCAGCTGGTGAACGAGGCGCGCAGGCTTTGCACGGGAGTCATGGAGCGGGTGCTGATGAAGATAGCCTACCGCAACCCAGGACTCAACCTCGAGAACGTCCTCAGGACCTTGCCGCCCGACGCCGACCAGGAGGCGCTTAGGACCCTTGTCGCACCCATCGTGGCCAAGGTGGGCAAGATCAAGAGTGTCGACGGCGATCGTGCGGACTAGGCTGTTTTCCTTTTGCTTCCTTTGCCGCTGCCAATCACATTATGGACAATAGTTTGTTAGAACAGCGACAAGTCATCCTGTAATATAACTCTATTTTGGGTAGTTGACGCAATGCTATTTCCTTTACTTGGCTTCTTTACTTTGTATGCTTTTACCCTACGCTTCCAGGGAACTTGCCGGCGGAGGGACCCTTGCCGCGAGCGCTGAGTGCTGAACTCTAGCAGCCTGCTGGCAATGCCGCCACCAGCAAGAAACCTCGCTGCAGCTAGTCGCAGCACACTTAAGTTGTTGAGCGAACTCGAAAATGAAGTAAGGGCGCGACACTTGTCGCAGCACACTTAAGCCGTTGAGCGTGCTCGAAACAAAGTAAGGGCGCGGATAGCCACGAGTAGGTTCCTCCGCGCACATGTTTTCCATACAAAGTGCGGTCGATCAAGGAAGATAACTTTAAAATTTTAAAAATTTGAATGCTCAAACTTTGGCGACTTAGCTTTTGTGTCGTTTGTTCTCCGGCAAGGCGAGGCTTTCTTGAACGGCACTTGGTCCATCCAACTATCTCCTCCCCCCCGGCAAACTTGTGCACGAGGAAAACTTCTTCTGCTTGAGAGAAAAGAACAAGGGAGGAAACATAGATATGGAGGCTTGCGTCTCGTTATTGCTTACCGGGGGTGCGTGCTGCACAAGGTGTCATATAATACATGCAAGAAAATGGAAAGTGCATGAAACGACAAGTTGTGCAAGGCAAGTTTTACTGATGCACGGGGTCTGCGCCCGGCTTTGTACAAAGGTTTACATGCAGCAGCGGCAAGACTTGTACAAAAGGTGGTTGCCGGAGCAGATCACGGCAACCGCGCCTTATGGGTACAACTTGCGAAGATGCTCAATGTTCCAAGAGTTGCTCACCGGTAAGCCCTCTTCGGTCTCAAGGCGGACAGCGCCGGGCCTTGTGACTTGTCTCACCCGATAAGGGCCTTCCCACTTCGGCGTCAACTTGTTGGAATTCTTGGCGGACTGAACGCGCCGAAGAACAAGGTCGCCTTCCTCGAGACTTCTGGCTTTAACTTTGCGGCTATGGTAGCGGCGCAAAGCTTGCTGGTATCGAGCAGCTCGTACAGGAGCCTGAAGACGGTCTTCCTCAAGGAGCAGTGCGTCGTCTTGCCGCAGCTGTTCTTGCTCGAGCTCATCGTAAGCGAGCACTCGAGGCGACCCGTATACGAGTTCCGTGGGGAGAACTGCCTCTGCTCCATAGACAAGAGCAAAGGGTGTCTGTCCAGTTGCTCGATTTGGTGTCGTTCTGATTGACCAAAGAGCCGCCGGCAACTCTTCAATCCAGTTTCTTCCGCATTTGTGCAGCCTGTCGAAAGTTCTTGTCTTGAGTCCGCGCAGCACTTCAGCATTTGCCCTCTCCGCTTGACCATTGCTCCTTGGGTGAGCAACAGAAGCGAAGTAGACCTTGGCGCCAAGGTCTTGGACGTATTGCATGAAGGTGCGACTTGTGAATTGCGTGCCGTTGTCGGTGATGATCCTGTTAGGGATTCCAAAACGACAAACAATTGACCTGAAGAACTTGACTGCTGACTGTGCGGTCACCTTTCTCACTGGTTCCACTTCCGGCCACTTTGTGAACTTGTCGATGGCGACGTACAAGTACTCAAAGCCCCCGGCTGCTCGGGGGAAAGGGCCGAGGATGTCGAGCCCCCAGGCCGAAAATGGCCAGGACAAAGGGATCGTCTGGAGATCTTGAGCTAGCTGATGTATTTGCTTGGCATGGAACTGACACGCTTGACACTTGGTTACTTGTGCAGTTGCATCCTGGAGGGCTTCTGGCCAAAAGAAACCTTGCCTGTATGCCTTGCCGGCAAGTGCTCTTGCGCCAATGTGGTGGCCACATATGCCTCCATGTATCTCTGCAAACAGCTTTTGTCCATCTTCCCGGGGAATGCACTTCAGTCTAACACCGTTGAGTCTTCTTCTGTACAGTTCATCGCCGACAAACTGATACATACTTGACTGCCGGGTTATTCTTTCTACTTCTTCTGGCTCTTCGGGAAGTTCTCCAGTTTGAAGGAAACGAGCAATCTGCTGTGCCCATGCTGGAGCCTGAGGTTCAGCAACAAGGACTAAATGCATCAGTGCTGCTGCGGGAACGTCAGCTTCAATGGCAAGAACTTGTGGCTCGGCCAGAGCTTGACGCTCCCCGGCAAGCTTGCCGGGGCAAAGCTTGTCGGGAACGCCTGCTTCAACTATACAAACCCCAGGGTCTGCAGGAGCAGACTGTTCCTCAGCAACTTTATCGTTGATCTTGGGGACCTTGTTTGCGGCGGCTTCGGGAAGCTCTGCCGGCAAGTAGTCACCGGAAAACAACTTTCTCTTCTTACTTTGTCCGGTTGATGGTGTAACAGATGGTTGAGTTAACTTGAGCACAAAGATCCCTGGTTCCACAGGTAGCTTTAGTGCAGCACACTTTGACAGGCCGTCTGCAATGTCATTTTGAGCTCTTGGAACGTGCTCCATCTGTAGGCCTTCAAAGTGCTCTTCAAGCTTTCTCACTTCGTCGACGTAAGCTTCCATCAATGGACTCTGGTAGCTCTTGTTCACTTGGTGGACAACCAACTGCTAATCACCCCGCACAATCAGCTTCTTGATCCCAAGCTCGGCTGCGATCCTGAGGCCGGCAAGAAAACCTTCATACTCTGAAGTATTATTTGTTGCTTGGTCCTTGGGAAAGTGCATCTGGACCACGTACTTGAGGTGCTCGCCGGTGGGCGCGACAAGCAGCACGCCAGCGCCGGCGCCTTGCAGCGAGAAGGCACCATCGAAGTACATTATCCATTCTTTGCTCGCTCTTTGACGGGGATGCTTGTCTCTGGAATTTCTTCATCTGGCGTTAGTGTCCATTCCGCTATGAACTCTGCCAATGCCCTGCTCTGGATGGTAGAAGTACTTTCAAACTTGAGGCCAAAGCTTGACAGCTCCAGTGCCCACTCAACAATCCTGCCTGTTGCTTCTGGATTTTGCAATATCCTTTTCAGCGGAAAGCGAGTGATCACCGTTATCTCATGTGTTTGGAAGTAGTGGCGCAGCTTTCTCGAGGCCATGAGGAGGCCGAAAAGAAGCTTCTGCACCCCAGAGTATCTTGACCTAGCCCCCTGCAAGAGGGAACTGACAAAATAGACTGGGCGCTGCACCATCTTCTTCCGCACCTCTTCCTGCATCTGCGCAGACTCATCCTTGTCGGGGCCAGAGCTTGCCGGGGAAGCCCCCTGCTTGTCGCTGGATGCGCTTGCCGGGGCTGTGGGCTCCTCGTCCGCCTCCCTTTCCACCACTAACGCATCACTAACCACTTGATTGGTCGCTGCTAAGTACAGCAGCAACTTCTCTTGTGGCCTAGGCGGGACAAGTATTGGAGTGGAGGACAGGTATCCTTTCAAGTCTTGCAGCGCTGCCTCCGCTTCCGGAGTCCATTTCATTGGACCTTCCTTTTTCAAGATTTTGAAAAACGGCAGGGCGCCTTCTGCAGACTTAGAAATGAACCTCCTGAGAGCAGCCACACAACCGACAAGTCTTCATACATCCCTGACGCGCTTCGGAGCTTCGATCTGCTCAATGGCATTGATCTTGTCGTGATTGGCTTCAATCCCCCTCTGGGACACAAAGAACCCGAGAAGCTTGCCGGAAGGGACTCCGAACACGCACTTCTCTGGGTTAAGCTTGAGTTGTATCTTGCGCAGGTTTGCAAATATTTCATCTAGATCTTGAACCAGGGTATCCTTGTCCTTGCTCTTGACCACTATATCATCCATGTAAGCTTCTACATTCCTGTGTATTTGTGGCTCAAAAGCAGTGTGGACTACCCTCGCAAACATTGAACCTGCATTCTTCAATCCAAAGGGCATGCGTATGAAGCAGTAAGTGCCGCATGGAGTAATGAATGCGGTCTTCTCTTCATCTTCCTCAGCCATAAATATCTGGTGGTACCCGGAATATGCATCAAGAAACAAAAGCAACTCACATCCAGCTGTGGAGTCAACGATCTGGTCAATGCGAGGCAAGGGAAATGGATCTTTGGGACAAGCTTTATTCACATCGGTGAAGTCTATACAGAGCCTCCACTTCCCATTCGCTTTGTGCACGACAACAGGGTTGGCCAGCCACGTGGGATGAAGTACACCCCTAACAAGGCATGCCGCTTCCAGCTTCTTGATTTCTCCTGCAATAAACTCTTGGCGCTCCACCGCTTGCTTTCTGACCTTCTGCTTGACGGGCTGCGCGTGAGGACAAACAACAAACTTATGCTCAATCACTTTCCTGGGAACGCCGGGGATGTCAGACAGTTGCCATGCAAACATGTTGACATTCGCCCGCAGGAAAGCAACGAGCGCTCTTTCCTATTTAGGATCGAGCGTGGCACTGATGGTGAAAGTACCACCAGTGCCGTCCTCCTTGGCGGACACCTTCTTGGTTGCAGGTGGAGCTGCCATTCTCTTCTTGCACTTGCCGGTGGAGCTTGATGGTGCGTCCTCGACGGCAGCGCAGCACTCCGAAGAGGTGCGTTTGCCGGAGTGGGCCCCAGAGCTCTTGCCGAACTTAGTCTTGTTCTTCCCCCCGGGAGCTTCAGCGGCAAGTGCTTCGCTATCTGTTGCAGCTGCTGCATCCCGGTAAATCTTGTCGGCGCAGATAAGCGCGTCCTTCTTATCGCCGGGGACAGAGATGACGCTTATTGGGCCTGGCATCTTGAGCATGTTGTAGGCGTAATGAGAGGCCGCCATGAATTTGGCGAGGGCCGGACGGCCAAGTATCCCATTGTATGGTGATACGTCCAAAACGTATCTATAATTTCTGCTTGCTCCATGCCACTTTTGGGTGATATTGCTATGATATTCATACACTTCCATACACTTTTGATCATATTTGGACTAACTTACTAATCCAGTGCACCCCAGTGCCAGTTTCTGTTTTCGGCTGTTTTTGTATTTCAGGTTTTCACGTTTCGAGAACTGCCCAGAAAAATCCAGAAAAAATATATAAAAAATCAGCGTTCCGGAAACAACACTGCGTCCGAAGGGCAGCCTGGGGGGGGCACAGGGGTTCCAGGCGCCCTGTCGGCGCTCCCCCCTGGGCCGCGCCGGGGGGGGGGGGGCGCCTGGGCCCCCCGAGGCTCCCCCGGTTCCCTACTTTGGCATATATTTAAAGCGTTCCCCGAAACCCTCGAAACAGGACTTCTTTTCGTGATCCCATCTCTGTTCCGCCGCCGCCGCTTCCAAGATCGGGAGCACCAGGAGAACTCTTCCCGGCACCCTGCCGGAGGGGAGGATCACCACCGGGAGCTTCTCCACCACCATGGACGCCTCCCGGATGACTCGTGAGTAATCTCCTTTGGACCATGAGTCCATGACCAGTAGCTATGTGATATTCTCCTCCCGTTCTTGTGCTTCACTAATTAGTCCTCGTGAGCTGCCCTACATGATCGAGGCACCTATGTAATCCTTGTGTTGTTGCTATGTTGAGTTTGCTGGGATTCGATGGATTATGAGATTATGTTCAGATTGATCTTGAGTAATATATTTGATTCACCTCTTTTATATTTTAGTTCATAAGTTATTCTTGCATGTTCTCCGTTGTTATTTATTGCTTTGGCCAAGTAATAGGTAGTGACTCCAAGAGGGAACGTTATGCTCGATTGTGGGTTCATGCCCCTCGATGACTAGCTTGAGTGACAGAAACATGAGTCTAGGGGATGTGCTGTTGCCACAAGGGGGAAAACAACGGTGCTTGTGCCCGCGGGTGCAAGGATTGTTTACTTTACGCAAAGTTCTTTTAATGCAGTTGTCTGTTGCATTGAGTTTACACTATGGGTGGGACTCGCAACTTAATACCAGCGAGATGTTCTGGATAGATATCTCAAGGTGGATGATTAGTAGTAGATATTGATGGATTTCGGTCTACTTATTTTGGCGTACCGCCCATGCTTTGAACCTCAACCTTTCTTGCAATGTAGTCAGCATTGGTTTGCGTTCGTGGTCCTGTCAATTGCCCAGCTGTAATTTGTTTACCTCACATAGCTGTTTTATCGTCTTTTGGGAGAGAGACATCGCTAGTAAACATCATGAGACTCCGGTCCATATTACTATCATTGATCACATACACTATTTACTTTCCGCTATTTTATTTACTATTGCAAAAACTATCTATCACCACTATCATATTGCTTTTAACCCTTTGTGAACTACAAGGCCGGAGAGATTGACAACCTCTCTGTTCTCGTTGGGAGCAAAGTTATTTGTATCTGTGTGCAGGTCCACGTTGATTGCTATTAATCTGGCGCCGTAGCAATTAACACCTACTTGTTGTACCTAGGAGTCTCTGGGGATTCGATCCTTGGCATCTTTGCTAGGGGAAAACACTTCTACTTACTGCATCTTACACCTTCCACTTGGGGTAACCAACGAGGGGTTCGAGGCCCATCAAGGAGTATTTTCTGGCGCCGTTGCCGGGGACTCCACTCTTCAGGTTAGGGGAGTTGCATGCTATCTTTTACCTTTGCTTTTTAGTCTTGTTAGTTTACCTTTCATTATTGCTTTAGTTTCCTTTTATCGAAAATCACAAAAATAGTTATCTTGCTTGCTTGCTACTATGGGTTCTACCAAAAACAATAAATGGGAGGAGTACACCCCTACTTCCATTATGCCCAAAAGACTATATGATATGCTTAAATTGAAATCTTTTGATTCTTATTCTTTTGGTAATGTTCTCGTTGATTCTTCCATAAAGAAACCTTTGGGGAGGATTGACGATGTTCTTATTATTGTCAATGATAATTATGTGCCCGTTGATTTCACTATTATGGATATTGAATGTGATCCTTCATGTCCAATTATTTTGGGACGTCCCTTTTTGCGCACCGTTGGTGCTGTCATTGACATGAAAGAGTGTAATATAAAATTTCAGTTTCCTCTCAAGAAAGGGATGGAACACTTCCCTCGTAAGATAGTCAAGTTACCTTTTGAGTCCGTTGTACGGGCTAGTTATTCTTTTACTCTTGATAAAACTTGATCTATGCATTATGCCTAGCTTAAAGGCATAAAAGAAAGCGCTTTTGGGAGGCAGCCCACATGAATAAATTTTTTGCTTTTGTTGTGTCTTGATGTTTTTTAGTGCTGTAGCATCATCATTGTATCTTTGCTTTTCATATTTGTGCCAAGTATAGCCTCTGATTGCTAGAAAGTTCAAAAGTTGTGAGGTGCTGTCCAGGAAACAGATTCTGTCCTTGGATAGAAAAATTCGTATAAAATCACCAGATCATCTTTTTGGTCTGAATTCTTTCGACAGCGTTCTCTATATAATTGTCTTTCGTGCGTCAGTTCTGAGTTTTTTTATTTGAGTTGCAGAAGTATCCCGAACAGGTCAATTACTGCCTGCTGTTCTGTTTTTCACAGATTCTGTCCTGTTTTGCCTTACCTTCACTTTGCAAATTGAGAACTTGCTTTTTCTTTGCAAAAACCTTTTGGCAATCTTGAGAAACAGTAGAACTTCAAGAATATCCTTATTTCCAGTAAGGTATAATTATTTTATTAAGGGTACTAACCTCGCTAATCAGATTATGATGAGTTGTGTATGAAGGGAGTTTTCAAGTGTGCGAGGGAAGATGATAAAAAGATTCAGGAGTGTCAAGCGCTCAAGCTTGGGGATGCCCCCGTGCACCCCCAAGAAATATTCAAGGAGACTCAAGCGTCTAAGCTTGGAGATTGCCCCCGTGTATCCCCTTCTCCATCAACATTATCAGTTCGTCTTTCGTTCCGCTATATTTTTATCACTTCATGTGTTATGTGCTATGCTTGGAGCGTCTTGCTTTTAGTTTTCTTTTTAGTTTTTCATAACGAGTCAGAACCCAGCATTCCTTTATGTGGGAGAGAAACACGCTCCACCTCTACCTAGAACATTACATAGAATTTTTCATGTCTATCTATGCTGTGTGTGTTCTTTGTCTTTTAAATAGCTACTATCGTGCTTTGCTCTTAGTATTCATGCTTATCTTTTCAAGAGCTTTTATTTAGTTGGTTGCTTGAACTCTCTTTAATTACCATGCTCATCTTATTAAGAGAGTTTGCTTCCGTTGCATGGGTTAATGTGTCTATGATAAAGAGGCTACTTTCATGATGGTGCTTAGTAGTTCAGGTTTTCTTTTGGTTAATCTCAGATAGCTGGGGGGTTCCCAATGTGTTATTGGAGTACCAACTTGGTTTGTTTGCCTATGATGTGGTATGGTTTAGTAATATCTTCCTTCGAGAATTTATTTTGATTGACTTGGCGTATGCTCACGCATATTCAAGACTGTAAAGAAAGTCTGTCAAGCCTTGATGATATTTTGTTTCTGAGTAGCGATATAACTACCATGCCTGATTCAATATTGCTTTGTCGCTCTGCATGATTATGATCGTCATTGCTCTCTTAGTTGTTCGCTCCCAGTCTTTTGCTAACCTACACCTGCACTAAGCAAATTAACCATGCAATACATAGCTCATGGGAAAGTAGCCTAAAAACTATTGTGGTAAAGAATATGTTGCCTATGTATCTTATTTCTTATGAGTTGCTTGCTGAGCGGTAACCATGTTTCTGGGGACGCTATCAACTGTAACACTTTTGTTGAATATCATGTGAGTTGCTATGCATGTTCGTCTTGTCTGAAGTAAGGGTGATTTACCGTGGGTTTAATTAATATGCATATTGTTAGAGAAGAACATTGGGCCGCCAACCAAAGCCATGCATCATGGTGGAAGTTTTAGCTTGGACCTTAATCCTCAATCTCTCATGAGAATATGCTTATGCATTAAAGAGGAGTCCATCATCTATTTTCTATGTTGTCCCGGTATGGATGTCCTCAAGTTGAGATCTATCAAAAACGAGAAATCAAATGCGATCTATCTCCTTGGACCTTTGTATAGGTGGCATAGAGGTACCCCTTTGTGACACTTGGTTAAAACATATGCAATGCAATGATAACCCATGGGGATCCGAGCTAATTAGGACAAGGAGCGAGCACTTTTAGTATTCGATGCATGAGGCTTGCAACTTATAGGATGTTTTATGCATGACACATATGAAGTACTACTACCGTTGACACAATTGCTTCCATGTTTCAAAATAAAAAGCTCTAGCACTTCAAGCACCAACTACTGAGAGCATGATTGTCATTCTGAGTGTAATGTGCATTGTCCCAAAGTAGCATTGTCTTCTGCATGATTGTGATATCGTTTATTCTGAAATGATTGTATCTAGTCATCACTTAAACCTTGAAGGTGCCCCTGCACTTATGTTTTGCATCACTAAAGGGGGCAAGCTAGATATCACTTTATCATATTTCACATCATGTTCATTGCAAATCTTTTTGATGTTTCAGTTTCATGTTGTAAAACTTTCAGTCATTTGTGATTTTCTCTTGAGACAACTTAATTACTTTAGAATCATTGTCTCAGTAAGCTTTTGTCATATGACTATGAGAAAGTCCTATATGGTTAATAGCATGTCACCACAGAAATTATTCTTGTTATCATTTACCTACTCGAGGACGAGCAGGAATTAAGCTTGGGGATGTTGATACGTCCAAGATGTATCTATAATTTCTGCTTGCTCCATGCCACTTTTGGGTGATATTGCTATGATATTCATACACTTCCATACACTTTTGATCATATTTGGACTAACTTACTAATCCAGTGCACCCCAGTGCCAGTTTCTGTTTTCGGCTGTTTTTGTATTTCAGGTTTTCACGTTTCGAGAACTGCCCAGAAAAATCCAGAAAAAATATATAAAAAATCAGCATTCCGGAAACAACACTGCGTCCGAAGGGCAGCCTCGGGGGGGCCACAGGGGCTCCAGGCGCCCTGTGGGCGCCCCCCCTGGGCCGCGCCGGGGGGGCGCCTGGGCCCCCCGAGGCTCCCCTGGTGCCCTACTTTGGCATATATTTAAAGGGTTCCCCGAAACCCTCGAAACGGGACTTCTTTTCGCGATCCCATCTCTGTACCGCCGCCGCCGCCGCTTCCAAGATCGGGAGCACTAGGAGAACTCTTCCCGGCACCCTGCCGGAGGGGAGGATCACCACCGGGAGCTTCTCCACCACCATGGACGCCTCCCGGATGACTCGTGAGTAGTCTCCCTTGGACCATGAGTCCATGACCAGTAGCTATGTGATGTTCTCCTCCCGTTCTTGTGCTTCACTAATTAGTCCTCGTGAGCTGCCCTACATGATCGAGGCACATATGTAATCCTTGTGTTGTTGCTATGTTGAGTTTGCTGGGATCCGATGGATTATGAGATTATGTTCAGATTGATCTTGAGTAATATATTTGATGCACCTCTTTTATATTTTAGTGCATAAGTAATTCTTGCATGTTCTCCGTTGTTATTTATTGCTTTGGCCAAGTAATAGGTAGTGACTCCAAGAGGGAACGTTATGCTCGATTGTGGGTTCATGCCCCTCGATGACTAGCTTGAGTGACAGAAACATGAGTCTAGGGGATGTGCTGTTGCCACAAGGGGGAAAACAACGGTGCTTGTGCCCGCGGGTGCAAGGATTGTTTACTTTACGCAAAGTTCTTTTAATGCAGTTGTCTGTTGCATTGAGTTTACACTATGGGTGGGACTCGCAACTTAATACCAGCGAGATGTTCTGGATAGATATCTCAAGGTGGATGATTAGTAGTAGATATTGATGGATTTCAGTCTACTTACTTTGGCGTACCGCCCATGCTTTGAACCTCAACCTTTCTTGCAATGTAGTCAGCATTGGTTTGCGTTCGTGGTCCTGTCAATTGCCCAGCTGTAATTTGTTTACCTCACATAGCTGTTTTATCGTCTTTTGGGAGAGAGACATCGCTAGTGAACATCATGAGACTCCGGTCCATATTACTATCATTGATCACATACACTATTTACTTTCCGCTATTTTATTTACTATTGCAAAAACTATCTATCACCACTATCATATTGCTTTTAACCCTTTGTGAACTACAAGGCCGGAGAGATTGACAACCTCTCTGTACTCGTTGGGAGCAAAGTTATTTGTATCTGTGTGCAGGTCCACGTTGATTGCTACTAATCTGGCGCCGTAGCAATTAACACCTACTTGTTGAACCTAGGAGTCTCTGGGGATTCGATCCTTGGCATCTTTGCTAGGGGAAAACACTTCTACTTACTGCATCTTACACTTTCCACTTGGGGTAACCAACGAGGGGTTCGAGGCCCATCATATGGCAACGGGATATCGGCAACGTCAAAGGTAATCCTCTCAGTCCTGAAATTCAGCTCTCCGCCAAAGGTTACTGGTAGTGTGATTTTCCCCTTCGGCTTGCTCCTTCCCGGGTTGATCCCTTGGAACGTGCCGGTCTCCTCGAGATCGCTGTCTGGGATCTGTAGCTTCCGGACTACAGCAGAGGAGATCAGGATCAGGCCGGCCCCGCCGTCAACCAACATCTTGGTGACCTTGAGGTTGCGGATGGTTGGTGAAACCAACATCGGCAAATACCCGACCGCAGTTGTGCGGTCAGGGTGATCCTCAATGTCGAAGATGATGGGCGTGCTGGACCACTTCAGGAGTTTGCGCGACTCGAAGGGTGGCTCTGCTGCGTTAACTTCCCGCACCCATTGTTTGAGTTGGCGGTGGGAAGTATGCAGAGAGGCACCTCCATCGACGCATAGAACTTCTGTGGCCTTCTGGTATTCCTGTTCGCTGTTGTCTCCGTCGTCCATGTCCTCGTCGTCGTCTTCGTCTTCGTCCTTGTCACGGCCACGGGGAGGTCTATCTCCTTGCCGCTGCTTGGCCTTGCCGCGGCGTCCTCCCCGGCCATTGAATGGCCGCTTCTTGCCGGACTCTCCTCCACCCCCCTGGGCCTTCTCCTTGTCGCGCCGCTCGTATTCAGCCTTCTGCTGTTCGACGAGGTACTCGACTCTTTTGCAGTTCTGGAGATCGTGGCCCTTGGTGCGGTGGATCTTGTAGTACTGCTTGTCGGAGCCGTCCTGCTTGTCAGCGGCTGCTACAGTGGTGGCCTCCTTGCCGGAGCCACCCGTCTGAGCTTTCTTGGCGCCAGCCTCCTTGCCGGACTGCTCTACGACCCGTACTTCCTTGTTCTTCTTTTTCTTGTTGTTCCGCCGCCCGTTTTTCCTTGCCGGGGCGGCATCTTCACTTTCTGTTCCCCCTGCTCCAGTATCCTCCCCGGGGAGTCTCCTCCCCTCTTCAGCGTGCGCACACTTGTCAGCCAGGGCATAAAGCTCGCCGACATCTCGGATCTTACACATCGCCATCTCCTCCCTCATCCTGCGGTTGCGCACGTTCTGGTGAAACGCGCTGATAACCGCGGCAGGGTGGACGTCTGGGATGTTGTGCTAGACGCGACTGAATCTCTGGATGTACTTTCGCAGGGACTCTCCTTCCTTCTGGGCAAGTATATGAAGGTCGCTCTCCTGGCCATGAGGCTTGTGGCTACCTATGAAGGCGCCGACAAACTGGTGGCACAGGTCAGCCCAAGAAGAAATAGAGTTCTCCGGCAAGTGCATGAGCCAAGATCTGACGTTTGGCTTGAGCACGAGCGGGAAGTAGTTCGGTAGTATCTTCTCGTCTCGACCCCGGGCAGCCTGCACCGCAATGGTGTAGATGCTAAGGAATTCTGATGGATGGGTTTTGCCGTCGTACTTCTCGGGTACGTCGGGCTTGAAACTCTTCATGCTAGGCTACTGGACTTGCCGCAGTTCACGGGTGAACGCAGGACAACCCGCCGCGTACGGCAAGTCGCCTGGTTCTCCGGGCGCGTGCATGTCGACAGCAGGCCCAGCGCGCTGGTCGGATTGCCACCGCGCTTCTCTTCGACGCTCGATGCGAGTTCGAGCGTCTTCTTGTCGTCTGTCATCGAGGACTTGGCGTTGATCGCGGCGAGCTCATGGATCCGACGATGCCGTGGAGTCGTCGTCGATGTTGATCCGGCGAGTCGGCGATTTCGGCCTTCGGGGCGGGGAGTGCACGGTAGTTGCACCCCCGGAGGTCTTGTTGCCATCAGCACGCGCCTGGCTGACTTGTCGCGGCGGCGATGTTGTCGGTTGCTGCGGCGTGTCGTTGTTAGCGAAAGCGATGAGGCTCTGGATAGTGGCCCTCCAGTCTTCGGCCTTGTCTGCCGCTGGAGGGAAATCGAGGAGCAGCTGAGCTCGAGCTAGAGCTTCTGCTGGAGTGGAGGGAAGCGCTGGCGAGCGGTGCGAGGAGCGAGATATGCTCGGACTTCTAACTGCGTTAGAAGGAGCAGGGTCTCATCCCGGCGACCGCGCCTTGCTCGTGCCAGCACGTTGGCCTTGAGCGTCCCGCGACCCGCCAGCTTGGCCTTGTCCCAGCAAGCGTATGGTACCTTGGGTACCACGCCGCTGCCGGTCCGGCACCTCCTGAGAGGGGCGCGGTCCGTGCACAGACGCCGAGGTCTTGGAATGCGCCCGATCGTCCGTCTTGTCCTTGGACTTGGCGACGCCGTGAGTTTCCTCGCCAGCGACCGTCCTTCCGCCAGCGTCTAACCCACCGACCGTTGGCTCAGGTGGCGGCGGGATGGACGCAGACGGGCCTGCTACCTCCGAAGCCTTCTTCTTCAGCGGCATGTCGATGAAGCAGATGAAGTTGCTGAAGTTTTCGCTCGCGTGAACACTGGATCGGATTCACACAACCTCGACGCACCCCCTACCTGGCGTGCCAAAGATGTCGGGGAAACTGATCGCCCACAAACACCTATGGGACCGGATCCCCTTTTCGGTACGGCAAGGGGGCGGAGGATGCACAAAGAGCGGATCGAAGCATGCACGCGAGCAGTTTACCCAGTTTCGGGCCGCACGGATGCGTAAAACCCTACTCATGCCTTGGTTTGTATTGTGTTCTTGGCTCGGGAGCGAGAAGGGCTACAGTGCTTATCGTTAGCTACACCGAGCGCGAGAGTGATCGAAGATCGGAACCGAACCCCCTCTACGTTGCGCATGGGCCTCCTTTTATAGGTCAAAGGGGTCACCGACAGGTGGCAACGCAGAAGACGGTTATAAAGTAAAAACGGTGGTAGTTGGAACAGTGTATGCATAGTGCTCTTTACCTAACCCTGACGGCAGGGGACAAGGGCATTAAATGCCCATCGCCGTCGTCCTAAATAGTGCAAAAAGTGCCCGTCAGGGCGTCTCCGTCCGCCACGATGGTGGCCTCGTCATCGCAGCTCGCCACCGTGTACCCCAGGCTGCACAGCCTTCTGCCACGTGCACCTGGAAGGGCCCTAGGGCGACGCGTGGCCGGATGAGCTGGAGCGCGGGCACGTAGTGGAAGCTTGCCGCGGCTTGCACCTTGCCGCGGTTGTTAACTTTGTCGCGCCCGGGAGCTTGTCGCTCTTCGGGCCTTGCCGGGGCGCGCGACGCGCCACGGCAAGTCTCCTGAAATGCCATGATTTGGCCTTCCTGGCAAGCTTCTCTTGCCAGGGTCTTGTGCCAAAGGGGTGGTCTTGAGCCTGGAGCGGCCTTCCCGGCAAGCTCCTCTTGCCGGGGTCTTGTCTCTTGAATTTGGATACTTTGTTTTTGAGTGGCTCCAAAGGAACCATAGTGGGCCTTGGCGGCCCTGCCACGGGACGCTGCTACTGTCCGTGCACAAGTCGGGATACTAAGGTACCCCTACTTTAGTACACCGACATATGCTTCCTTGTTCATCTCATCAAAGTTTATATTCCAACTCTGAGATGCTTGCATCAGTCCAAAGATGGATCGCTGGATCTTGTACACTTCGTTAGCACCTTTAGGATCGACAAAACCTTCTGGTTGCATCATATACAACTCTTCCTTAATAAATCCATTAAGGAATGCAGTTTTGACATCCATTTGCCAGATTTCATAATTATAAAATGCGTGAATTGCTAACATGATTCGGACAGACTTAAGCATCGCTACGGGTGAGAAAGTGTCATCCTAGTCAAACCCTTTGTCGCAGGATTTCCACGGCCACTGATACGTCTCCAACGTATCTACTTTTCCAAACACTTTTGCCCTTGTTTTGGACTCTAACTTGCATGATTTGAATGGAACTAACCCGGACTGACGCTGTTTTCAGCAGAATTGCCATGGTTTTGTTTTGTGCAGAAATAAAAAGTTCTCGGAATAACCTAAAAACCCACGGAGAATTATTTTGGAAAATATAAAAAATATCTGCGGAAAGATCCAGACCAGGGGCCCACACCCTGTCCACGAGGGAAGGGGCGCGCCCCCTCCCCCAGGGCACGCCCCTGCCTTGTGGGCCCCCTGACGCTCCACCGACGTATCTCCGAACCCCATATATTCACTTTTGGGGAGAAAAATTTCAGAGAGGACGAATTATCGCGTTTTACGATACAGAGCCGCCGCCAAGCCCTAATCTCTCTCGGAAGGGCTGATCTGGAGACCGTTCGGGGCTCCGGAGAGTGGAGATCATCGCCATCATCGTCATCAACCTTCCTCCATCACCAATTCCATGATGCTCACCGGCATGCGTGAGTAATTCCATCGTAGGCTTGCTGGACGGTGATGGGTGGGATGGGATCTATCATTTAATCGAGTTAGTTTTGTTAGGGTTTGATCCCTAGTATCCACTATGCTCTGAGATTGATGTTGCTATGACTTTGCTATGCTTAATGCTTGTCACTAGGGCCTGAGTGCCATGATTTCAGATGTGAACCTTTTATGTTTTCATGAATATATGTGTGTTCTTGATCCTATCTTGCAAGTCTATAGTCACCTACTATGTGTTACGATCCGGCAACCCCGAAGTGACAATAATCGGGACCACTTCCGGTGATGACTGTAGTTTGAGGAGTTCATGTATTCACTATGTGTTAATGCTTTGGTCCGGTACTCTATTAAAAGGAGGCTTTAATATCCCTTAGTTTCCAATAGGACCCCGCTGCCACGGGAGGGTAGGACAAAAGATGTCGTGCAAGTTCTTTTCCATAAGCACGTATGAATATATTCGGAATACGTGCCTACATTACATTGATGAATTGGAGCTAGTTCTGTGTCACCCTAGGTTATAACTTCTACATGATGAATTGCATCCGACATAATTCCTCATCACCTATCCAATGCCTACGAGCTTTTCCCATATTGCTTGTTGCTTATTTACTTTCCCGCTGCTACTATTACAAAAACTACAAAAACACTATCGTTACTTTTATTGCTGCTACCGCTATCTCCATATTACTTTGCTACTAAACTACCTTGCTGCAGATACTAAGTTTCCAGGTGTGGTTGAATTGACAACTCAGCTGCTAATAATTAAGAGTATTCTTTTGCTCCCCTTGTGTCGAATCAATAAATTTGGGTTGAATACTTTACCCTCAAAAACTGTTGCGACCCCCTACACTTGTGGGTTATCAAGACTATTTTCTTGCGCCGTTGCCGGGGAGCATAGCTCTATTCTTTAAGTAACTTGGGATTTATATCTCTTGATCACTATGAAGAATTTAAAGGACTCAAAAACCAAGATCTTACCATCAACTACGTGGGGAGGTAAGGAACTGCCATCTAGCTCTGCACTTGATTCTCCTTCTGTTATGGGTAAATTTGCGACACCTACTGATGCTATTGAATCTGATATGTCGTATGTTCTTGATGATGCAACTTCTGCTATGTATGATGAAACTACTTCTATGCCTGATAATACTGTACCACTAGGTGAATTTTTAGATGAACAAATTGCTGAGGTTAGGGAGAATGCAAATGTTGAAACTGATAATATTTATGAAAGTGATGATGAAGCTTCTCCCCCTAGATATGAATTGCCTGTTGTTCTTGAGAGTTAAGTTATGGATGAAGAAACTGCTAAAGACTTTCTAGCTTGCAACGATAGATATGATCCTAAGAAACTATTAGCTAAGCTAAAAGAAAAGTCCTTGAATGCTAGAATGAAACATGACCCTGCTTTTGCTACTTCACCTATCTTTGTTACTGATAAGGATTATGATTTCTCTATTGATCCTGAGTTAATTACTTTAGTTGAATCTGATCCTTTCCATGGCTATGAGTGTGAAACTGTTGTGGCACATCTTACTAAGTTAAATGATATAGCCACCCTGTTTACCAATGATGAAAAGATTCACTACTACTATATCCTTAAGTTATTTCCTTTCTCGTTCAAGGGTGATGCTAAGATTTGGTTTAATTCTCTTGATCCTGGTTGTGTGCGTAGTCCCCAGGATATGATGTATTACTTCTCTGCTAAATATTTTCCCGCTCATAAGAAACAAGCTGACTTATGGGAAATATATAACTTTGTGCAAATTGAAGAAGAGAGTGTCCCACAAGCTTGGGGGAGGCTTCTCCAATTACTTAATGCTTTTCCTGATCATCCTCTTCAGAGGAACGATATACTTGATGTCTTTTATAATGGACTAACCGATGCTTCCAGAGACCACCTGATAGTTGTGATGGTTGTGTTTTCAGGGAAAGAATAGTTGATCAAGCTGAATTACAATTAAATAATATGCTGGCCAATGAAAATAATTGGACACTTCCTGAACCAGCCCCTAAGCCAACTCCGAAAAAAAGAGGTGTTCTATTTCTCAGTCCTGAAGATATGCAAGAGGCAAAGAAATCTATGAAAGAAAAAGGTATTAAAGCTGAAGATGTTAAGAATTTACCACCTATTGAAGAAATACATGGTATTGATAACCTGACACAGGTAGTAAAGGTAAATTGTCTTTATAGATTTGATGAAGGTGATATTCCTCGTTATAAGTCTGCTAGCCAATGCTTAGATGAGTTTGACAATTTTATTGTGAAACAAGAAAACTTCAATGTTTATCTTTGTAGACAATTGCAACGTAATGCTTATATGATTGAACGCTTGAGTGATTATCTGTCTAGAGTTAAGGGTGAATTGAAGCTCATTAGTATACATGCTTCCATGGTTACCACTCAAGTAAAACAAGTACTTAAGGCTCAGAATGATTTGCTCAATGAATTAAATAGTAAGAATAATGACTATGCTGTTAGAGTTGCTACTAGAGGTGGTAAAGTGACTCAGGAACCTCTGTATCCTGAAGGCCATCCTAAGAAAATTGAGCAAGATTCTCAGAGAACTAGTTTAGATGCGCCTAGTTCTTCTAAGAAGAAGAAAAAGAAAATTGATAGAACTTTGCATGCTTCAAGTGAACCTGTAGCTGACACACCTGAGAATCCCAATGATATATCTGTTTCTGATGCCGAGACACAATCTAGTAATGAACATGAACCTAGTGATAATATTAATGATGATGTTCATGATGATGGTCAACCTAGCAATGATAATGATGTAGAGATTGAAACTGTTGTTGATCTTGATAACCCACAATCAAAGAATCAACGATACGATAAGAGATACTTTGTTGCTAGGAAGCACGGTAGGGAAAAAGAACCATGGGTTCAGAAACCCATGCCTTTTCCTCCGAAACCATCCAAGAAAAAAGGATGATGAGGATTTTGAGCGCTTTACTAAAATGATTAGACCTATCTTTTTGCGTATGCGTTTGACTGATGTGCTTAAAACAAATCCCCATGCTAAGTATATGAAATATATTATTACCAATAAAAGAAAGATACATGAAGTAGAAATTTCCACCATGCTTGCCAATTACACTTTTAAAGGTGTAATACCTAAGAAACTAGGAGATCCAGGAGTACCTACTATACCTTGCTCCATTAAAGGAAATTATGTTAAAACTGTTTTATGTGATCTTGGAGCCGATGTTAGTGTTATGCCTCCCTATTTATATCGTAGACTTGACTTGAGTAAGTTGACACATACTGAAATATCTTTGCAAATGGCTGATAAATCAACTGCTATACCTGTCGGTATTTGTGAGGATGTGCCTGTTGTGGTTGCAAATGTTATTATTCTAACGGACTTTGTTATACTTGATATTCCCAAGGACGATAGTATGTCTATTATCCTTGGTAGACCCTTTTTGAATACTGCAGGGGCTGTTATTGATTGCAACAAAGGCAATGTCACTTTTCATGTCAATGGTAGTGAGCATACGGTACACTTTTCAAGGAAACAACCTCAGGTCCACAGTATCAATTATATTGGAAAATTTTCAACTATTACTGTTGGAGGTTTTAAATTTCCTCTTCCTACTGTCAACAAGAAATATAACATTCTTATTGTTGGGGAGATACATATCCCCATTGAGATAACCTAGTGTTATTCGAAAATTCTCCGGTTTCATGTTATTCGGAAAGAGTTTATTAACAAGACATGATTAACCTTGTTAATGGATTCCTTTTGATGAGCATGAGATAGGTGAATCTAGATAGCACAACGTTCTGTATCCCCCTTTTACTTTCTGTTAATTAGGATAAATAAAGCAAAAATGATATTTTATGTCTGTTTCGAGACTTACCCGTGCAATAAAAAATTCCCCGAAAATAAAAGTTCTCCAAATGCCCTGAAAAATTAATATGATTTTTTCTAAAATATTTGAGAATATATGGCATAGAACACACATCGAGGGGAGCCAGCACCTGGCCACGAGGGTCCAGGGCACGCCCACTCTCACAGGGCGCGCCCCTGCCTCGTGGGCCCCACGTGGCCCCCCTCCACTTATTCCTGCACCCACACTATACTTCTTCCTCCCAAAAAAATCACCAACCAGCTCAAGCACGAGTTCTAGCTCATCCTGCTTCCATTTTCAATCTCCTTGCTCAAAGCACCATTCACCAAACTATTTGGGGAGATTGTTCCTTGGTATGTGACTCCTCCATTGTTCCAATTAGTTTTTGGTCTAGTGCTTTATTTATTGCAAATTTTTGCTGCTGTGCTGACCTTGTTCTTGAGCTTGCATGTAAAATTTCTTTGGTTCCAAGTAGTTCTAATGCATGATATAATCTCCAGGCACTTATAGGAGTTGTTGCTATCAATCTTGTTGAGTTTGCTTAACTTTTATTTTGAGTTACTAAAAATTTCAGAAATTTTCAGAGGAGGAAAATTTGAAAGAGATTGTTGAGGAGTTCCTCCAGTAAAAGTTCAGAGGAGAAGAAGAAGGAAGAAAATAAGAAGCCCAAATATAACCTTCCTCGCATGGTGGAAGTTCGGCCGTGTGAATGGCCTTGTAATGATTTCATGATGGCCGCCGGGATTTACGAAGACTTTTATTGGTTGGCAAATAATGTAGGCCTCACCGACTTCCTCCACGACCAGCGTGAACAATATCTCTTACTCACTAACTTACTCAATAATATTTTCACGCAATTTTTTTGTTTCCATGCTAAGAAAACATCTCCTACAGTGGAGTTTCGTTTATATGATGAGGTTAAGGAAATATCATTCTTTGAGTTTTGTGAAATATGCAAGATACCATTTGAAGGTAGACTTGATGAACCACGTCGTGAAGACGTTGAAGGGTTTATTGACATGATAGCTGTAGGGGAAACTAGACAGGTCTCAGGGGCAAGAATTACTAGTATACATTTCCCTGTTCTGCGCTACTTTGCTTTATTTTCTAGTAGATGTTTAATTTGTCGCAGGAACAGTGGGAATCTGAGTGCCCCTGATATTGTCCTTTTATGCCATGCTTTGTTCCAAGACACAACTTTTAGCTTGGGTTCCGTCGTTGCTAAATGACTGAGTCTGAACCGCTCAAAGGTCCCCGTCTTTGGAGGCATCTTTGCTTATTGCCTTGCTGAACATTTTAGAATACCTATTAGGCATCATGATAAGGAGGAAAAATTGCTTGCCCCTATTTATCTAGATTACAAGAGCATGATAGCACATGCTTTTATTGTTAAAGACAAGGATAGGTTGATTAATTATAAATTAAGGTTTGATGAAAAATATTGTGAGATTGTTACCTTGCCTGCACCATCTCTGTTTGACCTATGTACATGCATACATCTTGTTACATCAGATGCTTTCTACAAGCACCAGAACCAGGCACAAGCTTCAGAGCCCGAGCCGGAGCCGCCAGTCGATCCTTATCGTCAGTCTATTTGTGGGTGGGACCTGGATGAGCTTGCCAACCAGTGGCACCCAGAGGACGCATCTCAGTACACTGGAGGGAGTAACTTCGATCCGTGGCCATAGACCAACATAGGCTAAAAGCCTAAGCTTGGGGGATTACGTGTTTCTCACCGACTTTACATTCATGCTCACGCACTTATTCTAGTTGTCGGTGCTCACACTCTTTCATTGTACCATCCATGTTTAGTTTCATTTCTTTTTCTTAGTCTTTTTCTCGCGTGCTAGAAAAAACCTTAAGAAAAACAAAAAATATATTAGTTGTACCTTTTAGCTAGTTTACTTTCTTTGCTTGTAGTAGTAGTAACTAAAAGAAAACTCAAAAAGATTTCCCGTTCTTCTTTTGCTTGTTGGGAGCTTTCCCTTGTAAATAGTTACTTTTCTTTTCTTTGGGGGTTAAGAGTAGAAGACCATGATTAAAATGCTTAGTGGGTCTCATATGCTTTATTGTTGATTTAACCTTGAGCCATATTACCTTGTCTTCTCTCTTGTATTAAATGCTCGCAGATCCCAGCTTAGTCCAATGCACGTGCACTATTATTATTATCCGCACCGTTCGGTCGTGCGAGTGAAAGGCAATAAGGATGATATATGATGAACTAATTGAGATGAGAAAAGCTGGTGTGAACTCGACCTCTCTTGCTTTTGTAAATATGATAGTTCATCGTTCCAGATTCATCTTGTTATGAATGAAACATGCTTGCAATGACAAATAGAGATCATAGTAGCTTATGCCATGCTTAATTAGCTGAGAGTTTATAATGGTATATCTTGCGTGCCAACATCATATTAAAATGGTTGTGATGTAGTATGATACGGTGATCCTCCTTTGAACGATTCAAGTGGTCTAACTTGGCACATGTTCACGCATGTAGTTGAAACAAATCAACATAGCCTCCACAATATTTATGTTCATGGTGATTTATATCCTACTCATGCTTGCATTCATTGTTGATTAATTTTAATGCATGCTCATGACCGATGTTGCTCTCTAGCTGGTCGCTTCCCAGTCCCTTTCTAGCCTTTACCTGTACTAAGCGGGAATACTTCTTGTGCATCCACTTCCATAAACCCCAAAGTTATTCCATATGAGTCCACCATACCTTCCTATATGCGGTATTTACCTGCCGTCCCGAGTAAATTTGTATGTGTCAAACTATAAACCTTCAAATGAAATTCTATTTTGTATGCTCGAACAGCTCATGTATCAGCTAGGGCTGTCTATATCTTCCAATATTAGGTGGGTTATTCGCACGATAAGTGGACTCCGCTCATCATTCATGATAAAATGGCTGGTAACCGGGATGCCCAGTCCCATGCTCAAAATCATAATAATTAAACAAAACTCCCCCAGGGCTGTTGCTGGTTAGGACGGTACCCGTTGTTTCGGGCTAGCCGTGGGGTGTGCTTGTTGGTGGCTAGGGGAGTATAAACTTTACCATTCTATTTGGCAACCGCCTATAATGTGCGTATCATGGGAGATATCGAGAGTCTCGGTTTATATGTTGACAATGAAAGTATACCGCTCAAAATGTTATTCGTCTCTATTTAAAAACCGAGCTCTGGCACCTCTACAAATCCCTTCTTCCCTCTGCGAAGGTCCTATCCATTTACTTTTATGATGAGTCATCATTCTCTTATAAAAGAGCACCAGTAGGAGAGCACCTCTGTCATTCGCATTTATTACTATTAATTTGCATTGAGTATGATTGATACGTCTCCAACGTATCTACTTTGCCAAACACTTTTGCCCTTGTTTTAGACTCTAACTTTCATGATTTGAACGGAACTAACCCGGACTAACGCTGTTTTCAGCCAAACTACCATGGTGTTGTTTTTGTGCAGAAATAAGAAGTTCTCGGAATCGCCTGAAAATCAACGGAAAATTATTTCAGAAAATATAAAAAAATACCTGCAAGAAGATCCACACCGGGGGGTCCACATGCTGTCCTCGAGGGTGGGGGCGCGCCCCCCTTTCTAGGGCGCGCCCCCTGCCTCGAGGGCACCCCGATGCCCCATCTACGTATCCCCAGGTCCTATATATTCCGTTTCGTGGAGAAAAAAAGGAGAATGAATTATCACGTTTTACGAGACGGAGCCGCCGCCAAGCCGTAATCTCTCTCGGGAGGGCTGATCCGGAGTCCGTTCGGGGCTCCAGAGAGTGGTGATCGTCGCCATCCTCATCATAATCCTTCCTCCATCACCAATTCCATGATGCTCACCTCCGTGTGTGAGTAATTCCATCGTAGGCTTGCTGGACGGTGATGGGTTGGATGGGATCTATCATGTAATCGAGTTAGTTTTGTTAGGGTTTGATCCCTAGTATCCACTATGTTTTGAGATTGATGTTGCTATGACTTTGCTATGCTTAATGCTTGTCACTAGGGCCCAAGTGCCATGATTACAGATCTGAACCTATTATGTTTTCATGAATATATGTGTGTTCTTGATCCTATCTTGTAAGTCTATAGTCACCTACTATGTGTTATGATCCGGCAACCCCGAAGTGACAATAATCAGGACCACTCCCGGTGATGACCGTAGTTTGAGGAGTTCATGTATTCACTATGTGTTAATGCTTTGGTCTGATACTCTATTAAAAGGAGGCATTAATATCCCTTAGTTTCCAATAGGAACCCGCTGCCACGGGATTGTAGGACAAAAGATGTCATGCAAGTTCTTTTCCATAAGCATGTATGACTATATTCGGAATACATGCCTACATTGCATTGATGAACTAGAGCTAGTTCTGTGTCACCCTAGGTTATAACTTCTACATGATGAATTTCATCCGACGTAATTTCCCATCACCGATCCAATGCCTACGAGCTTTACCTATATTGCTAGTTGCTATTTTACTTTTCCGTTGCTATTATCACAAAAACTACAAAAATACTATCTTTACTTTTATTGCTGCTACCACCACTATCATATTATTGTCCTACTAATCTACCTTCCTGCAGATACTAAGTTTCCAGGTGTGGTTGAATTGACAACTCAGCTGCTAATACTTAAGAGCATTCTTTGGCTCCCCTTGTGTCGAATCAACAAATTTGGGTTTAATACTTTACCACTAGTAGAAAAGGGTCAAACGTGAAGCACATTAGTGCCGGTTTGAATTTGAGCGGGCACTAATGTGTACATTAGTGCCGATTCCAACGGCTAGCCGGGCCGCTCTCATTAGTACCGGTTCGTGGCGAACCTTTAGCACCGGTTCGTGCCACGAACCGGTACTAATGAGAGTGGTGGCAGGATGTTGTCGGTCTGGGGCCTCTCCAGCACCTTTAGTATTGGCTCTTGGCACGAACCGGTGCTAAAGGTGGTCGTAGATAAACCTTCGTCCACCCTCGCTCGCTCTATTCTTCCCCTTTCCCCTCTCCTCTCTGTTCTTCCCCTCTTCCTCTCGAGCTCATCACACATTTTTCCCAAAATTTGTCAAGATTTGAAGGCCCCCATCCATTCAAATGATCACAAAGGTTAGCAACTTTGTCATTTCATCTCTCATTGCTAGATTAGCTCTTGCAATGCTTTATATAGTGATTAATTTGTGAGTTTAGTAATTTGGGAGGAAATATATGTGCTAGTATTTGATTTATATGCAATTTGATGTCCAAAATAACACTTAGTTTGCATATGTAGGAGAGATTAAATTTAGTTGAAAGAGAAAACGAGTACTTGAAAGAAAAATTGAAAAGAATTGTGGGGGAGAAGATGGAATTGGAATTGCATGTTGCCGATGTCGTTGATGATCACAAGATCAAGATGGAGAAAATGCGCTTGAAGATTAGAAAGATTAGAAAATATGCCATCGATAGTGAGGCTTGGTATCATTATGTTGTTGGATCAATTGTTACCTTAGTTGCGATCTTGATCGCATTTGTTGTTGCATTTAAATGCTTTAGCTAGAGAGTTATTTGTTTGTTGCATTTAAGTGTTGTATGAACTTTATGTATGAACTTGTATTAAGTTGGTGTTTTTGGTGCTGTGTATTGAAGATGAGCCGACAATGGATGTACGATGACCGATGCTCTCCCGAGTTCATTAATGGCGTGCAAACTTTTCTGCTTGCGGCTGAGGCAAACAAGCGGGCGGATGGTTTTATGCCTTGTCCATGTGCTGTCTGTAAGAATGGTCTAAATTACTCTAAGTCAAGAACCATTCACGTCCACCTGTTTAAGTCCGGTTTCGTGCCCCACTATAATGTTTGAACCAAGCATGGAGAAAGAGGGGTTATGATGGAAGACAATGAAGAAGAAGAGGACGACGACAGCTATCCTGGCCATGGGTTCCCTGAATACGATGATACAAAAATGGGGGAAGAAGCGGAGCCGGTAATGTTGGAAATATGCCCTAGAGGCAATAATAAAAGGGTTATTATTATATTTCCTTGTTCATGATAATCGTTTATTATCCATGCTATAACTGTATTGATTGGAAACTCAAATACACGTGTGGATGAATAGATAGACTTTGTGTCCCTAGTGAGCCTCTACAGGACTAGCTCGTTGATCAAAGATGACCGCGGTTTCCAGGTCATAGACATGAGTTGTCATTTGATAACGGGATCACATCATTAGGAGAATGATGTGATGGACGAGACCCAAACGTTAACATAGCTTTTGATCGTGTCAGTTATCGCTATAGTTTTTTTTTTGCATGTCAAGTATAAGTTCCTATGACCATGAGATCATGTAACTCACTGACACCGTAGGAGTGCTTTGTGTGTGCCAAACGTCACAACGTAACTGGGTGACTATAAAGGTACTCTACAGGTATTTCCGAGGGTGTCTGTTGAGTTGACATGGATCGAGACTGGGATTTGTCACTCCGTGTGACGGAGAGGTATCTCCGGGCCCACTCGGTAATACGTCATCTCAATGAGCTCAAAGTGACTAAGTAGTTGGTCACGGGATTATGTATTACGGTAACGAGTAAAGAGACTTGCCGGTAACGAGATTGAACTGGGTATAGAGATACCGACGATCGAATCTCGGGCAAGTAACATACCGACGAGACAAAGGGAACTGTATACGGGATTGCCTGAATCCTTGACATCGTGGTTCATTCGATGAGATCATCGAGAAACATGTGGGAACCAATATGGGTATCCAGATCCCGCTATTGGTTATTGACCTGGGAGTGTCTCGGTCATGTCTACATGGTTTCCGAACCCGCAGGGTCTACACACTTAACGTTCGGTGACGCTAGGGTTGTTAGAGAGAAAAGTGTATGGTTACCGAAGGTTGTTCGGAGTCCCGGATGAGATCCCGGACATGACGAGGGTCTCCGGAATGGTCCGGAGACGAAGATTGATATATAGGATGAAAGGTTTCGGAGTCCGGAAGTGTTCCGGGGAGCATCGGGAAATCGGCGGAGTACCGGAAAGGGTTTCGGGGGGTCCGGAAGTAGTTCTGGGCCTAATGGGCCACAAGGGGGAACACCACAGCCCTCAGGGGGCTGTGCGCCCCCCCCTGGGCCCTCTCCTCATGCGGCTAAGGGGGTGGGACCCCCTAGGGCAGCCGCACCCCTTTGGAGTGGGGGGCAAGGCACCTAGGGGGGGAAACCCTAGGGCCTGGCCCTTGGCCGCCGCCCCCCCTGCCTTGGCCGCCGCCCCCTCCCCTTGCCCTGGCCGCCGGCCCCTAGGGGAAACCCTAGGGCGCCCCTCACCTCTCCACCCCCCTATATATAGTGAGGCAAAGGGAGGGCAGCAAACACAAGTTCGTGCCTCGGTGCTGCCCTCCCTCTCCCACAACATCTTCTTCTCCCGCGGTGCTTAGGCGAAGCCCTGCTGGAATTCTCCTCCACCATCACCACCACGCCGTCGTGCTGCCGGTTCTCCATCAACCTCTCCTCCACCCCTTGCTGGATCAAGAAGGAGGAGACGTCCCCGAGCCGTACGTGTGAAGAACGCGGAGGCACCGTTGCTTCGGTGCTTGGATCTTCAGCGATCTGAATCGCGGCGAGTACGACTCCATCAACCGCGTTCTTAACGCTTCCGCTTAGCGATCTACAAGGGTACGTAGATCCAACTCTCCTCTCGTAGTAGCATCTACTAGATTGATCTTGGTGAACGTAGAGAAAAATTTTTGTTTTCCATGCAACGTTCCCCAACAGTGGCATCATGAGCTAGGATCTTGCGTAGATGCTTTCTCGAGTAGAACACAAAAGGGTTTGTGGCGTTGATGTTTAAATTGCTGCCCTCCTTAGTCTTTCTTGATTCAGCGGTATTATGGGATGAAGCGGCCCGGACCAAATTTACATGTCCACGTACATGAGACTGGTTCCATCGACAGACATGTGACTTTTGTTGCATAAGATGGCTGGCGGGTGTCTGTCTCTCCTATCTTAGTTGAATCGGAATAGAACAAGGCGGTCCTTGTAGAAGGTTAAATAGCAACTTGAATATCACCGTTGTGGTTTTGCGTAGGTAAGAAGCGTTCTTGCTAGATACCCATAGCAGCCACGTAAAACATGCAACAACAAATTAGAGGACGTCTAACTTGTTTTTGCAGGGTATGTATGTGATATGATATGGCCAATGACATGATGAGTTATATTTGATGTATGAGATGATCATGTTGTAATAGTTAATATCGACTTGCATGTCGATGCATACGGCAACCGGCAGGAGCCATAGGGTTGTCTTTAATTTTTGTATGACCTGCGTGTCAATCATTAAGCGCTTTGTAATGCTTTACTTTATCGCTAAACGGTAGCAATAGTAGTAAGAGCATGGTGGGCGCCGACAACCCCGATGGCGACACGATGATGGAGATCATGATGATGGAGATCATGGTGTGGCGCCGGTGACGATGGAGATCATGCCGGTGCTTTGGAGATGTGTCAGGACCGGTTTTCCAATAAAACATTTATTGAAAAATCGCCCCTTTCATCAAACTAGTATAGAGAAATCCTCCATACTGGCAGACAAATCCTTGATACAGAATTCCAGAAGTGCTAAATATTATACAGGGTTGAGCTGAGGCTGCTCAACAATTTATTACAAGCACACCAATATTATACATAGAGGCGGATATGACACAACTGGAAATGGTGGCATAACTACTAACTCGTGGATATAGTGGTAGTGGATATATCACAGTGATGTGGGTGGCGTGACTCCAATATCTTACACTCATCAAGCGTCGGAGTGAGGCTTGATGATTTATTTATGGTGGCGGAAGCGTATATAATACAAGTGACCAACTCCAGGATCGCAAGGGACTGACTGGGACTCCTCTAGGCGTCGGACTCGCTATCGAACTCTTCATCCATAAGATCGCCTTCGTCAACATCTGGCCAAATCAACAAGCCAGGTGAGTACTTTGAATGTACTCGCAAGACAGTTTGGACATAAGATATAACAAATGCAAACATGATGCATACGAGCAATAATGCACACGTGAGTAATTCAATTAGCACTACAATATATAAGAACAGCTAAAGACCGATCGGGTGTCTGAAGCGACGCCTCGAAAGGTAAAATAGAACAACATGCCGCAGTCGGGCGTCGGGGCGACACCGCAGAAAGGGCTTATATCAAAAATAAATAACAAGAATGCCACAGTCGGACGTCTGAGAGACATCACATAAAGGGCTTATATCAAAAGTAAACAACAAGAATGCCACAGTCGGACGTCTGAGCGACATCACATAAAGGGCTTATATTAAAAGTAAATAACAAGAATGCCACAGTCGGACGTCTGAGCGACATCACATAAAGGGCTTATATCAAAAGTAAACAACAAGAATGCCACAGTCGGACGTCTGAGCGACATCACATAAAGGGCTTATATTAAAAGTAAATAACAAGAATGCCACAGTCGGACGTCTGAGCGACATCACATAAAGGGCTTATATCAAAAGTAAATATTCGAGTAGTTCCTGGAGGTAGTACCATCCTAAGGAAATACTCAGCACATAAAAGTAAACAGGTTAGTCCATTCACAGAAGTATCATTCAACCGGGTTTACCCTGTCACTGAGACTGACACGGATCAGCTAACCAACATCCTCGACCAAGGACTTGGTTACACGAATGGTTTTGACTCTGCAGAGCTTGTACTTTACCACAGCCAACGGATTTCGGTAGTCACTAAAGACTAATTCCGTTCACGATGTTTCAGATGAAAACACATCTAACCGGTACACACCCATTCCACATGCCGTTGCTAGGAATCACCCTAGACAACGTTCAATAAAACTCCTGAGGCGGGGAGGCCACTCCTCGAATAGCATGGGATCAAATTTATATTCGCGCGCTCTAAGGGGTGCCCCCCTCTCGGTCCCAACCGGAAACACCCATGCCCCCTGACCGGATGACGGCTTTAATCCAGGGCCATGGAACCTTCATCACGGCCTCTCTATTTGGTGTGTACCGAGAAAGAGGTTTGCAACTTACTAAACCGCATTCTTTAAAGAAAACATGTGGCAGCACAGAAAGAGGATTGAACGGGATCGAGACTTGACCCACGTCGACACCGGAGTTAAACAGATGTTAAAGAACTGGCATGCTCCAACAATACCAGCTTACAACCTGTCATGCCACAACATGACTAGGTTGTCTCTCCATATCACGGTCTCATCAAGTTTGTATCTCACTTGCCACTTACCATGCATGAAATATAACATTCAACAATGCCTATATAAACATGCCATAAGAAAAGCCTCTCAAGCAAACATGAAAAACACTCATCATATCAAAAGTTCAAACATGCTTGCCTGGTTCGGAGTAGTCGGAGTCTAGTTCGGCGAAGTTTGCGGCTCCGTCACCTCCGTCGGTATCTACGGTATAAAAGAAACCGAATACTACGTAAATACGTGCATGCACAAGAAGTGTTCCAATATTTTTCAAATAAATATGATAAAAAAACTAGGCAGAATTATAAAGATGACAGAAAAAGAATCAACTAAAAATCCTTTTTAGTTTAAAAGTTATAAAGAAAACAGACCCAGGGGCTAGTCTGTAATAAAACAGAAACTACCCAGGGGTTAGTTTGAATAAACAGAAAACGCTTCGGATGAAAATACGCCGAACCAAATGGAAAGCGCACTTTGCCCGAAGGCGTTTTCAGAAAACGGTTCGAATAAGAAGAGGAAGCTGACAGGGGGGGCCCGCATGTCAGGTTTAAAAGAGGGGAACAGAGTCGCCGGCGCCAGAGGCCTGCGGTGATCGCCGGCGGTGAACTACTGCGAGGTAGAGGGAGGGGGAGGTACCGGCGTGTTCAGGAGGCTCTTCCGCGTCGGTGGGTGGTGGAAGTGACCGAAGGGAGGCACCACAACGTCGGCGACTTCCTCGACGGCGGACGGCGGCGTCGGGCGATGGTGGATCTCACCGGACGGGGCTTCTGGCTACGAATTAAAGCTTGGGTTAGACCAGGTGGTGGACTAGGAGGCTGCTGACCGAGTTTGAGGAGCTGGGATGCTCTCACCAGGGCGGAACTTGCCGGAGCCCGAAGCGGATCGGGGCGGCCGGAGTCGGGGAAGAAGGCCCTCCCGAGGCCCCTTGAGTGGTTTTGGCGAGGTTATGGAGAGGTGTGGTGGGCGCGGTGGCTTCACAACGCCTCTGGAGCTCTATTTATAGGCTGGCGAGGGAGGTGCCGCGGACGGAGTATCTCCGGCGGGGGATTACGGCGAGGCAGGGGTCGGACAGGTAGTTTAGGTGGCTGAGCATCTTCAGTGTGGTCTACTGGTTCCATTCCGCGTCTAAGTTTGATCGTAATCGGCTTGCTCCGCTGTTTCAACGGAACGGCACATCACGGGCTCGTCGGCGGCAGAGAGCGCGCTCTGCGCTACTCAGGCCACGGCGACGGTTCTGCAGCGCGCTCTGAGAGAGAAGAGGGACACGCGGAGGCCACCGGTGGTTTGGGCGGTGCGGAGCGGCGCCGTGTTGCAGGGCTCATCCCTGTTGGCCGCCACGGGCGGTACTGTCGCCGCTGCACTCGCCGGAGACGACGGGACAGCTCAGCACCGACGCCCGCGTCCAGCCAACCGACCATGCGGCGCACGGATAAGAAGAGGGAGCAGTGCACAAGTGGCCAAGCGAGTCACTGGCGAGATGGGCGACGGCGACTGAAGAAACGACACTGAAGACTGAAGCTCAACACTGAATTTCTGAAACTCCACAGTAACAGTGCAAGAAAGGTGTTTGATGAAATGTTTGATGCATGTGGGGAATTTTCCTTGAGCTGGGGCTTGGTGTGGGGGTCTCTTGATGCATCTGGAGGCTGTATGAATTTCCTCAGAATTTTTGGAAGGAAGAAAGAATGAATTTCACCAAAAATAACAAATCTGCTCCAAATTTGCAGCAAGTGTATTTTGAAAATTTTGAACTGATGACCAGTAGGTCTAGATGGATATGAGTTGAGGTTACTAAGGACTAGCCCTAGGAATTTGTTTGGAGCAAAGATTCAAAAGGAAACTAGTAGTTCCTTTGTAAACCACTAGGGTCCAAATAAATGACAGAAAAATATTTTGTGGTTTAAATAAATAGAAATAAAATCTATAAGAAGTTGAAACCTGTTGGAAATGATGCTTAACTTGGCCCAAGATAGGGAAGAAGATTTTGGAAGAAAGTTACCCACCAAGGTCATGGCAAGAGGGTATTCTTTTGAATAGGTAGGGATAAATCCAAGGATTTAAAAGAGTTCTTTTAAACAAAGAAATAGTAAAATGATCCAAAAGTAATTGTGTTGAACCAACACAAGTTGAAAGACCCTCAAGACCAGAATCAAAAATTGAGAAGGGCTCAAAAAGATTTGTCAGAAGCAAAAATTTGGGAAGGAGGGTCTCTCAAAGGAAAATTTCAATAACCTCCTTTAAATCAAATAAAGCATTTGGTAAAACCCAAACCAAAATTTTTGGGGTGTTACAACACCCACCCCCTTAGGGAAAATCTCGTCCCCGAGATTCCGGCTGATCCTCAAATAGGTGTGGGTACTCTGTTCGAAGAAAATCCTCTCTCTCCCAAGTTGCTTCATCTTCGGTGTGGTTGCTCCACTGAACCTTGAAGAATTTAATTGTCTTCTGACGGGTCCTCCTTTCAGACTCCTCCAATATTTTTACTGGACGTTCCCTGTATGTGAGGTCCGGTTGTACGTCAATGTTCTCATGAGATACACGCTTTTCTGGGTTGCTTACACACTTCCTCAATTGTGATATGTGGAACACGTCATGGACGTCAGATAGTTCTTTGGGTAGGTCTAGCTGGTAGGCTACTGTGCCTCTTCGTGCAGTCACACGGAAAGGTCCAATAAAACGTGGTGCTAGCTTTCTCTTGATTTTGAATCGCTGCAGGCCCCGCATAGGGGATACTCTTAGATACACATAGTCACCGGGTTCAAAACTGACTTCACGATGTTTCTGGTCATAATAACTCTTTTGTCGGCTCTGGGCTGTCTTGAGTTGGTCCCTGATTAATTTAACCTTCTCCTCAGCTTCTTTGAGCATGTCTGGGCCGAAGATACGGCTGTCTCCTGTCTCTGACCAATTTAATGGGGTACGACATCTTCGCCCATACAAAGCTTCAAAAGGTGCCATCTGTAGACTGGATTGGTAACTGTTGTTGTATGCGAACTCGGCATATGGTAAGCTTTCTTCCCAGCTGGTTCCATAAGTGAGAACACATGCTCTCAGCATGTCCTCTAAAATTTGGTTTATACGCTCAGTCTGTCCTCCAGTCTGTGGGTGATATGCCGTGCTGAATACTAGTTGAGTTCCCAGAGCTTGTTGCAAATGATCCCAAAATTTAGAGACGAATTGAGTGCCTCTGTCGGATATTATGGTCTTTGGGACTCCATGCAGACAAACAATACGGGAAAGATAAAGCTTGGCAAGCTTCTGAGTGGTGTAGTTTGTCTTTACCGGAATAAAATGTGCCACCTTGGTCAACCTGTCTGTGATGACCCATATGGCATCATTTCCGTGTCGTGACCGTGGTAGTCCGACAATAAAATCCATTCCAATCTCGTCCCATTTCCATTCAGGTATCTTGTTTGGCTGTAATAGTCCTGCTGGTTTTTGGTGCTCGGCTTTAATGCGCTGACATGAATCACAACAGGCAATGAATGTGGCTATATCCCTCTTCATACCGTGCCACCAAAATCTTTCCTGAATGTCCTTGTACATCTTTGTTCCTCCAGGGTGGATGGAATATGGAGCGGTATGGCCTTCGGTCAAAATTTGCTGTTTGAGGTCTTCTATATTTGGCACGCAAAGCCTGTCTCCGTACCATAATATTCCCTCACTGTCTACGACAAATTCCGAGGCTTTGCCCATACACACTTTTCTCTTTATGCCTTCGATGCTGGGGTGTCCATGCTGGGCTTTCTTAATTTGTTCCATCAGGGTGGGTTGTATTTCTAAATTTGATATAGAGCCTTCATTGACCAACACCATGTTGAGTTTGGCAAACTCCCTTTGAAATTCTGGTCTTAAGTTTTGTGAACTGTCGTTGCTGGAGCTTGGATTACGGCTGAGAGCATCTGCCACTACATTTGCCTTTCCTGGATGGTAGTGAATGCCGACATCATAGTCTTTTACTAGTTCCAACCAGCGTCGTTGTCGCAAATTGAGTTCTGGTTGTGTGAAAATATATTGGAGGCTTTTATGGTCTGTATATATTTCACAACGGTTTCCAAGCAAAAAGTGCCTCCATTCTTTGAGCGCATGAATAACTGCTGCTAATTCCAAGTCATGAGTGGGATAGTTCTCTTCATGCTTTCGCAGTTGTCTGGAAGCATATGCGACTACTTTGCCTTCTTGCATTAATACGCATCCGAGGCCTTTCCGGGACGCGTCGCAATATACTTCAAAATTTTTGTGTATGTCTGGTACGACCAATACTGGTGCTGTGGTTAATCTCTTTTTGAGTTCTTGGAAACTCTTCTCGCAATCCTCAGTCCACACAAATTTCTTATCCTTCTTGAGTAGCTGTGTCATAGGCTTTGCTACGGTGGAGAATCCTTCAATAAATCTTCTGTAATATCCAGCCATTCCCAGAAAGCTTCGTACGTCGGTTACATTGGCTGGCGGTTTCCAGTCGAGTACAGCCTTGACTTTTTCTGGGTCTACGGCAACACCTTCTTGGGTTAATACGTGGCCCAGAAAACCAACCTGTTTCAGCCAAAATTCACACTTACTGAATTTGGCGTACAATTGATGCTTCCTTAATTCTCCCAGCACAATTCTGAGATGTTCAGCATGTTCTTCTGGTGTTTTAGAATATACCAAAATATCGTCAATGAACACCACAACAAATTTGTCCATAAATTTCATGAATACTTTGTTCATGAGGTGAACAAAATATGCGGGGGCGTTCGTCAGTCCGAACGGCATTACTGTAAATTCATACAATCCGTATCTGGAAGTGAATGCTGTTTTAGGGATATCTTCTGCCCGTACTTTTAACTGATGATATCCTGATCTTAAATCAATCTTCGAGAAGACCTTGGCTTGTGCAAGCTGGTCAAATAAATCATTGATCCGTGGCAGCGGATATTTGTTTTTGATGGTAACCATGTTGAGTGCTCGATAGTCTATACATAATCTCAGTGTCCCATCCTTTTTCTTGGAAAATAATACTGGCGAACCCCAAGGTGAGGAGCTGGCCCGGATAAATCCTTTGTCCAGTAATTCTTTTATTTGCTTCTTCAATTCTACCAACTCGGACGGTGCCATTCTATAAGGTTTCTTGTAAATGGGAGTGGTTCCAGGTGCTAGTTTAATAGTGAATTCTATTTCTCGATCTGGTGGCATGCCTGGTAGCTCTTCAGGAAATACATCAGGAAACTCACATACCACTGGAACTTCATTTATCTCTGAAATATCCACCTTGTTCAATCTTGGTCGCAATGATACTGGTCTTACTTGAGCTGCAATTTTTATTGTCTTCCCTTGGTGATGAGTGAGGATCACAGTTCGATTGAAACAGTCGATAAATCCCTTGTTGGTAGTTAACCAGTCCATTCCTAGGATAACATCCAATCCTTTATTTTCCAAAACAATGAGGTTTGCTTGAAACTTTAATCCCTCGAGCTCAATAATCACACCTTGGCAATAACTCTGGGTGATTTGCTTAATCCCGGGGGACTTGATGGTCATAGAATTTTCCAAGGGGAGAATTGAAAAATTATGTTGTAAAGCAAATTTCTTTGAAATGAACGAATGAGAAGCTCCAGAATCAAACAAAACCGTGGCAGGTATTGTGTTGACAGGAAACGTACCGAGTACGATATCCGGAGCATTCTGCGCTTCTTCCTTGGTCACATGGTTCACGTGACCCTTCTTGTGATTGTTGCTGGGATTGAAGTTGTTACGCTTGGGGGCTGAATTATTTCCACCATTATTTGTCTTGGGGGTCGAGTTTCTTGGTTTTGGGCATTGCTTGGCATAGTGTCCTTCCTCTCCACAAGCGAAGCAAGTAACGCCCGGGTGATACGTAAAATCTTTATCCCTTGCATGAAAATTCTTGTTTGAACGGGGAACATTTATTGCGGATTTGTTCGCCCCATTTTTCCGAGAATCAATCTTGTTCCGGTTGTCGCGAGATTGAGAAGTCTTGTCCCGCTTGCGCTTGCGAAAATCCTCCAGGCTGCGACGTTCATTCTCCAAGGTGATTGCTTTGTCCACAAGAGTTTTGAAATCTGGAAACGTGTGTACGACCAGTTGGCATTTAAGTGCTGGTGCCAGACCGTCCAGAAATGTTTCCATCTTTTTATTTTCAGTCATACGTTCTTCGTTGGCGTAGCGGGATAGTTGAGTAAACTGACTGTTGTACTCCGTCACTGACATGCTTCTCTGCTTGAGGTCATCAAACTCCCTTTTTTTGATCTTCATAATACTTCTGGGAATGTGCGCCCCACGAAAATTTTCCTTAAACTCCTCCCAGGTGATGTTGTTTTCATTGGGGTGCATATGTAGAAAATTTTCCCACCACGATGCAGCTGCTCCAGTAAGGTAGTGAGGTGCATAAAGTACTTTCTCACGGTCTGAACATTGTGCGATAATTAATTTCCTCTCAATGTCTCGAAGCCAGTCATCAGCCTCAAGGGGTTTATCCGTGTGGGAGAACGTCGGGGGACGCGTCTTTTGTAGTTCAGCCAACTTGGAATGCTGCTGGTATGGTTCACGGTGATTTCTCATGTTGATAATATGGTTCATCATTTCTTGATGTTGCTGCTGGCTTTGCTCATAAAGGCGGCATACTTGAGAAAGTGCTGCTTCACTGTTCTGCTGACTTGACTGCCCCTGTGTGAAATCATTACTTGCCTGGGTACCATTATTTTCTTCCGGAGGGCTTCGCATGGAACGAGTCCAGGGACGATGCATTTTCCACTCTGGGGTATTTTGCAGAACTCATGAGAAAGACCGAGTGGTAAAAACAATTAATATGGCGAAGGCAGAAATTTTAAAACTCCAAGATTTTTTTTTTTCAAGAAAACACTTGATTGCGCAAGGAGAAGGACCGCTCAGTATCTTACAAGCAAGCCATAATTATACAATACTACACTCAGGATGTGTGTACACATTCCTGACCTGTTATTTAGGCTAGTGCACTTCTCCAGTCCCTACATGATGCGCACACAAACTACTTCTCACCAAGCCTACGTACATATAAAACATATCATACAAGCAGGTACATCGCGCGGCTGCTCGGCGCACTCAGTCGGAGATGGTAAATACTTCCTTCGACCTGCCGAGGGTAAGTCCCAGTGCTGCTGGGGACTCAACTTCTTCCTCACTAATAGGCTCCAGGCGCGGGGTACTAGGTCGTGCGGTTGAAATGGGAGTGGTAGGCAGTGCAGCACGAACTGGGGTAGGAGCAATGACTTGGTCAAACTCCTCAGTGGTAGGTAGGCGGCGAGCGGTGGCTCGGATGGCAGGTGCATAGGATGACGAGGACGAGATGAATGACAGTGGTGGTGCTGTATGGAGCAGCTCCCTCCTGTTGGCAACACAGCCCTGAACTGAATCCATACGGGCAGCCACCAAGTCGTCCACGAGGTTATCAAAAGCTGCCTCAAGAGCCTTGAGATACTCAACAAGCATCTCAATAGCATCATCTCGTTCTCCCCTAGTGCAAGCGAATGCATAGTGACAAGTGTACGGCACGTGGCAGGGGAGGTAGCGGTAGCGACGAGCCTTCATTGAAGGAAGAGTATCCCGGAGACGTGCTATTGCCTCACGGGCCGCCATCTGCATGGCATGCTTCTCTGTAGGCATGGCCCTCCCAACAAATCGGAAGCGGCGTAATTCAGAACGTCCTCCCTTGAATTGCACCGCAGCCTGGTGCATAGACACGCTGTCGCTGATTTTGTGCTCGTAGAGTGTGAACTCTGGACGAGTCGATGGCCCGATCGCGATCTTGACGATGGAGGCGAGGAGTTTGATAAACCCCTCAGGCACGTTGGCGAACACCTGTGATTCGCAGTCGCGGCCGGCCATCTACAAAAGTAGACAAAAATTCCAGATAGTCAAATCATAAATTTATGATGACTAACAGAAAAATTGCTACAATTGCAATATGCTAAAACAGCACCTATCACGCTAATAACCGATTAGCGAGCGCACCTAGTGGCTTCCTACAGTCAGCCTGGCTCTGATACCAAGGTTGTCAGGACCGGTTTTCCAATAAAACATTTATTGAAAAATCGCCCCTTTCATCAAACTAGTATAGAGAAATCCTCCATACTGGCAGACAAATCCTTGATACAGAATTCCAGAAGTGCTAAATATTATACAGGGTTGAGCTGAGGCTGCTCAACAATTTATTACAAGCACACCAATATTATACATAGAGGCGGATATGACACAACTGGAAATGGTGGCATAACTACTAACTCGTGGATATAGTGGTAGTGGATATATCACAGTGATGTGGGTGGCGTGACTCCAATATCTTACACTCATCAAGCGTCGGAGTGAGGCTTGATGATTTATTTATGGTGGCGGAAGCGTATATAATACAAGTGACCAACTCCAGGATCGCAAGGGACTGACTGGGACTCCTCTAGGCGTCGGACTCGCTATCGAACTCTTCATCCATAAGATCGCCTTCGTCAACATCTGGCCAAATCAACAAGCCAGGTGAGTACTTTGAATGTACTCGCAAGACAGTTTGGACATAAGATATAACAAATGCAAACATGATGCATACGAGCAATAATGCACACGTGAGTAATTCAATTAGCACTACAATATATAAGAACAGCTAAAGACCGATCGGGTGTCTGAAGCGACGCCTCGAAAGGTAAAATAGAACAACATGCCGCAGTCGGGCGTCGGGGCGACACCGCAGAAAGGGCTTATATCAAAAATAAATAACAAGAATGCCACAGTCGGACGTCTGAGAGACATCACATAAAGGGCTTATATCAAAAGTAAACAACAAGAATGCCACAGTCGGACGTCTGAGCGACATCACATAAAGGGCTTATATTAAAAGTAAATAACAAGAATGCCACAGTCGGACGTCTGAGCGACATCACATAAAGGGCTTATATCAAAAGTAAATATTCGAGTAGTTCCTGGAGGTAGTACCATCCTAAGGAAATACTCAGCACATAAAAGTAAACAGGTTAGTCCATTCACAGAAGTATCATTCAACCGGGTTTACCCTGTCACTGAGACTGACACGGATCAGCTAACCAACATCCTCGACCAAGGACTTGGTTACACGAATGGTTTTGACTCTGCAGAGCTTGTACTTTACCACAGCCAACGGATTTCGGTAGTCACTAAAGACTAATTCCGTTCACGATGTTTCAGATGAAAACACATCTAACCGGTACACACCCATTCCACATGCCGTTGCTAGGAATCACCCTAGACAACGTTCAATAAAACTCCTGAGGCGGGGAGGCCACTCCTCGAATAGCATGGGATCAAATTTATATTCGCGCGCTCTAAGGGGTGCCCCCCTCTCGGTCCCAACCGGAAACACCCATGCCCCCTGACCGGATGACGGCTTTAATCCAGGGCCATGGAACCTTCATCACGGCCTCTCTATTTGGTGTGTACCGAGAAAGAGGTTTGCAACTTACTAAACCGCATTCTTTAAAGAAAACATGTGGCAGCACAGAAAGAGGATTGAACGGGATCGAGACTTGACCCACGTCGACACCGGAGTTAAACAGATGTTAAAGAACTGGCATGCTCCAACAATACCAGCTTACAACCTGTCATGCCACAACATGACTAGGTTGTCTCTCCATATCACGGTCTCATCAAGTTTGTATCTCACTTGCCACTTACCATGCATGAAATATAACATTCAACAATGCCTATATAAACATGCCATAAGAAAAGCCTCTCAAGCAAACATGAAAAACACTCATCATATCAAAAGTTCAAACATGCTTGCCTGGTTCGGAGTAGTCGGAGTCTAGTTCGGCGAAGTTTGCGGCTCCGTCACCTCCGTCGGTATCTACGGTATAAAAGAAACCGAATACTACGTAAATACGTGCATGCACAAGAAGTGTTCCAATATTTTTCAAATAAATATGATAAAAAAACTAGGCAGAATTATAAAGATGACAGAAAAAGAATCAACTAAAAATCCTTTTTAGTTTAAAAGTTATAAAGAAAATAGACCCAGGGGCTAGTCTGTAATAAAACAGAAACTACCCAGGGGTTAGTTTGAATAAACAGAAAACGCTTCGGATGAAAATACGCCGAACCAAATGGAAAGCGCACTTTGCCCGAAGGCGTTTTCAGAAAACGGTTCGAATAAGAAGAGGAAGCTGACAGGGGGGCCCGCATGTCAGGTTTAAAAGAGGGGAACAGAGTCGCCGGCGCCAGAGGCCTGCGGTGATCGCCGGCGGCGAACTACTGCGAGGTAGAGGGAGGGGGAGGTACCGGCGTGTTCAGGAGGCTCTTCCGCGTCGGTGGGTGGTGGAAGTGACCGAAGGGAGGCACCACAACGTCGGCGACTTCCTCGACGGCGGACGGCGGCGTCGGGCGATGGTGGATCTCACCGGACGGGGCTTCTGGCTACGAATTAAAGCTTGGGTTAGACCAGGTGGTGGACTAGGAGGCTGCTGACCGAGTTTGAGGAGCTGGGATGCTCTCACCAGGGCGGAACTTGCCGGAGCCCGAAGCGGATCGGGGCGGCCGGAGTCGGGGAAGAAGGCCCTCCCGAGGCCCCTTGAGTGGTTTTGGCGAGGTTATGGAGAGGTGTGGTGGGCGCGGTGGCTTCACAACGCCTCTGGAGCTCTATTTATAGGCTGGCGAGGGAGGTGCCGCGGACGGAGTATCTCCGGCGGGGGATTACGGCGAGGCAGGGGTCGGACAGGTAGTTTAGGTGGCTGAGCATCTTCAGTGTGGTCTACTGGTTCCATTCCGCGTCTAAGTTTGATCGTAATCGGCTTGCTCCGCTGTTTCAACGGAACGGCACATCACGGCTCGTCGGCGGCAGAGAGCGCGCTCTGCGCTACTCAGGCCACGGCGACGGTTCTGCAGCGCGCTCTGAGAGAGAAGAGGGACACGCGGAGGCCACCGGTGGTTTGGGCGGTGCGGAGCGGCGCCGTGTTGCAGGGCTCATCCCTGTTGGCCGCCACGGGCGGTACTGTCGCCGCTGCACTCGCCGGAGACGACGGGACAGCTCAGCACCGACGCCCGCGTCCAGCCAACCGACCATGCGGCGCACGGATAAGAAGAGGGAGCAGTGCACAAGTGGCCAAGCGAGTCACTGGCGAGATGGGCGACGGCGACTGAAGAAACGACACTGAAGACTGAAGCTCAACACTGAATTTCTGAAACTCCACAGTAACAGTGCAAGAAAGGTGTTTGATGAAATGTTTGATGCATGTGGGGAATTTTCCTTGAGCTGGGGCTTGGTGTGGGGGTCTCTTGATGCATCTGGAGGCTGTATGAATTTCCTCAGAATTTTTGGAAGGAAGAAAGAATGAATTTCACCAAAAATAACAAATCTGCTCCAAATTTGCAGCAAGTGTATTTTGAAAATTTTGAACTGATGACCAGTAGGTCTAGATGGATATGAGTTGAGGTTACTAAGGACTAGCCCTAGGAATTTGTTTGGAGCAAAGATTCAAAAGGAAACTAGTAGTTCCTTTGTAAACCACTAGGGTCCAAATAAATGACAGAAAAATATTTTGTGGTTTAAATAAATAGAAATAAAATCTATAAGAAGTTGAAACCTGTTGGAAATGATGCTTAACTTGGCCCAAGATAGGGAAGAAGATTTTGGAAGAAAGTTACCCACCAAGGTCATGGCAAGAGGGTATTCTTTTGAATAGGTAGGGATAAATCCAAGGATTTAAAAGAGTTCTTTTAAACAAAGAAATAGTAAAATGATCCAAAAGTAATTGTGTTGAACCAACACAAGTTGAAAGACCCTCAAGACCAGAATCAAAAATTGAGAAGGGCTCAAAAAGATTTGTCAGAAGCAAAAATTTGGGAAGGAGGGTCTCTCAAAGGAAAATTTCAATAACCTCCTTTAAATCAAATAAAGCATTTGGTAAAACCCAAACCAAAATTTTTGGGGTGTTACAAGATGGAGATCAAAAGCACGAGTTGATGGCCATATCATGTCACTTATGATTTGCATGTGATGTTAATCCTTTTATGCATCTTATTTTGCTTAGGACGACGGTAGCATTATAAGATGATCCTTCACTAAAATTTCAAGATAAAATTGTGTTCCCCCCGAGTGTGCGCCGTTGCGAAGGTTCGTCGTTTCGAAGCACCACGTGATGATCGGGTGTGATAGACTCTACGTTCGCATACAACGGGTGCAAGCCAGTTTTGCACATGCAGAACACTCGGGTTAGACTTGACGAGCCTAGCATGTACAGACATGGCCTCGGAACACGGAGGACCGAAAGGTCGAGCATGAGTCATATAGTAGATATGATCAACATGTTGATGTTCACCATTGACACCACCTCATCTCACGTGATGATCGGACTTGGGTTGGTGAATTTGGATCATGTCACGCTCGAATGACAGGAGGGATGTCAATTTGAGTGGGAGTTATAATTAATTTGATTAGGTAATAACTCACTTATCATGAACAATAGTCTAAAATGTCTTTGCAAATTTTGGTTGTAGATGGCTCGCGCAGTAGCTCCCCTGAATTTTAATGCGTTCCTAGAGAAAACTAAACTGAAAGATGACGGGAGCAACTTTGTGGACTGGCTCCGCAATCTGAGGATCATCCTCACAGCTGCCCAAAAGGTTTATGTCCTAAATGCACCGCTAGGTGAACCCCCCGCTCCTGGAGCCTCTGCGGACGTTATGAACGTTTGGCAGACGCGTTCGGATGACTATTCGATAGTGCAGTGTGCCATGTTGTACGGCTTGGAAGGAGGACTTCAAAGACGTTTTGAACGTCATGGTGCATATGAGATGTACACGGAGTTGAAGTTCATCTTTGAGAAGAATGCTAAGATCGAGAGGTATGAGACCACCGATAAATTCTTCGCTTGCAAGATGGAGGAGAATTCGTCTGTCAGTGAGCACTTACTGAAGATGTCTGGGTACTATACCCGCATAGCTGATCTGGGACTTGTGTTCCCGGATGAGGCTATCATTGACAGAATTCTCCAGTCACTCCCTCCAAGCTACAAGAGCTTCGTGCAGCAGTATAACATGCAAGGGATGAACAAGACCATCGCCGAGCTGTTTTCGATGCTGAAAGTCGCTGAGGCAGACATCCAGAAGGAGTATCAAGTGTTGATGGTCAATAAAGACCACCAGTTTCAAGAAGAATGGCAAGGGCAAGAAGGGTAACTCTAAGAAGGGTGGCAAAGCAGTTGCTAATCCAGTGAAGAAACCCAAGGCTGGGCCCAAGCCAGAGACTGAGTGTTTCTATTGCAAGGGGAACGGCCACTGGAAGCGGAACTGCCCCAAGTATCTGGCGGACAAGAAGGGGGCCAACAACAACAAAGGTATATGTGATATACATGTTATTGATGTGTACCTTACCAACTCTCGTTGTAGTGCCTGGGTATTTGATACCGGTTCGGTTGCTCACATTTGCAACTCTAAACAGGAACTGCGGAATAAACGGAGGCTGGCGAAGGACGAAGTGACGATGCGCGTGGGAAACGGTTCCAAGGTTGATGTGATCGCCGTCGGCACGCTCGCTCTTCGATTACCATCGGGATTAGTTATGAACCTGAATAATTGTTATTTAGTGCCTGCGTTAAGCATGAACATTATATCTGGATCTTGTTTATTGCGAGACGGTTACTCATTTAAGACAGAGAATAATGGTTGTTCCATTTATATGAGTAATATCTTTTATGGTCATGCACCCGAAGTTAGGGGTTTATTCTTATTGAATCTCGATAGTGATGATACACATGTTCATAACATTAATGCCAAAAGATGTAGAGTAGATAATGATAATACCACTTTCTTGTGGCACTGCCGTCTCGGTCATATCGGCGTGAAACGCATGAGGAAGCTCCATGCTGATGGACTTTTGGAGTCTCTTGATTTTGAATCACTTGACACGTGCGAGCCGTGCCTCATGGGCAAGATGACAAGGACCCCGTTTTCAGGGACAATGGAACGGGCAAGTGACTTATTGGAAATCATACATACTGATGTGTGCGGTCCGATGAGTGTAACGGCGCGCGGTGGATATCGTTATTTTCTCACCTTCACTGACGACTTAAGTAGATATGGGTATATTTACTTGATGAAGCATAAGTCTGAAACTTTTGAAAAGTTCAAGCAATTTCAGAGTGAAGTTGAAAATCATCGTAACAAGAAGATCAAGTTCCTACGATCTGATCGAGGGGGAGAATATCAGAGTTATGAGTTTGGTGATCACTTAAGAAAATGTGGAATTGTTTCACAGTTGACACCACCTGGAACACCACAGCGTAATGGTGTGTCCGAACGTCGTAATCGAACCCTATTAGATATGGTACGTTCTATGATGTCTCTTGCCGACTTGCCACTATCGTTTTGGGGATATGCGTTAGAGACAGCTGCATTCACTTTAAATAGGGCTCCATCTAAGTCCGTTGAGACAACACCGTATGAACTGTGGTTTGGTAAGAAACCTAAGTTGTCTTTTCTCAAGGTTTGGGGTTGCGATGCTTATGTCAAAAGGCTTCAGCCAGAAAAGCTCGAACCCAAAGCGGACAAATGTGTCTTCATAGGATACCCAAAAGAAACAGTTGGGTACACCTTCTATCTCAGATCCGAGGGCAAAGTGTTTGTCGCTAAGAACGGGTCCTTCCTCGAGAAAGAGTTTCTCTCGAAAGAATTGAGTGGGAGGAAGGTAGAACTTGATGAGGTTATTGAACCTCTGCTTCAACCAGAAAGTAGCGCAACACAGAAAGATGTTTTTGTGGAGCCTACAGAGGTTGAAGAGGAAGCCAATGATGATGATCAAGAAGCTTCCGATCAAGTTACTACCGAACCTCGTAGGTCGACAAGGGTACGTACTGCACCTGAGTGGTATGGTAACCCTGTCTTGGAGGTCATGTTGTTAGACAACGGTGAACCTACGAGCTATGGAGAAGCGATGGTGGGCCCAGATTCCGACAAATGGTTAGAGGCCATGAAATCCGAGATGGGATCCATGTATGAAAACAAAGTATGGACTTTGGAAGTATTACCTGAAGGGCGGAAGGCCATTCAGAATAAATGGATTTTTAAGAGGAAGACGGACGCTGACGGCAATGTCACCGTGTATAAAGCTCGACTTGTGGCAAAGGGTTTTTCACAAGTTCAAGGGATTGACTACGATGAGACTTTCTCACCCGTAGCGATGCTTAAATCCGTCCGAATCATGTTAGCAATAGCTGCATTTTTCGATTATGAAATTTGGCAGATGGATGTCAAAACAGCGTTCCTTAACGGTTTTCTTAAGGAAGAGTTGTATATGATGCAACCAGAAGGTTTTGTCGATCCAGAGAATGCTGACAAAGTATGCAAGCTCCAGCGTTCCATTTATGGGCTGGTGCAAGCATCTCGGAGGTGGAATCTTCGCTTTGATGAGGTGATCAAAGCATTTGGGTTTATACAAGTTTACAATGAAGCTTGTATTTACAAGAAAGTGAGTGGGAGCTCTATAGCGTTTCTAATATTATATGTGGATGACATATTGCTGATTGGAAACAATATAGAATTTTTGGATAGCGTGAAGGGGTATTTGAACAAGAGTTTTTCGATGAAAGATCTCGGTGAAGCTGCTTTCATATTGGGCATCAAGATCTATAGAGATAGATCAAGACGCTTGATAGGACTTTCACAAAGCACGTACCTTGATAAAGTTTTGAAGAAGTTCAAAATGGATCAATCCAAGAAGGGGTTCTTGCCGGTATTACAAGGTACAAAGTTGAGTAAGACTCAATGCCCGGTGACTGCGGATGATAGAGAAAAGATGAGTGTCGTCCCCTATGCTTCAGCCATAGGCTCTATCATGTATGCAATGCTGTGCACAAGACCAGATGTCAGCCTTGCCATAAGTATGGCCGGAAGGTTTCAAAGTAATCCTGGTATGGATCACTGGACAGCGGTCAAGAATATCCTAAAGTACCTGAAAAGGACTAAGGATATGTTTCTCGTTTATGGAGGTGATCAAGAGCTCGTCGTAAAGGGTTACGTCGATGCAAGCTTTGACACTGATCCGGATGACTCTAAGTCTCAAACCGGATACGTATATATTCTCAACGGGGGAGCGGTAAGCTGGTGCAGTTCCAAGCAGAGCGTGGTAGCTGATTCTACATGTGAAGCGGAGTATATAGCTGCCTCGGAGGCGGCAAAGGAAGGTGTCTGGATGAAGGAGTTCATGACAGATCTTGGAGTTGTGCCTAGTGCACTGAACCCAATGACTCTGTTCTGTGACAACACTGGTGCCATTGCTCTAGCCAAGGAACCAAGGTTTCACAAGAGGACCGGACACATAAAGCGACGCTTCAATTCCATCCGCGATTCGGTCAAGGAGGAGGACATAAACATTTGCAAAGTACACACGGATTTGAATGTTGCAGATCCGTTGACTAAGCCTCTTCCACGGGCTAAGCACGATCAACACCAAGACTCTATGGGTGTTAGATTCATTACCTTGTAATGCTAGATTATTGACTCTAGTGCAAGTGGGAGACTGTTGGAAATATGCCCTAGAGGCAATAATAAAAGAGTTATTATTATATTTCCTTGTTCATGATGATCGTTTATTATCCATGCTATAATTGTATTGATTGGAAACTCAAATACATGTGTGGATAAATAGACAGACTTTGTGTCCCTAGTGAGCCTCTACAGGACTAGCTCGTTGATCAAAGATGACCGCGGTTTCCAGGTCATAGACATGAGTTGTCATTTGATAACGGGATCACATCATTAGGAGAATGATGTGATGGACGAGACCCAAACGTTAAACATAGCTTTTGATCGTGTCAGTTATCGCTATAGTTTTCTGCATGTCAAGTATAAGTTCCTATGACCATGAGATCATGTAACTCACTGACACCGTAGGAGTGCTTTGTGTGTGCCAAACGTCGCAACGTAACTGGGTGACTATAAAGGTACTCTACAGGTATCTCCGAGGGTGTCTGTTGAGTTGACATGGATCGAGACTGGGATTTGTCACTCCGTGTGACGGAGAGGTATCTCCGGGCCCACTCAGTAATACGTCATCTCAATGAGCTCAAAGTGACTAAGTAGTTGGTCACGGGATTATGTATTACGGTAACGAGTAAAGAGACTTGCCGGTAACGAGATTGAACTAGGTATAGAGATACCGACGATCGAACCTCGGGCAAGTAACATACCGACGAGACAAAGGGAACTGTATACGGGATTGCCTGAATCCTTGACATCGTGGTTCATCCGATGAGATCATCGAGAAACATGTGGGAACCAATATGGGTATCCAGATCCCGCTATTGGTTATTGACCTGGGAGTGTCTCGGTCATGTCTACATGGTTTCCGAACCCGCAGGGTCTACACACTTAACGTTCGGTGACGCTAGGGTTGTTAGTGAGAAAAGTGTATGGTTACCGAAGGTTGTTCGGAGTCCCGGATGAGATCCCGGACATGACGAGGGTCTCCGGAATGGTCCGGAGACGAAGATTGATATATAGGATGAAAGGTTTCGGAGTCCGGAAGTGTTCCGGGGAGCATCGGGAAATCGGCGGAGTACCGGAAAGGGTTTCGGGGGGTCCGGAAGAAGTTCTGGGCCTAATGGGCCACAAGGGGGAACACCACAGCCCTCAGGGGGCTGTGCGCCCCCCCTGGGCCCTCTCCTCATGCGGCTAAGGGGGTGGGACCCCCTAGGGCAGCCGCACCCCTATGGAGTGGGGGGCAAGGCACCTAGGGGGGGAAACCCTAGGGCCTGGCCCTGGCCGCCGCCCCCCCTGCCTTGGCCGCCACCCCTCCTTGCCCTGGCCGCCGGCCCCTAGAGGAAACCCTAGGGCGCCCTTACCTCTCCACCCCCCCTATATATAGTGAGGCAAAGGGAGGGCAGCCAACAACAAGTTCGTGCCTCGGTGCTGCCCTCCCTCTCCCGTTACATCTTCCTCTCCCGCGGTGCTTAGGCGAAGCCCTGCTGGAGTTCTTCTCCACCATCACCACCACGCCGTCGTGCTGCTGGTTCTCCATCAACCTCTCCTCCACCCCTTGCTGGATCAAGAAGGAGGAGACGTCCCCGAGCCGTACGTGTGAAGAACGCGGAGGCACCGTTGCTTCGGTGCTTGGATCTTCAGCGATCTGAATCGCGGCGAGTACGACTCCATCATCCGCGTTCACAACGCTTCCGCTTAGCGATCTACAAGGGTATGTGGATCCTACTCTCCCCTCGTAGTTGCATCTACTAGATTGATCTTGGTGAACGTAGAGAAAATTTTTTGTTTTCCATGCAACGTTCCCCAACAGTGGTATCAGAGCTAGGATCTTGCGTAGATGCTTTCTCGAGTAGAACACAAAAGGGTTTGTGGCGTTGATGTTTAAATTGCTGCCCTCCTTAGTCTTTCTTGATTCAGCGGTATTATGGGATGAAGCGGCCCGGACCAACTTTACATGTCCACGTACATGAGACCGGTTCCATCGACAGACATGTGACTTTTGTTGCATAAGATGGCTGGCGGGTGTCTGTCTCTCCTATCTTAGTTGAATCGGAATAGAACAAGGCGGTCCTTGTAGAAGGTTAAATAGCAACTTGAATATCACCGTTGTGGTTTTGCGTAGGTAAGAAGCGTTCTTGCTAGATACCCATAGCAGCCACGTAAAACATGCAACAACAAATTAGAGGACGTCTAACTTGTTTTTGCAGGGTATGTATGTGATATGATATGGCCAATGACATGATGAGTTATATTTGATGTATGAGATGATCATGTTGTAATAGTTAATATCGACTTGCATGTCGATGCATACGGCAACCGGCAGGAGCCATAGGGTTGTCTTTAATTTTTGTATGACCTGTGTGTCAATCATTAAGCGCTTTGTAATGCTTTACTTTATCGCTAAACGGTAGAAATAGTAGTAAGAGCATGGTGGGCGCCGACAACCCCGATGGCGACACGATGATGGAGATCATGATGATGGGGATCATGGTGTGGCGCCGGTGACGATGGAGATCATGCCGGTGCTTTGGAGATGGAGATCAAAAGCACGAGTTGATGGCCATATCATGTCACTTATGATTTGCATGTGATGTTAATCCTTTTATGCATCTTATTTTGCTTAGGACGACGGTAGCATTATAAGATGATCCTTCACTAAAATTTCAAGATAAAATTGTGTTCCCCCCGAGTGTGCGCCGTTGCGAAGGTTCGTCGTTTCGAAGCACCACGTGATGATCGGGTGTGATAGACTCTACGTTCGCATACAACGGGTGCAAGCCAGTTTTGCACATGCAGAACACTCGGGTTAGACTTGACGAGCCTAGCATGTACAGACATGGCCTCGGAACACGGAAGACCGAAAGGTCGAGCATGAGTCATATAGTAGATATGATCAACATGTAGATGTTCACCATTGACACCACCTCATATCACGTGATGATCGGACTTGGGTTGGTGGATCTGGATCATGTCACGCTCGAATGACCAGAGGGATGTCAATTTGAGTGGGAGTTATAAATAATTTGATTAGGTAATAACTCACTTATCATGAACAATAGTCTAAAATGTCTTTGCAAATCTTTTGTTGTAGATGGCTCGCGCAGTAGCTCCCCTGAATTTTAATGCGTTCCTAGAGAAAGCTAAACTGAAAGATGATGGGAGCAACTTTGTGGACTGGCTCCGCAATCTGAGGATCATCCTCACAGCTGCCCAAAAGGTTTATGTCCTAAATGCACCGCTAGGTGAACCCCCCGCTCCTACAGCCTCTGCGGATGTTATGAACGTCTGGCAGTCGCGTTCGGATGACTACTCAATAGTGCAGTGTGCCATGTTGTATGGTTTGGAAGGAGGACTTCAAAGGCGTTTTGAACGTCATGGGGCATATGAGATGTACCAGGAGTTGAAGTTCATCTTTGAAAAGAATGCTAAGATCAAGAGGTATGAGACCACCGATAAATTCTTTGCCTGCAAGATGGAGGAGAATTCGTCTGTCAGTGAGCACTTACTGAAGATGTCTGGGTACTATACCCGCATAGCTGATCTGGGACTTGTGTTCCCGGATGAGGCTATCATTGACAGAATTCTCCAGTCACTCCCGCCTAGCTACAAGAGCTTCGTGCAGCAGTATAACATGCAAGGGATGAACAAAACCATCGCCGAGCTGTTTTCGATGCTGAAAGTCGCTGAGGCAGACATCCAGAAGGAGTATCAAGTGTTGATGGTCAATAAAACCACCAGTTTCAAGAAAAATGGCAAGGGCAAGAAGGGTAACTCTAAGAAGGGTGGCAAGGCAGTTGCTCATCCAGTGAAGAAACCCAAGGCTGGGCCTAAGCCAGAGACTGAGTGTTTCTATTGCAAGGGGAACGGCCACTGGAAGCGGAACTGCCCCAAGTATCTGGCAGACAAGAAGGGGGCCAACAACAACAACAACAAAGGTATATGTGATATACATGTTATTGATGTGTACCTTACCAACTCTCGTTGTAGTGCCTGGGTATTTGATACCGGTTCGGTTGCTCACATTTGCAACTCTAAACAGGAACTGCGGAATAAACGGAGGCTGGCGAAGGACGAAGTGACGATGCGCGTGGGAAATGGTTCCAAGGTTGATGTGATCGCCGTCGGCACGCTCGCTCTTCGATTACCATCGGGATTAGTTATGAACCTGAATAATTGTTATTTAGTGCCTGCGTTAAGCATGAACATTATATCTGGATCTTGTTTGATGCGAGACGGTTACTCATTTAAATCAGAGAATAAAGGTTGTTCTATTTATATGAGTAATATCTTTTATGGTCATGCACCCGAAGTGAGGGGTTTATTCTTATTGAATCTCGATAGTGATGATACACATGTTCATAACATTGATGCCAAAAGATGTAGAGTTGATAATGATAATACCACTTTCTTGTGGCACTGCCGTCTGGGTCATATCGGCGTGAAACGCATGAGGAAGCTCCATACTGATGGACTTTTGGAGTCTCTTGATTTTGAATCACTTGACACATGCGAGCCGTGCCTCATGGGCAAGATGACAAGGACCCCGTTTTCAGGGACAATGGAACGGGCAAGTGACTTATTGGAAATCATACATACTGATGTGTGTGGTCCGATGAGTGTCACGGCGCGCGGTGGATATCGTTATTTTCTCACCTTCACTGACGACTTAAGTAGATATGGGTATATTTAATTGATGAAGCATAAGTCTGAAACTTTTGAAAAGTTCAAGCAATTTCAGAGTGAAGTTGAGAATCATCGTAACAAGAAGATCAAGTTCCTACGATCTGATCGAGGGGGAGAATATCTGAGTTATGAGTTTGGCAATCACTTAAGAAAATGTGGAATTGTTTCACAGTTGACGCCACCTGGAACACCACAGCGTAATGGTGTGTCCGAACGTCGTAATCGAACCCTATTGGATATGGTGCGTTCTATGATGTCTCTTGCCGATTTGCCACTATCGTTTTGGGGATATGCGTTAGAGACAGCTGCATTCACTTTAAATAGGGCTCCATCTAAGTCCGTTGAGACAACACCGTATGAACTATGGTTTGGTAAGAAACCTAAGTTGTCTTTTCTCAAGGTTTGGGGTTGCGATGCTTATGTCAAAAGGCTTCAGCCAGAAAAGCTCGAACCCAAAGCGGACAAATGTGTCTTCATAGGATACCCAAAAGAGACAGTTGGGTACACCTTCTATCTCAGATCCGAGGGCAAAGTGTTTGTCGCTAAGAACGGGTCCTTTCTCGAGAAAGAGTTTCTCTCGAAAGAATTGAGTGGGAGGAAGGTAGAACTTGATGAGGTTACTGAACCTCTGCTTCAACCAGAGAGTTGCGCAGCACAGAAAGATGTTTTTGTGGAGCCTGCAGCGGTTGAAGAGGAAGCTAATGATGATGATCAAGAAACTTCTGATCAAGTTACTACCGAACCTCGTAGGTCGACAAGGGTACGCACTGCACCTGAGTGGTATGGTAACCCTGTCTTGGAGGTCATGTTGTTAGACAACGGTGAACCTACGAGCTATGGAGAAGCGATGGTGGGCCCGGATTCCGACAAATGGTTAGAGGCCATGAAATCCGAGATGGGATCCATGTATGAAAACAAAGTATGGACTTTGGAAGTATTACCTGAAGGGCGGAAGGCCATTCAGAATAAATGGATTTTTAAGAGGAAGACGGACGCTGACGGTAATGTCACCGTGTATAAAGCTCTACTTGTGGCAAAGGGTTTTTCACAAGTTCAAGGGATTGACTACGATGAGACTTTCTCACCCGTAGCGATGCTTAAATCCGTCCGAATCATGTTAGCAATAGCTGCATATTTCGATTATGAAATTTGGCAGATGGATGTCAAAACAGCGTTCCTTAACGGTTTTCTTAAGGAAGAGTTGTATATGATACAACCGGAAGGTTTTGTCGATCCAGAGAATGCTGACAAAGTATGCAAGCTCCAGCGTTCCATTTATGGGCTGGTGCAAGCATCTCGGAGTTGGAATCTTCGCTTTGATGAGGTGATCAAAGCGTTTGGGTTTGTACAAGTTTACAATGAAGCTTGTATTTACAAGAAAGTGAGTGGGAGCTCTATAGCGTTTCTAATATTATATGTGGATGACATATTGCTGATTGGAAACAATATAGAATTTTTGGATAGCGTGAAGGGATATTTGAACAAGAGTTTTTCGATGAAGGATCTCGGTGAAGCTGCTTTCATATTGGGCATCAAGATCTATAGAGATAGATCAAGACGCTTGATAGGACTTTCACAAAGTACATACCTTGATAAAGTTTTGAAGAAGTTCAAAATGGATCAATCCAAGAAGGGGTTCTTGTCGGTATTGCAAGGTACAAAGTTGAGTAAGACTCAATGCCCAGTGACTGCGGAAGATAGAGAAAAGATGAGTGTCGTCCCCTATGCTTCAGCCATAGGCTCTATCATGTATGCAATGCTGTGCACAAGACCAGATGTCAGCCTTGCCATAAGTATGGCCGGAAGGTTTCAAAGTAATCCTGGTATGGATCACTGGACAGCGGTCAAGAATATCCTAAAGTACCTGAAAAGGACTAAGGAGATGTTTCTCGTTTATGGAGGTGATCAAGAGCTCGTCGTAAAGGGTTACGTCGATGCAAGCTTTGACACTGATCTGGATGACTCTAAGTCTCAAACCGGATACGTATATATTCTCAACGGGGGAGCGGTAAGCTGGTGCAGTTCCAAGCAGAGCGTGGTAGCTGATTCTACATGTGAAGCAGAGTATATAGCTGCCTCGGAGGCGGCAAAGGAAGGTGTCTGGATGAAGGAGTTCATGACAGATCTTGGAGTTGTGCCTAGTGCACTGAACCCAATGACTCTGTTCTGTGACAACACTGGTGCCATTGCTCTAGCCAAGGAACCAAGGTTTCACAAGAGGACCAGACACATAAAGCGACGCTTCAATTCCATCCGCGATTAAGTCAAGGAGGAGGACATAAACATTTGCAAAGTACACACGGATTTGAATGTTGCAGATCCGTTGACTAAGCCTCTTCCACGGGCTAAGCACGATCAACACCAAGACTCTATGGGTGTTAGATTCATTACCTTGTAATGCTAGATTATTGACTCTAGTGCAAGTGGGAGACTGTTGGAAATATGCCCTAGAGGCAATAATAAAAGAGTTATTATTATATTTCCTTGTTCGTGATAATCGTTTATTATCCATGCTATAATTGTATTGATTGGAAACTCAAATACATGTGTGGATGAATAGACAGACTTTGTGTCCCTAGTGAGCCTCTACAGGACTAGCTCGTTGATCAAAGATGACCGCGGTTTCCAGGTCATAGACATGAGTTGTCATTTGATAACGGGATCACATCATTAGGAGAATGATGTGATGGACGAGACCCAAACGTTAAACATAGCTTTTGATCGTGTCAGTTATCGCTATAGTTTTCTGCATGTCAAGTATAAGTTCCTATGACCATGAGATCATGTAACTCACTGACACCGTAGGGGTGCTTTGTGTGTGCCAAACGTCACAACGTAACTGGGTGACTATAAAGGTACTCTACAGGTATCTCCGAGGGTGTCTGTTGAGTTGACATGGATCGAGACTGGGATTTGTCACTCCGTGTGACGGAGAGGTATCTCCGGGCCCACTCGGTAATACGTCATCTCAATGAGCTCAAAGTGACTAAGTAGTTGGTCATGGGATTATGTATTACGGTAACGAGTAAAGAGACTTGCCGGTAACGAGATTGAACTAGGTATAGAGATACCGACGATCGAATCTCGGGCAAGTAACATACCGACGAGACAAAGGGAACTGTATACGGGATTGCCTGAATCCTTGACATCGTGGTTCATCCGATGAGATCATCGAGAAACATGTGGGAACCAATATGGGTATCCAGATCCCGCTATTGGTTATTGACCTGGGAGTGTCTCGGTCATGTCTACATGGTTTCCGAACCCGCAGGGTCTACACACTTAAGGTTCGGTGACGCTAGGGTTATTAGTGAGAACAGTGCATGGTTACCGAAGGTTGTTCGGAGTCCCGGATGAGATCCCGGACGTGACGAGGGTCTCCGGAATGGTCCGGGGACGAAGATTGATATATAGGATGAAAGGTTTCGGAGTCCGGAAGTGTTCCGGGGAGCATCGGGAAATCGGCGGATTACCGAAAAGGGTTTCGGGGGTCCCGGAAGTGGTTCTGGGCCTAATGGGCCACAAAGGGGGGACACCACAGCCCTCATAGGGCTGTGCGCCCCCCCTGGGCCCTCTCCTATGGCGCATGGGGGGCTGGCCCCTCCTAGGGCAGCCGCACCCCCTGGCTTGGGGGGCAAGGCACCTAGGGGGGGAAACCCTAGGGCCTGCGCAGCCCTTGGCCGCCGCCCCCCCACTGCCCTGGCCGCCGGCCCCCCTAGGGGAAACCCTAGGGCGCCCCCCTCCCATCTATTCCCCCTATATATAGAGGGGCAGAGGGAGGGCAGCCAACACACGTTTGTGCCTCGGTGCTGCCCTCCCTCTCCCATAACATCTTCATCTCCCGCGGTGCTTGGCGAAGCCCTGCTGGAATCCTCCACCACCATCACCACCACGCCGTCGTGCTGCCGGTCTCTCCATCAACCTCTCCTCCACCCCTTGCTGGATCAAGAAGGAGGAGACGTCCCCGAGCCGTACGTGTGAAGAACGCGGAGGCACCGTTGCTTCGGTGCTTGGATCTTCAGCGATCTGAATCGCGGCGAGTACGACTCCATCAACCGCGTTCTTAACGCTTCCGCTTAGCGATCTACAAGGGTATGTGGATCCAACTCTCCCCTCGTAGTTGCATCTCCTAGATTGATCTTGGTGAACGTAGGAAAATTTTTGTTTCCCATGCAACGTTCCCCAACAGTGGCATCATGAGCTAGGATCTTGCGTAGATGCTTTCACGAGTAGAACACAAAAGGGTTTGTGGGCGTTGATGTTTAAATTGCTGCCCTCCTTAGTCTTTCTTGATTCAGCGGTATTATGGGATGAAGCGGCCCGGACCAACTTTACATGTCCACGTACATGAGACCGGTTCCATCGACAGACATGTGACTTTTGTTGCATAAGATGGCTGGCGGGTGTCTGTCTCTCCTATCTTAGTTGAATCGGAATAGAACAAGGCGGTCCTTATAGAAGGTTAAATAGCAACTTGAATATCACCGTTGTGGCTTTGCGTAGGTAAGAAGCGTTCTTGCTAGATACCCCTAGCAGCCACGTAAAACATGCAACAACAAATTAGAGGACGTCTAACTTGTTTTTGCAGGGTATGTATGTGATATGATATGGCCAAAGACATGATGAGATATATTTGATGTATGAGATGATCATGTTGTAATAGTTAATATCGACTTGCATGTCGATGCATACGGCAACCGGCAGGAGCCATAGGGTTGTCTTTAATTTTTGTATGACCTGCGTGTCAATCATTAAGCGCTTTGTAATGCTTTACTTTATCGCTAAACGGTAGCAATAGTAGTAAGAGCATGGTGGGCGCGCGACAACCCCGATGGCGACACGATGATGGAGATCATGATGATGGAGATCATGGTGTGGCGCCGGTGACGATGGAGATCATGCCGGTGCTTTGGAGATGGAGATCAAAAGCACGAGTTGATGGCCATATCATGTCACTTATGATTTGCATGTGATGTTAATCCTTTTATGCATCTTATTTTGCTTAGGACGACGGTAGCATTATAAGATGATCCTTCACTAAAATTTCAAGATAAAATTGTGTTCCCCCGAGTGTGCGCCGTTGCGAAGGTTCGTCGTTTCGAAGCACCACGTGATGATCGGGTGTGATAGACTCTATGTTCGCATACAACGGGTGCAAGCCAGTTTTGCACATGCAGAACACTCGGGTTAGACTTGACGAGCCTAGCATGTACAGACATGGCCTCGGAACACGGAAGACCGAAAGGTCGAGCATGAGTCATATAGTAGATATGATCAACATGTAGATGTTCACCATTGACACCACCTCATCTCACGTGATGATCGGACTTGGGTTGGTGAATTTGGATCATGTCACGCTCGAATGACCAGAGGGATGTCAATTTGAGTGGGAGTTATAAATAATTTGATTAGGTAGTAACTCACTTATCATGAACAATAGTCTAAAATGTCTTTGCAAATCTTTTGTTGTAGATGGCTCGCGCAGTAGCTCCCCTGAATTTTAATGCGTTCCTAGAGAAAGCTAAACTGAAAGATGATGGGAGCAACTTTGTGGACTGGCTCCGCAATCTGAGGATCATCCTCACAGCTGCCCAAAAGGTTTATGTCCTAAATGCACCGCTAGGTGACCCACCCGCTCCTACAGCCACTGCAGACGTTTTGAACGCCTGGCAGTCGCGTTCGGATGACTATTCGATAGTGCAGTGTGCCATGTTGTACGGCTTGGAAGGAGGACTTCAAAGGCGTTTTGAACGTCATGGTGCATATGAGATGTACCAGGAGTTGAAGTTCATCTTTGAAAAGAATGCTAAGATCGAGAGGTATGAGACCACCGATAAATTCTTTGCTTGCAAGATGGAGGAGAATTCGTCTGTCAGTGAACACTTACTGAAGATGTCTGGGTACTATACCCGCATAGCTGATCTGGGACTTGTGTTCCCGGATGAGGCTATCATTGACAGAATTCTCCAATCACTCCCGCCAAGCTACAAGAGCTTCGTGCAGCAGTACAACATGCAAGGGATGAATAAAACCATCGCCGAGCTGTTTTCAATGCTGAAAGTCGCTGAGGCAGACATCCAGAAGGAGTATCAAGTGTTGATGGTCAATAAAACCACCAGTTTCAAGAAGAATGGCAAGGGCAAGAAGGGTAACTCTAAGAAGGGTGGCAAAGCAGTTGCTAATCCAGTGAAGAAACCCAAGGCTGGGCCCAAGCCAGAGACTGAGTGTTTCTATTGCAAGGGGAACGGCCACTGGAAGCGGAACTGCCCCAAGTATCTGGCGGACAAGAAGGGGGCCAACAACAACAAAGGTATATGTGATATACATGTTATTGATGTGTACCTTACCAACTCTCGTTGTAGTGCCTGGGTATTTGATACCGGTTCGGTTGCTCACATTTGCAACTCTAAACAAGAACTGCGGAATAAACGGAGGCTGGCGAAGGACGAAGTGACGATGCGCGTGGGAAATGGTTCCAAGGTTGATGTGATCGCCGTCGGCACGCTCGCTCTTCGATTACCATCGGGATTAGTTTTGAACCTGAATAATTGTTATTTAGTGCCTGCGTTAAGCATGAACATTATATCTGGATCTTGTTTATTGCGAGACGGTTACTCATTTAAGTCAGAGAATAATGGTTGTTCTATTTATATGAGTAATATCTTTTATGGTCATGCACCCGAAGTTAGGGGTTTATTCTTATTGAATCTCGATAGTGATGATACACATGTTCATAACATTGATGCCAAAAGATGTAGAGTAGATAATGATAATACCACTTTCTTGTGGCACTGCCGTCTCGGTCATATCGGCGTGAAACGCATGAGGAAGCTCCATGCTGATGGACTTCTGGAGTCTCTTGATTTTGAATCACTTGACACGTGCGAGCCGTGCCTCATGGGCAAGATGACAAGGACCCCGTTTTCAGGGACAATGGAACGGGCAAGTGACTTATTGGAAATCATACATACTGATCTGTGCGGTCCGATGAGTGTAACGGCGCGCGGTGGATATCGTTATTTTCTCACCTTCACTGACGACTTAAGTAGATATGGGTATATTTACTTGATGAAGCATAAGTCTGAAACTTTTGAAAAGTTCAAGCAATTTCAGAGTGAAGTTGAAAATCATCGTAACAAGAAGATCAAGTTCCTACGATCTGATCAAGGGGGAGAATATCTGAGTTATGAGTTTGGTGATCACTTAAGAAAATGTGGAATTGTTTCACAGTTGACACCACCTGGAACACCACAGCGTAATGGTGTGTCCGAACGTCATAATCGAACCCTATTAGATATGGTACGTTCTATGATGTCTCTTGCCGATTTGCCACTATCGTTTTGGGGATATGCGTTAGAGACAGCTGCATTCACTTTAAATAGGGCTCCATCTAAGTCCGTTGAGACAACACCGTATGAACTATGGTTTGGTAAGAAACCGAAGTTGTCTTTTCTCAAGGTTTGGGGTTGCGATGCTTATGTCAAAAGGCTTCAGCCAGAAAAGCTCGAACCCAAAGCGGACAAATGTGTCTTCATAGGATACCCAAAAGAAACAGTTGGGTACACCTTCTATCTCAGATCCGAGGGCAAAGTGTTTGTCGCTAAGAACGGGTCCTTTCTCGAGAAAGAGTTTCTCTCGAAAGAATTGAGTGGGAGGAAGGTAGAACTTGATGAGGTTATTGAACCTCTGCTTCAACCAGAAAGTAGCGCAGCACAGAAAGATGTTTTTGTGGAGCCTGCAGAGGTTGAAGAGGAAGCCAATGATGATGATCAAGAAGCTTCTGATCAAGTTACTACCGAGCCTCGTAGGTCGACAAGGGTACGCACTGCACCTGAGTGGTATGGTAACCCTGTCTTGGAGGTCATGTTGTTAGACAACGGTGAACCTACGAGCTATGGAGAAGCGATGGTGGGCCCAGATTCCGACAAATGGTTAGAGGCCATGAAATCCGAGATGGGATCCATGTATGAAAACAAAGTATGGACTTTGGAAATATTACCTGAAGGGCGGAAGGCCATTCAGAATAAATGGATTTTTAAGAGGAAGACGGACGCTGACGGTAATGTCACCGTGTATAAAGCTCGACTTGTGGCAAAGGGTTTTTCACAAGTTCAAGGGATTGACTACGATGAGACTTTCTCACCCGTAGCGATGCTTAAATCCGTCCGAATCATGTTAGCAATAGCTGCATATTTCGATTATGAAATTTGGCAGATGGATGTCAAAACAGCGTTCCTTAACGGTTTTCTTAAGGAAGAGTTGTATATGATGCAACCAGAAGGTTTTGTCGATCCAGAGAATGCTGACAAAGTATGCAGGCTTCAGCGTTCCATTTATGGGCTGGTGCAAGCATCTCGGAGTTGGAATCTTCACTTTGATGAGGTGATCAAAGCGTTTGGGTTTATACAAGTTTACAATGAAGCTTGTATTTACAAGAAAGTGAGTGGGAGCTCTATAGTGTTTCTAATATTATATGTGGACGACATATTGCTGATTGGAAACAATATAGAATTTTTGGATAGCGTGAAGGGGTATTTGAACAAGAGTTTTTCAATGAAGGATCTCGGTGAAGCTGCTTTCATATTGGGCATCAAGATCTATAGAGATAGATCAAGACGCTTGATAGGACTTTCACAAAGCACATACCTTGATAAAGTTTTGAAGAAGTTCAAAATGGATCAATCCAAGAAGGGGTTCTTGCCGGTATTGCAAGGTACAAAGTTGAGTAAGACTCAGTGCCCAGTGACTGCAGAAGATAGAGAAAAGATGAGTGTCGTCCCCTATGCTTCAGCCATAGGCTCTATCATGTATGCAATGCTGTGCACGAGACCAGATGTCAGCCTTGCCATAAGTATGGCCGGAAGGTTTCAAAGTAATCCTGGTATGGATCACTGGACAGCGGTCAAGAATATCCTAAAGTACCTGAAAAGGACTAAGGATATGTTTCTCGTTTATGGAGGTGATCAAGAGCTCGTCGTAAAGGGTTACGTCGATGCAAGCTTTGACACTGATCCGGATGACTCTAAGTCTCAAACCGGATACGTATATATTCTCAACGGGGGAGCGGTGAGCTGGTGCAGTTCCAAGCAGAGCGTGGTAGCTGATTCTACATGTGAAGCGGAGTATATAGCTGCCTCGGAGGCGGCGAAGGAAGGTGTCTGGATGAAGGAGTTCATGACAGATCTTGGAGTTGTGCCTAGTGCACTGAACCCAATGACTCTGTTCTGTGACAACACTGGTGCCATTGCTCTAGCCAAGGAACCAAGGTTTCACAAGAGGACCAGACACATAAAACGATGCTTCAATTCCATCCGCGATTCGGTCAAGGAGGAGGACATAAACATTTGCAAAGTACACACGGATTTGAATGTTGCAGATCCGTTGACTAAGCCTCTTCCACGGGCTAAGCACGATCAACACCAAGACTCTATGGGTGTTAGATTCATTACCTTGTAATGCTAGATTATTGACTCTAGTGCAAGTGGGAGACTGTTGGAAATATGCCCTAGAGGCAATAATAAAAGGGTTATTATTATATTTCCTTGTTCATGATAATCGTTTATTATCCATGCTATAACTGTATTGATTGGAAACTCAAATACACGTGTGGATGAATAGACAGACTTTGTGTCCCTAGTGAGCCTCTACAGGACTAGCTCGTTGATCAAAGATGACCGCGGTTTCCAGGTCATAGACATGAGTTGTCATTTGATAACGGGATCACATCATTAGGAGAATGATGTGATGGACGAGACCCAAACGTTAACATAGCTTTTGATCGTGTCAGTTATCGCTATAGTTTTTTTTTTGCATGTCAAGTATAAGTTCCTATGACCATGAGATCATGTAACTCACTGACACCGTAGGAGTGCTTTGTGTGTGCCAAACGTCACAACGTAACTGGGTGACTATAAAGGTACTCTACAGGTATTTCCGAGGGTGTCTGTTGAGTTGACATGGATCGAGACTGGGATTTGTCACTCCGTGTGACGGAGAGGTATCTCCGGGCCCACTCGGTAATACGTCATCTCAATGAGCTCAAAGTGACTAAGTAGTTGGTCACGGGATTATGTATTACGGTAACGAGTAAAGAGACTTGCCGGTAACGAGATTGAACTGGGTATAGAGATACCGACGATCGAATCTCGGGCAAGTAACATACCGACGAGACAAAGGGAACTGTATACGGGATTGCCTGAATCCTTGACATCGTGGTTCATTCGATGAGATCATCGAGAAACATGTGGGAACCAATATGGGTATCCAGATCCCGCTATTGGTTATTGACCTGGGAGTGTCTCGGTCATGTCTACATGGTTTCCGAACCCGCAGGGTCTACACACTTAACGTTCGGTGACGCTAGGGTTGTTAGAGAGAAAAGTGTATGGTTACCGAAGGTTGTTCGGAGTCCCGGATGAGATCCCGGACATGACGAGGGTCTCCGGAATGGTCCGGAGACGAAGATTGATATATAGGATGAAAGGTTTCGGAGTCCGGAAGTGTTCCGGGGAGCATCGGGAAATCGGCGGAGTACCGGAAAGGGTTTCGGGGGGTCCGGAAGTAGTTCTGGGCCTAATGGGCCACAAGGGGGAACACCACAGCCCTCAGGGGGCTGTGCGCCCCCCCTGGGCCCTCTCCTCATGCGGCTAAGGGGGTGGGACCCCCTAGGGCAGCCGCACCCCTTTGGAGTGGGGGGCAAGGCACCTAGGGGGGGAAACCCTAGGGCCTGGCCTTTGGCCGCCGCCCCCCCTGCCTTGGCCGCCGCCCCCTCCCCTTGCCCTGGCCGCCGGCCCCTAGGGGAAACCCTAGGGCGCCCCTCACCTCTCCACCCCCCCTATATATAGTGAGGCAAAGGGAGGGCAGCAAACACAAGTTCGTGCCTCGGTGCTGCCCTCCCTCTCCCATAACATCTTCTTCTCCCGCGGTGCTTAGGCGAAGCCCTGCCGGAGTTCTTCTCCACCATCACCACCACGCCGTCGTGCTGCCGGTTCTCCATCAACCTCTCCTCCACCCCTTGCTGGATCAAGAAGGAGGAGACGTCCCCGAGCCGTACGTGTGAAGAACGCGGAGGCACCGTTGCTTCGGTGCTAGGATCTTCGGCGATCTGAATCGCGGCGAGTACGACTTCATCATCCGCGTTCATAACGCTTCCGCTTAGCGATCTACAAGGGTATGTGGATCCTACTCTCCCCTCGTAGTTGCATCTACTAGATTGATCTTGGTGAACGTAGAGAAAATTTTTTGTTTTCCATGCAACGTTCCCCAACAGGTAATGCGGGAAGAAGCTGAGCCGGCAATGCGGGAAGAAGCTGAAGAAGAGGCATCAGATGAGCCCATTGATGATCTAGGTCGGGACATTGCCGATGCAAAGAGAAACTGCGCAAGTGATTTGGAGAAGAAGAAGTTGCAGCGCATGTTAGAGGATCACAAAAAATTGTTGTACCCGAATTGCATAGGTGACAATAAAAAGATGGGCACCATACTGGAATTGCTGCAATGAAAGGCAGAGAATGGTGTATCTGACAAGGGATTTGGAAAGTTGCTGGTAATGATAAAGGATATGCTTCCAAAGGACAACGAATTGCTCGAGAGTACGTACGAAGCAAAGAAGGCTGTCTGCCCTCTAGGGTTAGAGGTGCAGAAGATACATGCATGCCCTAATGATTGCATCCTTGACCGCGGTGAGTACGAGGATTTGAACGCTTGCCCGGTATGCAGTGCATTGCGCTATAAGATCAGCCGCGATGACCCTGGTGATGTCGAGGGCGAGCGCCCCAGGAAGAAGATTCCTGCCAAGGTGATGTGGTATGCTCCTATAATACCACGGTTGAAACGTTTGTTCCAAAACAAAGAGCATGCCAAGGCGATGCGATGGCACAACGAAGACCGTAAGAAAGACGGAAAGTTGAGAGTACCCGCTGACGGGTCGCAGTGGAGAAAAATAGACAGAAAGTACGGGAAGGAATTTTCAGATGACGCAAGGAGCGTATGGTTTGGTCTAAGCGCAGATGGCATTAATCCTTTTGGGGAGCAGAGCAGCAACCATAGCACCTGGCCTGTGACTCTATGTTTGTATAACCTTCCTCCTTGGTAGTGCATGAAGCGGAAGTTCATTATGATGCCAGTGCTCATCCAAGGCCCTAAGCAACCCGGCAACGACATTGATGTGTACCTAAGGCCATTAGTTGAAGAACTCTTACAACTGTGGAATGGAACAGGTGTACGTGCGTGGGATGAGCACATGAGGGAAGAATTTGACCTAAAGGTGTTGCTGTTCGTGACCATCAATGATTGGCCTGCTCTCAGTGACCTTTCGGGCCAGACAAACAAGGGATACCGCGCATGCACGCACTGTTTGGACGATATCGACAATATATATTTGGCTAATTGTAAGAAGAATGTGTACCTGGGACATCGTCGATTTCTTCCAAGCAGGCATCCCGTAAGAAAGAAAGGCAAGCATTTCAAAGGTGAGGCGTATCACCGGACAAAGCCTCGCCACCGTACTGGTGCTGATGTACATGATATGGTCAAGGATTTGAAGATGGTCTTTGGAAAGGGTCCTGGTGGACAACCTGTTCCGAATGACGCTAACGGACGCGCACCCATGTGGAAGAAGAAATCTATATTTTGGGACCTGCCCTATTTGAAAGACCTAGAGATCCGCTCCGCAATCAACATGATGCACGTGACGAAGAATCTTTGTGTGACCCTACTTGGCTTCTTGGGCGTGTATGGGAAGACAAAAGATACACCTGAGGCACGAGTGGACCAGCAACGTATGCACGGAAAAGACGACATACATCAGGGTCATGCAAGCTATGCTCTTACCAAAGAAGAGAAGGAAATCTTCTTTGAATGCCTACTCAGTATTAAGGTACCGTCTGGCTTCTCGTCGAATATAAAGGGAATAATAAACATGGCAGAGAAAAAGTTCCAGAACATAAAGTCTCATGACTGCCACGTGATTATGACGCAACTGCTTCCGGTTGCATTGAGGCGGCTTCTACCGGAAAACGTTCGATTAGCCATTATGAAGCTATGTGCATTTCTCAGTGCAATCTCTCAGAAGGTAATCGATCCATAAATCATACCAAGGTTAGAGAATGACTTGGTGCAATGTCTTGTCTGTTTCGAGTTGGTGTTCCCACCATCCTTCTTCAACATCATGACGCACGTCCTAGTTCACCTATGCGAACAGATTAACGTTTTGGGTCCTGTATTTCTACACAATATGTTCCCCTTTGAGAGGTTCATGGGAGTATTAAAGAAATATGTTCATAACTGTGCTAGGCCAGAAGGAAGCATCTCCAAGGGCTATCACAATGAGGAGGTCATTGAGTTTTGTATTGACTTTATTCCTGACCTTAAGCCGATTGGTGTTCCTGAATAGCGGCATAATGGCAGACTGGATGGAACAGGCACGCTAGGAGGGGAACAAATAATATGTATGGACGGACATTCTCTCACTGAAGCACACTACATAGTTCTACAGAACTCCTCTTTGGTGGCTCCGTATATGGATGAACACTAGAATTTGCTACGCTACAAACACCCGGAGCGGTCTGATGACTGGATTACACGTGAACAAACCAGGAGTTTCGCCAGCTGGTTGCAGACACATACCATGCATGACACCTCTATTGAAGATGAACTGTACTTGCTGTCCCAGTTACCATCTTCGAATATAATGACTTCCAAAGGGTACGAGATAAATGGTAATACATTTTACACGATCGCCCAAGATAAGAAGAGCACCAACCAAAACAGTGGTGTCCGCTTTGATGCAGAAACCAAGATGGGAAAGGAAACTTATTATGGTTATATACAGGACATATGGGAACTTGACTATCGACGTGGTTTGAAGGTCCCTTTGTTTCGGTGCAAATGGGTCAATATGACACGAGGCGGGGTAACAGAAGACCCGCAGTACGGAATAACAACAATGGATCTCAACAATCTTGCATATGCAGACGAACCATTCGTCCTAGCCAATGATATGGCACATGCTTTCTATGTGAAGGACATGTCTACCAAGCCAAGAAAAAGAAAAGATAAGGAAGCGAATGCATCGTACAATGAGCCAAAGCGGCACATAGTTCTTTCTGGGATGAGAAACATTGTGGGAGTGGATGACAAGACAGACAAGTCAGAAGATTATGAAAAGTTTGATGAAATTGCTCCATTCAAAGTGAATATTGACCCGAGCATCCCGTTAAATGATGAAGATTTTCCATGGTTACGGCGCAAAGGGACACACGCGAAGAAAAAGTTTCACACCCAAAGATCTGGGATGTGATCGGCTTCACTATCATCACTTTCTTCTGTGTTTCACACCCAGAAGGGAATCACTGTAATAGTTAGGGTAGTTATGTGTTTTGGCATTTGAAACACGAAGAAACTTTATGTGCAAACAAATTATTTCATGCCTTTACTGATTTTTAAAGTTAAGTTATTCACAAACTAGTGATTCACACTAATTTCAAATAATTCAAAATTTAAACTATTGAAATTTGAAAACTACGGGCACTAACAGAAAGTTTGTAATTTTTTGTACCTAAAGCAAAAATATTCACAAAGAAACTCTAAATACACAAAAAAAAACAACTCAAAAATAGATATATTTGCGGCAATGTTAGATAGATAAATTTTAGATATAGAACTGTTAGTTAGATATAAAACGAATTACCATATAAAAAATTATTTGCGGGCTACCTAGTGGGCCTGCAAGGCCCTGGGCCTGTATTTGCAGGCCCATAAAGGCCCAGCAGACTCACAGGGCAGCGCGACAAACTTAGGCCCACAAGCCTGCAGTAGAGAGGAGCTCGAAGGAGCAGCCGCGGCGGGGTTTATAAACCAGTTTGGCTGCCCCTCGGCTAGCGAGGTGGGACAAAACTTGCCGCACCGCACCTGCACCAGCGCACCCCCTTTAGTACCGGGTCGTGGCACCAACCGGTACTAAAGGGGTGTCTTTAGTACCGGTTGGAGCCACCAACCGGTACTAAATGTCCATCCTATATAAGAAAACACTTCAAAAAATTTTAGCTTCTAATCTGCTTCTTCTCCTCTGCACCGTCGCCTGCCGCCCCCATCTCCATATCCCCCATCGCTGCCCCGTCCCTGTCGTCGCCCCCGTCGTCGCCGCGCCCGTCGCCGCCCTGTCCCCGTCGTCGCCGCCCCGTCCCCGTCGTCGTCGCCGTGCCCATCGCCGTCCCCGTCGCCGCGCCCGTCGACGTCCACGTTGCCGCCACCCGTCGCCTCTCGCCTCGCCGGTGAGCACACACACACACATACATTTTTTTATTTTTTAGTTATAGAAATAGTTATAAAAATGTTAGAATTTTTTCTTTTTTTAGTTATAGAAATAGTTAGTTATATAGCATTGTTAGAAATGTTAGATTATTTTTTCTGTTTTTAGTTATAGAAATAGTTATAAAAAAGTTAGAATTGTTAGAAATTTTTCTGTTTTTAGTTATAGAAATAGTTATAAAAAAGTTAGAAATTTTTCTTTTTTTTAGTTCTAGAAATATTAGAAATGTTATACAAATGTTAGTTATATATATAGAAATGTTATAATTTTTTTTCTGTTTTTTAGTTATAGAAATATTAGAAATGTTATAGAAATGTTAGTTATATAGCATTGTTAGAAATGTTATAGAAATGTTAGAAATTTTAGTTATCAAAATCCAATCATTAAAAAAATGTTACTTTTTGCGGGCATATAGCTAGTATTTGTTCTCGACGATGCTCGGCCCGCATCCTCGCCGTCGACCCGTCCGCGACGACGTCCGGCTGACCCATGTCCGGGACTGGGCTCCGCCGGGCTGGCACTGGGAGGTGCTGCCTGGAGGGGCACGCCGCTTGATGAGGGACCCGGCCCTGGGTCCCGTTGTCGACCCTGATCTCGTTTGGTGGCGTTCGCATGGGCCAGTTTCGGTGCGGAGGGAGCCGGCCCCGCCGGAGGTGGTACGTCGCCGTGTCAGGGAGGAGGACGAGCATGTCCATCGCTACATGGTTGCGTTAGAGGGCGGCAGGTTCTCCAATACCTGGCAGTTTCTTCAGGGATCTCACTTCAGCTATGATCCTGTGAGGGTTCCTTCTCTTTGGGTGTCCACCGCCCGCGCCGCAGGAACCGCGAGTGTCCTAGATTCTTCTGTAGTATTCGATCTTTGTTAGCTACCTAGCCAGTGATGTATTCGATATTATATATTATTCGAGACGATGTATTCGAGATTATATATTATTCGAGACGATGTATTCGATATTATATCTATTATTCGAGACGATGTATTCGAGATTATATCTATTATTCGAGATGATGTATTCGAGATTATATCTATTATTCGAGACGATGTAATTTGAATACTAAATTGTTTTATATTTCTTTTGGATTAGTTAAATAAAAGCTATGGCGGACCATACCGGCAGAGAGGGAGAATAGACCCTGTTCGATATGATACACAATCCTCGCAGGCCAGATGATGATCAGAATGAAGAAGATTATGACGGCTCCGAATTTCTAAACAACACCGGAGAGGGTGATATGATATTCGATCGCGACGACCGAATTGATGATGTCATGAACTACGATTATGATGATGACGAAGAAAATGTTGATCTTGAAACAACAAAGACCAACGAGGTATATATATTTATATAAGCAGGCACATCTGGTGATCATCACATGTTTTAAATGAGTTGAAGATATATTAACGAATCGATCTTTCTTCTTTCAGCCATCCGGATCGAGCAAATCTTCAGGCAACAGGACGAAATGAGGCCCGAACAAAAAGTTGAAGGAGGGCGTAAAGTACAATATCGAGGCAATCAGACCTAATGGTGAACCATTAGCGCCTAAGAAGATTGCGTACAAGTTCATTCGTTTGTGTAGAGTTCTTGTTAAGGACCAACTCCAGATCTCCCTTCAAGAATGGAGAGAGCCAGCAAAGCCACGTCCAGATCTTACTTTTGTCGACGACAGACAAAAAAGTCTGCTTTGGGATACTCTCATGGAACATTTCACCCTACCAGATCATTTCACAGAAGCAGATGTGCAGAAACTCAAGGACGCTGCTCTTAGGAAGATGGCGGTTGCATTCAAGAACCACAAGAATCGTGAATGGGACAAGTACGTCAAGGGAGGAAGGAAGACTCTAGTATTCGAGGGAACACTACAGAAGCAAAGTGCTCATTGGGACGATTTCATGAAATTCAAGGATTCAGAATTAGCAAAGGAACGGTCGAGAATAAACAAGAAGAATGCCGAAAAAAGGATAAGTTCCATAAGTTGGTGCCAGGTGGCTACGCGGTGGCAATGCCTAAGTGGGATAAGTTTGAGAAAGAGATGGAGAATGCAGGTGTCACTCCGGTTACTAGGAGCTGGCCCCCCAAGTGCAGGACTTGGTTCTATGCGCATGGGGGGAGTTGGACCCGAAGACATCCAAAGTTTCGACGAAGGCATGTCTGAAAGGAGCCGACGATAAGATACTTGTTGCAATAGAAGAGGCTCGATCGGGGGTGTTCCAGCCCAACGGAGAGAACGACGAGCTTACGCGTGCCCTAGGAAATCCTCAACACCCGGGAAGAACACGAGGCAAGGGCGCTATTCCGCGGTATGAGGGGTTTTCGGACTGGAACGCCGACTGCAGAACCCGTGCGAGAAGGAAGATTGCGGAGGAGAAGCAGAGGAAGATGGAGGAGGAGTAGAGGAAGCTGGACTATGAACGTCTTCAAGGCCTAGAATCAAAGCACGCGGACTTGGCAGTCAAATTCCAGCGGCAGCAGGAGCTGATCGACTCACTTAGCCAGCAAAGGGGGTCTCAGCAGCTGCAGCAGCTAGCGGATGATCCAGCATTGGATACCTACGCCCCATCCATGCCGAGAAGCAGTGTGGGTTCCGCCCCGGGTGACGCAATGCTGGATAGATACCCCGTGGATGACATCACGGAGAACACTAACTGCGAGGTACACTTCAAAATGAAGAACATATCCATGAAGGTGGCGGACGCCGTTGCTTTTACAAATCCCCCCGAGGCAACCTTCCATTGCAACCCGATTCCAGCAGGCTATGCTCGTGTCTTGGTTGATGAGGTGGTGGACCAATATTCGGGGCTAGAGCTTGACATTCCCGGAGGTGACGAGCAGCACACATTCGGAGAGGCCAAACATCGTATCATCCTATGGAGAAAGGATTGCATCATCTTTCGAAGGCCACCGACACCGCGTCAGCCGACTCCTCGTCGAAGTCCGCCACCGAGTCAGCAGACTCCCGCTCCTGCAAGTCCACCAATGCGTCAGGCCACTCCTCCTCCTCCAAGTCCGGCAAAGCGTTAGGCCACTCCTCCTCCAAGTCCGACACAGCGTCAGACGTCCACTCCTCCTCCAAGTCCGGCACAACTTCTGGCCACTCCTCCTCCAAGTCCGGCACAGCTTCAGGCCACTCCTCCTCATCCAACTCAGCCACGTCAGCCGTCTCCGCCGCCTCAGCAATCGCAGATGAGACACCCCGCATCTATGGTGCGTAGCGGTACGAGTCGAGGCAGTACAGGAAGTACAGGCGGAGGCAAGCGATATAAATATTATCCAAGCCTCACTGATCTTCCTCAGAGGGCTTACGACAGGACTGAGGAGCAAACCAAGGCCATAGTGCGGGCAGAAGTGGACACCCATTTTGGACCGAAACCGCCACTGCCGCCAAGGGAGAAAGTGCCTGAGGAAATGATTGACCACTTCATTCGTATGGCTCAACCACCAGCTCCCAAGCCTGTTGACACAGACTATGAGCGCCACATCAGGAAGTTAAATCGAGCCCGTCTACAGAAGGAGGCGAGCTCGAGCTCGAGCAAACAACAAGCAGCTGTCAAAAAATGCGGGAAAACTATTCCCCAGCTGGGAGAACAGGCGGCGCAATCGATCCGCTCGCTTGTTGTGCCAACACCACGTGAGAGTACGCGCGCCCAATATTATTGTGGGCAAACAGTTTACGTTCCCGAGGTGGGCAATGTGGGAATAACCGAGGAGCATATAACGCAGGCTGAAATTCTCAACATCACTGTTGGACAACTCCTCGAGTTTGAGCCAATGCCTGTGCTTACAGAGGAGGAAAAAAACGGAAATATGTCCGGGGCGAACCTTTGGTCAAGCCAGACGAGATCAAGAAGCTCCCAACGAGAATGTATGAATTGCATCAATGGTACATGGACATTACCAAGAGTTCCAATCGAGAGTCCCTCATGGTGGAAGTCAAGAAGGATCATTACTACCATGAGAAAGTTGTGACCGTTGAGTATAATGAACTTTTTCAGTTATACAATCAAGACGCACTCGACAAATCTATCGCCAGTTTCTATTATCTGTAAGTGATTTCTTTCTGTAATTTAAGTCTCAAGCTAGCTGTAGTGATCCTTTTGTTCAATCATTACCTGTAATTATCCTCACTATATTCTTTTCTGTGGTATTATGCAGGTTGAAGATGTATGAAATGAAAAAAGGTGGACTCTATGGCATTGGATTCATTGACCCAAACACCATTAACAATGAAGATATACTACTTCCTTACAACTTCTAGTGAGTCACACTGTCTTGTACTACAAATTCTCTGTTTTTGCCTACTAGCTAGCTACATGTTTCATGCAGATTTCACTGGATCTTGTGTATCATTAAAGTTGACGCCGGAATAGTTGAAGTACTCGACTCATTACTTAAAAAACAAAGTGACTACACCATCTTGTTTCAGATAGTCAACAGGTAATTTCAATCATTATTAACTATATATCTCGGCCTATTTAGTTCGTCATTTCCTAATATGAACTATTTAATAACCCATTTATTCATTTTCTTTGTCGGCGGGCAGGGCTTGGGCAAGGTTCACCAGCGTCACTCCAGGCGAATGGAAACAAAGACTGCAACGGTTTCGACCCAAGGTAAGTAATTAAGTAGTACTAGTTAGCTAGCTAGCTGCCATTATCTCTTTAATTATCATGCTTGATTAATTATTATCTGATCAAATTCCATTCTCGTAAAGGCCCTGAAGCAGGCGTAGGGGACTGATCTGTGTGCATACCGCGTTTGCGAGAACATTCGCATGATGGCATCCGAAAGGAGCAGATCTCAAAGACAGGGATGGGTACGTTTGTCAGAACACTATTCACAATTTTTACACCATTATCGATATCTAGTCACACAACTAATAAACATGCATATTGATCTCCTTCTTAACAGTTCACAGAGGTGCGGGACAAGCTCCTAGAAATGGAGCGCGTACAAGCACTTCAAGAGGAAATAGCTGGATTTTTGCTTGACCAGGTCATTGATCCAAAGGGAGAATACCATTACCCTCTACCGCCCCCATGAACCACTTCCAATTGTCATCGTGCTCCAAAGGCACCAATTAGGCTAAAGCCACTGGCTCCGAAGGCAACATGTAGGAGAAATTGTATATAGCTATACATGTGTGTATGTGTGAATTGGTGGTTTGTGAGACATTTGATGATATATATATGCATAACGTGTACAATGTGTAGTAGTAAAATACCAGCAAACGAAAAAGAATTAAATGGAAAACACAAAATTAAATGAAAAAGAAATCATAAAACCAAAAAAACCCCCAAACCTTGTAGTACCGGTTGGTTTTACCAACCGGTACTAAAGGGCTCCCGGCCCCCGGAGCTAATGCCACGTGGTTGCCCTTTAGAACCGGTTCGTGCTCAACCGGTACTAAAGGAGGGGGGGGGGCTTTAGTGCCCACACTTTAGTGCCGGTTATGGAACCGGCACTAAAGGGCCTTACGAACCGGTGCTATTGCCCGGTTCTGCACTAGTATACTCTCGAAAACTGTTGCGATCCCCTACACTTTTGGGTTATCAAGACTATTTTCTGCCGCCGTTGCCGGGGAGCATAGCTCTATTCTTTATGTCAGTTGGGATTTATATATGTTTATCACTATGAAGAATTTGAAGGACTCAAAAACCAAGATCTTACCCTCAACTACGAGGGGAGGTAAGGAACTGCCATCTAGCTCCGCACTTGATCCTCCTTCTGTTATGAGTAAACTTGCGACACCTACTCCTGCTATTGAATCTGATATGTCGTATGTTCTTGATGATGCTACTTCTTCTATGTATGATGAAACTACCTCTATGCCTGATACTATGCCACTATTTGAATTTATAGATGACCAATTTGCTAAGGTTAGGGAGAGTGCAAATGTTGATGATATTTATGGAAGTGATGATGAAACTACTCCCAATACATATGAATTTCCTGTTGTGCCTGAGGGTTATGTTATGGATGAAGAAACTGCTAGAGACTTTCTTGCTTGCAATGATAGATATGATCTTAAGAAATTATTAGCTAAGCTGAAAGAAAAGTCCTTGAATGCTAGAATGAAACATGACCCTCCTTTTGCTACTTCACCTATATGTGTCGCTGATAAGGATTATGAATTCTCTGTTGATCCTGAGTTAATTACTTTGGTTAAATCTGATCCTTTCCATGGCTATGAGTCTGAAACTGTTAGAACTGAAGAAGAGAGTCTCCCACAAGCTTGGGGGAGGCTTCTCCAGTTACTTAATGCTTTGCCTAATCATCCTCTTGAGATGAATGATATACTTGATGTCTTTTATAATGGACTAACCGATACTTCCAGAGACCACCTGGATAGTTGTGCTGGTTGTGTTTTCAGGGAAAGAACAGTGGAACAAGCTGAATTACTATTGAATAATATGCTGGCCAATGAAAATAATTGGACACTTCCTGAACCAGCCCTAAGCCAACTCCGAAGAAAAGAGTTGTTCTATTTCTCAGTCCCGAAGATATGCAAGAGGCAAAGAAATCTATGAAAGAAAAAGGTATTAAAGCTGAAGATGTTAAGAATTTACCACCTATTGTGGAAATACATGGTCTTGATAACCTGACACAGGTAGTAAAGGTAAATTCTCTTTGTAGATTTGATGAAGGTGATATTCCTCGTTATAAGTCTGCTAGCTAATGCTTAGATGAGTTTGACAATTTTATTGTGAAACAAGAAACCTTCAATGCTTATGTTGGTAGACAATTACAACACAATGCCTATATGATTGAACGCTTGGGTGATTATTTGTCTAGTGCTAAAAGTGAACTGAAACTTATTAGTAAACATGCTTCCATGGTCACCACTCAAGTATAACAAGTACTTAAGGCTCAAAATGATTTGCTCAATGAATTGAATAGTAAGAATAATGACTATGCTGTTAGAGTTGCTACTAGAGGTGGCAAAATGACTCAAGAACCTCTGTATCCTGAAAGCCACCCTAAGAGAATTGAGCAAGATTCTCAGAGAGCTAATTTAGATGCACCTAGTTCTTCTAAGAAGAAGAAAAAGAAAAATGATAGGACTTTGCATGCTTCTAGTGAACCTGTAGCTCGCCCACCTGAGAATCCCAATGATATATTTGTTTCTGATGCTGAGACACTATCTAGTAATGAACATGAACCTAGTGATAATGTTAATGATGATGTTCATGTCGATGCTCAACCTAGAAATGATAATGATGTAGAGATTGAACCTGCTATTGATCTTGATAACCCACAATCAAAGAATCAATGTTATGACAAGAGAGACTTTGTTGTTAGGAAGCACGATAGGGAAAGAGAACCATGGGTTCAGAAACCCATGCCTTTTCCTCCGAAACCATCCAAGAAAAAGGACGATGAGGATTTTGAGCGCTTTGCTAAAATGATTAGACCTATCTTTTTGCATATGCGTTTGACTGATGTGCTTAAAATAAATCCTTATGCTAAGTATATGAAAGATATTATTACCAACAAAAGAAAGATACCTGAAGTAGAAATCTCCACCATGCTTGCTAATTACACTTTTGAGGGTGGAATGCCTAAGAAATTAGGAGATCCAGGAGTACCTACTATACCTTCCTCCATTAAGAGAAACTATGTTAAAACTGCTTTGTGTGATCTTGGAGCTGGTGTTAGTGTTATGCCTCTCTCTTTATATCGTAGACTTGACTTGAGTAAGTTGACACCTACTGAAATATCTTTCCAAATGGCTGATAAATCAACTGCTATACCTATCGGTATTTGTGAGGATGCGCCTGTTGTAGTTGCAAATGTTACTATTCTAATGGACTTTGTTATACTTGATATTCCCGAGGATGATAGTATGTCTATTACTCTTGGAAGACCTTTTTTGAATACTACAGGGGCTGTTATTGATTGCAACAAAGGCAATGTCACTTTTCATGTCAATGGTAATGAGCATACGGTACGCTTTCCGAGGAAACATCCTCAGGTCCATAGCATCAACTATATTGGAAAAACTTCAACAATTACTATTGGAGGTTTTGAGTTTCCTATTCCTACTATCAAGAAGGCATATGACATACTTATTGTTGGGGACATACATATCCCCGTTGAGGTAACATAGTGTTATTCGAAAATTCTCCGGTTTCATGTTACTCGGAAAGAGTATATTAACAAGACCTGATCAACCTTGTTAATGGATTCTTTTTGATGAACATGGGATAGGTGAATCTAGATGGCACAAACCTTCTGAACCCTCATTTTACTTTCTGTTAATTAGGATTAATAAAACAAAAATAGCATTGTCTGTCTATTTCCAGACTTATCCGTGCAATAAAAAAATATCCCGCTAATAAAAGTTCTCCAAATGCCATGAAAATGAAATATGATTTTTTCTAGAATATTTAAGAAAATATGGCACTGAACACACAACGAGAGGAGCCAGCACGTGGCCTCGAGGGCACAGGGCACGCCCCCTGCCTCGAGGGCCCCACATGGCCCCCCTCCACTTATCCTTTCACCCATGCTCTTCTTCTTCCTCCCAAAAAAAATCCCCAACCAGCTCAAACCCGAGTTCTAGCTCGTTTTGCTGCCATTTTCGATCTCCTTGCTCAGAGCACCATTCACCAAATTGTTTGGGGAGATTTTTCCTTAGTATGTGACTCCTCCATTGGTCCAATTAGTTTTTGTTCTAGTGCTTTATTTGTTGCAAATTTGTGCTGCTGTGGTGACCTTGTTCTTGAGCTTGCATGTCAAATTTTCTTGGTCCCAAGTAGTTCTAATGCATGATATAGCCTCTAGGCACTTATAGGAGTTGTTGCTATCAATCTTGTTGAGTTTGGTTAACTTTTATTGTGAGTTACTAAAAATTTCAGAAATTTTCAGAAAAGGAAAATGTTAAAAAGATTATTGAGGGGCTCTTCCAGTAAGAGCTCAGAGGAGAAGAAGAAAGAAGATAATAAGAAGCCCAAGTATCATCTTCCTCGCATGGCGGAAGTTCGACCGTGCGAATGGCCGTGTAATAATTTCATGATGTCCGCCGGTATTTATGAAGACTTTTGTTTGATGGCGAATAATGCAGGCCTCATCGACTTCCTCAACGACCAAAAAGAACAGTATATCTTACTCACCAATATTTTTACGCAAGGCTTTCAATTTCATTCTAGGATAATACCACCTACGGTGGAGTTTCGCTTATATGATGTGAGTAAGGAGATATCACTGTTAGACTTTTGTGAAATATGCAAAGAACCCTTTCAAGGTAGACTTGATGAACCACGTCATGAAGACGTCGAAGGGTTTATTGATATGATAGCCAAAGGTGAAACTAGACAAGTTGTAAGGGAAAGAATCACTAGTATACACTTCCCTGTTCTACGCTACTTTGCTTTATTTGCTAGTAGGTGTATAATTGGTCGCGGGAACAATGGGAATCTCAGTGCCCCTGATATCATCATTTTACGCCATGCCTTGTTTCGTGACACAACTTTTAGCTTGGGCACCGTTGTTGCCAAACGATTGAGTCTAAACCGCTCAAAGGGGCCCGTCTTTGGAGGCATCTTTGCTTCTCACCTTGCTGAACATTTTAATATACCTATTAGGCATCATGAGAAGGAAGAAAAAATTCTTGCCCCTGTTTATCTAGATTATAAGAGCATGGTAGCTCATGACTTTATTGTTAAAGAAAAAATATGCAGCTACTTTATAAATTGAGGTTTGATGAAATATACTGTGAAATTGTTACCTTGCCTGCACCATCTCTGTTTGATCTGTCCACAGGCAAGTACCTCATTACATCAGATGCCTTCTACAAGTACCAAGGCCAGGCACAAGCTTCAGAGCCTGAGCCAGAACCACCATTTGATCCTTCTCGTCAATCTGTTTATGGGTGGGATCTAGACGAGCTCGCCAACCAGTGGCATCCAAAGGACACATCTCAGTACACTGGAGGGAGTGGCTTCGATCCCTGGCCATAGACCAACTTAGGCCGAAAGCCTAAGCTTGGGGGAGTACGTGTTTCTCACTGACTTACATTCATGTTCACACTTATGCTAGTTGTCGGTGCTCACACTCTTTCACCGTACCATCCATGCTTAGTTTAAATTTCTTTTTCTTAGCCTTTTTCTTGTGTCTTAGAAAAACCCAGAAAAACAAAAAAAATATTAGTTGTAGCTTCTATCTAGTTTACTTTCTTTGCTTGTAGTAGTAACTAAAAATGAAAACCCAAAAAGATTTCTCGTTCTTCTTTTTGCTTGTTGGGAGCTTTCCCGTGTAAATAGTTTCTTTTCTTTTCTTTAGGGGTTAAGAGTAGAAGACCATGATTGAAAATGCTTAATGGCTCTCATATGCTTTGTTGACTAATTTAATCTCGAGCCATATTACCTTGTCTTCTCTCTTGTATTAAAATGTCTGCAGATTCCAGCTTAGTCCAATGCACGTGCACTATTATTATTTTCCACACCATTCTGTCGTGCGAGTGAAAGGCAATAAGGATGATATATTATGAACTAATTGAGATGAGAAAAGCTGGTATGAACTCGACCTCTTTTGTTTTTGTAAGTATGATTGCTCGTTATGAATGAAACATGTTTGCAATGACAATTAGAGATCATAGCTGCTTATGCCATGCTTAATTAGCTGAGATTAAAATGGTTGTGATGTGTTATGATGGGTGGTATCCTCCTCTGAACGATTTAAGTGACTTGACTTGGCACATGTTTATGCATGGTAGTTGAAAAAAAATCAACATAGCCTTCACAATATTTATGTTCATGGTGATTTATATCCTACTCATGCTTGCATTCATTGTTGATTAATTTTAATGCATGTTCATGACCGTTGTTGCTCTCTAGCTGGTCGCTTCCCAGTCTCTTTCTAGCCTTCACCTGTACTAAGCGGGAATACTGCTTGTGCATCCACTTCCATAAACCCCAAAGTTGTTCCACATGAGTCCACTATACCTTCCTATAAGCGGTATTTACCTGCCGTTCCAAGTAAATTTGTATGTGCCAAACTCTAAACCTTCAAATGAAATTCTGTTTTGTATGCTTGAACAACTCATGTATCAACTAGGGCTGTCTATATCTTCCATTCTAGGTGGGTTATTCTCACGATGAGAGGACTCCGCTCATCATTCATGAGAAAATGGCTGGTAATCGGGATGCCCAGTCCCATGCTGAAAATCATAATAATTAAACAAAACTCCCATAGGGCTGTTGCTTGTTTGGACGGTAACCCGTGGATTCGGCTGGCCGTGGAGTGTGCTTGCTGGTGGTTGGGGGAGTATAAACTTTACCATTCTGTTTGGGAACCGCCTATAATATGCGTAGCATGGAAGATATCGAGATTCTTGGTTGTTATGTTGACAATGAAAGTATACCGCTCAAAATGTTATTCAATATCTTTTTAAAAATCGAGCTCTGGCACCTCTACAAATCCCTGCTTCCCTCTGCGAAGGGCCTATCTATTTACTTTTATGCAGAGTCATCATCCTCTTATCAAAGAGCACCAGTAGGAGAGCACCTCTGTCGTTGCATGTATTACTATTAATTTGCATTGATTATGATCATGACTGGATGTCTTTTACCATGAATTAGAATGTCTAGTCAGTCCTTGATCTTTAAAGGTGCTTTGCATGAGATACCATCCTGTTATATCATATCATGACTGTTTTGAGAAGTGTTGTCATCCGGGGTTTATTATTATTGCTCGCTAGTTGATTATGCCATTAATGTGAGTAGTCTTGAGACCTGAAAGTTATTGTGAATGTGGTTAGTTCATGATCTTTTTGAAAACTTGAATGCTTGCTTACATATTTACAACAACAAGACCAAACAGAGTTTGTCAAAGTTTTTCTATATCACTTTCAGTTTATCAACTGAATTGCTTGAGGACAAGCAAAGGTTTAAGCTTGGGGAAGTTGATACGTCTCCAACGTATCTACTTTGCCAAACACTTTTGCCCTTGTTTTGGACTCTAACTTTCATGATTTGAATGGAACTAACCCGGACTGACACTGTTTTCAGCAGAACTACCATGGTGTTGTTTTTGTGCAGAAATAAAAAGTTATCGGAATCGCCTGAAAATCAACGGAGAATTATTTTAGAAAATATAAAAAATATCCTCGAGGGGCCCACGGGCTGTCCTCGAGGGTGGGGGCGCACCCCCCTGCCTCGAGGGCACCCCGATGCCGCACCGACGTATCCCCAGGTCCTATATATTCCGTTTCGTGGAGAAAAAAAGGAGAAAGAATTATCGTGTTTTACGATATGGAGCCGCCGCCAATACCTAATCTCTCTCGGGAGGGCTGATCTAGAGTCTGTTCGGGGCTCTAGAGAGTGGAGATCGTCGCCATCGTCATCATCAACCCTCCTCCATCACCAATTCCTTGATGGTCACCGCCGTGCGTGAGTAATTCCATCATAGGCTTGCTGGACGGTGATGGGTTGGATGGGATCTATCATGTAATTGAGTTAGTTTTGTCAGGGTTTCATCCCTAGTATCCACTATGTACTGAGATTGATGTTGCTGTGACTTTGCTATGCATAATGCTTGTCACTAGGGCCCGAGTGCCATGATTTCAGATCTGAACCTATTATGTTTTCATGAATATATGTGTGTGCTTGATCCTATCTTGCAAGTATATAGTCACCTACTATGTGTTATGATCCGGCAACCCCGAAGTGACAATAATCGGGACCACTCCCAGTGATGACCATAGTTTGAGGAGTTCATGTATTCACTATGTGTTAATGCTTTGGTCCGGTACTCTATTAAAAGGAGGCCTTAATATCCCTTAGTTTCTAATAGGACCCCGCTGCCACGGGAGGGTAGGACAAAAGATGTCATGCAAGTTCTTTTCCGTAAGCACGTATGACTATATTCGGAATACATGCCTACATTACATTGATGAACTGGAGCTAGTTCTGTGTCACCCTAGGTTATAATTTCTACATGATGAATTGCATCTGACATAATTCCCCATCACCGATCCAATGCCTACGAGCTTTTCCCATATTGCTTGTTGCTTATTTACTTTCCCGCAGCTACTATTACAAAAACTACAGAAACACTATCGTTACTTTTATTACTGCTAGTCTTTGATAGGACTAGATTCTCCCCTCTTATTCTGGCATTCTGCATCTTAGTCCACAGATACTACCATTTTCATTGATACCGATGCATATGTAGTGTAGATCCTTGCTTGCGAGTACTTTGGATGAGTACTCACGGTTGCTTTGCTCCCCCTTTTCCCCCTTCTTTCTTCTTGCTGGTTGATGCAACCAGATGGTGGAGTCTAGGAGCCAGATGGCACCATTGACGACTGCTTCTACCCCAATGGAGCCTACTACAACGTGGAGACAGTTGACGACCAGGAGTAGTTAGGAGGTCCCAGGCAGGAGGCCTTGGCTTTTCAGTCGTGTTGTTTTTGTGCTAGCCTTCTTAAGGCAAACTTGTTTAACTTATGTTTGTACTCAGATATTGTTGCTTCCGCTGACTCATGTGTATTCAAGCTTATGTATTCGAGCCCTCGAGGCCCCTCGCTTGTAATATAAAGCTTGTATTATTTTATTTGTGTCTAGAGTTGTGTTGTGATATCTTCCAGTGAGTCCTTGATCTTGGTCGTACACATTTGCGTGCATGATTAGTGTACGGTCAAATCGGGGGCGTCACAAGTTGGTATTAGAGCCGACTGCCTGTAGGAATCCCCCTTTCCAACTCCTTGGTCGAAGTTGAGTCTAGTATTTGAAAAACCGTTTTACTAACATGGCCGTGTGGCTTACGGGCCCACGTCGTCATTGGGTGGTATTAGGATCTTTTATTCCCCGTCTTTACTCTGGGACTCTGATCTCTCTTCTATTCGGGTTAAATGATTTTGTTCAAATCTAACTTTAGGTTCTCGAAAATACTTTCTCCCAGAGAGCCCCTTATTCCAGATGATTGCCAGCTGCACCAGAAGACTCAGAAGATACTCTCAGATGTTCTCTTGAGACTTTGTGCCCAATGCTTTTGCAATTTCCTACCACCGAGATATCCCTATGGATTAATACTTACACATGTCGCTCTTACAATTATTCCCAATTGCTCTTGTTATTACGAGGTACCCCGAAACATCTTCCTATATTCCGTATATCGATTGTGACACTGCTTTGCAGTTCATTGCCACATGAATACCCTTATGGATAATTCCTCGCATTTACCGAGTATCCACTCATCCCCCATTCATGTGTTTTACAAGTGACTGAAATATCATTCGACCTTCGGAAAATCCTGAGCCGCCTATTGCTCTTGAAATTCTTGCTTTCTTACATATGGTTATCCCCATAACTCTAGTAATCTTATTGACATCCTTTGTCATTATCATTTTGAGTCTGTTGATTCAACTTGATGCGAATGCTCGCAATCCTCGATCCTAGAATTTATCCTTCCGGCTCAAACGTCGTATTAAAGATGAGCTGGATCTCGAGCAATCAAATTGCCACCGGTTGTACTACCTAAGCCTACTAAACTTGTCCATCCTTAATCAAAACGTTTGCTTCTGATCCCTTGAATTGGAAATCATAATTCCTTCGCATTTAGACCTTGAATTAGTTAGTTGTTTCTGTAATCCAATGCCTTGCATTGTTTCTTCCTCTGGTTGTGCGCCGATGCTCACATCATCTCCCTTTTGGACTGTCCGATCCTTTGTTGAATTATCATCCAACAGTGTCTTTCGTATACAAAAAAACCTCGCGAAGTTCTTTCCCTGATATACAATGCCTTTGGTAAATGGTATCCTCTACTTTGACTACCATGCTCTGTTTTCGAGCTGGTGATAATTACACGCGAAGCTTGTGGTATAGGTTTCTAAGATGCCCCAATGGGCTGAACTTATGCCTTCCTTAATCTGTGTGAACCCAAAAGTTTTCCAAGGTTCATACTTCCCTGGTAATTCACCAGGCAAGTCTTCGCAATCAAATCTTTTTTTAATAGGGCATTGAATGAAAGGTCATACATTGAAGAAGTGGGAGTCAACCTTGAACTTTCTGTCCATGCCCATGTACACGGTGTGGATCTTATCACTGAGGCTTCTCTTAAATTTAATTATTACCTTGATATAAGATCTACTTATATCTGGGATCCGGCATTTTGCAATCGCGGTTTCGAGCATGCTCTCCTTTAAATACCATTTCTTGGACACGTTAAACCACTTGTCCTCTGCAGGTCAATGCACCTATCCAACCTCTGTTATGATCTACCTTCGAGTATTACCCCGTAGTATCTCGATAATGTCACAGAACTATATTACTTCTTATGAGTTCTTCTTCAAGTATTACTTCTCACCGATTCCAATTTGCCCCGGGTTCTGATTTATTAGCCACTCGAGAACACCGATAAGTGAATTGATTCCGCACTCCAATTAAATAGCTCTAAGTAATCTCCATTGCTTACAAGTTTATTAATTCTTCAAGTCATATCTAGCCTGATCGGCTATCTCATTATCATGCATTTTTTTAACCGTGCAACCTGGCCCTTTTTCCAAGTGCACGTTCCACTCAAGGTTTACTTATGATTGTTCTCCTCTAACATACTGTTGTATGTCCAGTGTTTTCATCTTGTTCACTTAAATGTAGAAATTCATGTCTAGGGGAAATCTCGAGGAATTATTTCTGAGCCCGTCGGCCTCATCCGCATCTTCCCTTGCTGAAATTGTATGACTTATTTTATAAGTTGTTTCCGATGGATCCTGGTGTATCCAAAGTCTGACCTTTGCTTGAAGACCATGTCGGGGCTATCTCGAAGCCTGTTTGTGGTAGTCCGAAGATAAACAAGATCATTGTAAGCACAATGCCAAATGTTCTTGATCAACTATCCAAGAACGTTGGGTGGGTACATATCATAATTCTTATTACCCCTTTTATCTATACGGTCATGACTTTGATCTGCTGACACGTATATCATGCCCTGCTTAATCTTGGGGATGATTTACTCCTATTTCATTGTGTTTAAACACATATTCCTTTCCATTTCTTTGCTCTAAGCAGTAATAATTTTCTGCTTATGTAAACACCTTGGTGTACAACTCTGTCAGTAAGACCCTGGTACTATTGTTGATAACATTACGGTAACCTCCGATGGACGAGAACCTTACCTATTGGCCCGCCTCGTTTCAACGAGCAGGAAGATGGTTCTCTTCGACCCTCGCCCTTGGTACCGACGTTGTTGCCGACATAACTGACAAGTTATGCTCTGACATGCCTTGCTACCATGACCGTGCAATATGTCAGTGTCCTTCTTACTTTTGAACCACATGGTGGGCCCATAACCCACAGTTCCATAGGATCGAAACCTGACTCTCCTGTACATCCTTGACTATGAAGTATCCTTTTCAATTGCCTTCGTATAGAATTCATGAGCCACCGTCCTAGAGACAATATATTCCGGTACAGACGCAATACTTATTCCATTGCACTGAATCCCCTTCACACTCTACTTGAGGCATCGAACGATTGCTTACCCGTGTGAAAACTTTTGCACCCCCCTATAATGCTCTCAAGGTGTTTCACGTATTCAACTCGAGAGACATTTTATGCTTCTTCCCCTGAGTTAATCGTCTGATGCTCAATCTTGTTAAAACCCGTCCTTATAGAGTTTCCCTTCTCATCCTTTCGTAAGTACGGCGAAGATCCTGTAAGGAGGACGTTGACTTCATCATGATGCCCTGATGCATCGAAATGAAGGCATCAACGAAATGGATAAACTTCCTCGGGAAGGGCAACCAAGATCGTGAAGATTCGTAAGAATTTCATAACAACTTCCTTGCCCCTTACTCTACCCCTTAAATCTCGGGACGAGATTTCTTGTAGTGGAGGAGATTTGTAACACCCCCAGTGACATGCTACAGTAATCCCCTGTTAATGGTGCCAGGTTAGCATATTACTGTTGCTAATCTTCACTTGATCCAAATCACAATTCAATTTCAAATCCAATCTAAAGTAAAAAATTCTTATTTGTCAGACATGAAATCTAAAATGTTCATCTTGTGGCATATAATCCATAACTAATATTGGTGGAGAACGAACATTTTATAACATGCCTTAATGCCCTAAAATGATTAAGTCAGTGCCCAAAACAACATTTTAATCCATTTGCATTTATGCAAAATTTCTAATGAATTCAATTTCCCACCAAACTTTTTATGATCGCTCTAAATATTGTAAGGTAATTATGTGGCACCACTTCTTGCTTTACAAGAGGCATCTTGTGTCCGAACTTTTTGCAAAACAAGAAACATGAAAGAAAAGAAGATGGAAAAATAAAACTGGGAAAAGGGGCCACAACCCCATGTCCTCTTGGGCCTCGGCCCACCTGAGGCCTGCCCACGCCGCCGTGGGGATAAGACCGAGTCCCCCCTCTCCTTGTCAGCCCCCTAAGATCTTTTCCCTCTACTCCTCTTGTCCCTCCTCCATATCCGCCTGGTCCGAGTGCGGTCCTAGCCGTCCACCGCGCTCCCCCCCGCGGCGTTTGTCATCGCCGAGCCTCACAGTCGAGCCCAAGGGCTCCACCGTGGACTCCTCTTCCCCTTCAACGAAGCGTGCGAGCCGGAACGCCCCCCTGATGCCTCCCCGAGCTGCCCCCCTCCTCGGACATCACCGCCCTCGTCGTCGTCTCCGGCCACCCCGAGCCCCCTTGAGCCCGCTGCCACCCCCTATGGCTCGAGGTGAGCCCCTTCCTCTCCCATCTCTCCTCTGGCCTCCCCTACGGGCGCTAGCTAGCCCCGCAGCTCACGCCCGCTGTGGCTAAATGTCAGGACCGGATTTTTGGGGTATTAAATCCCAAAAAATGGCCCTTGTGCTCACCATCCCCAGGATTACTGTTAGCTGATGAGCCACCACTTGATACAGAAATTTCCAAGCAAGGTACAAATATGTAGTACAAGACCGTTCTGGTCTTTTAAGTACAACACAAGGTTTCTAGTGGCTGATGGCGGAAGCGGTCTGTGACTCGTCAGCGTCTGTGGAACACCATTTACCACGGGAACAACTGACCAGGTTAAGTCCTATCTTCGCAAGGCTGCGATCACAGTTGCATAGGTTCTGGGTAGTCGTCATAACGCTCCTCTCCATGCAAGAAATCTGGCCAAGACAATAGCCAGTGAGTACTTTGAATGTACTCGCAAACATTATGAACATGGGTGAAATATAATCATGCTCGAGAATAATTGATGATCACTATGATATGACAGTCCACATTTCAAGCAGATAATTCGTATAAAAATGCATTTGCAATCAGGGAGTGATAATAAAATAAATAGCGATCGTGCCACAGTCGGGCGTCTGAGCGACACCACTTAAAGGGCTTATAAATAAAAGAAATAACAAACATGCCACAGTCGGGCGTCTGAGCGACACCACAGAAATGGCTTATAAGGAAAATAAATAACAAGCATGCCACAGTCGGGCGTCTGAGTGACACCACATAAAGGGCTTATAAGGGGAGATGAATAACAGGTATGCCACAGTCGTGCGTCTGAGCG
>LR738710.1:837769664-837834863 GCA_902687465.1 Secale cereale
GGAGATGAATAACAGGTATGCCACAGTCGGGCGTCTGAGCGACACCACATAAAGGGCTTATAAATAAAAGAAATAACAAACATGCCACAGTCGGGCGTCTGAGCGACACCAAATAAAGGGCTTATAAGGAAAATAAATAACAAGCATGCCACAGTCGGGCGTCTGAGCGACACCACAGAAAGGGCTTATAAAAGAAATAAATAACAATGAATATCCAGGAGGTAGAACCGTCCCAGGGATACACGTTAATTCAAATAATACAAATGGTTAGTCCACAATAATAATCATAGTCACCATATGTCACAGGTCATAATCAATGTTCTGGTTCAGTAGTTTCTTCCTCCGAAGACCGACGCTAAGACCGACACTTGACCCATCCCAAACTGTAGTCCTAACCCAGGGACACGGCTATTCGAATAGATTTAATCTCTGCAGAGGGTGTACTCTTTACCCACGAATAACGGATTCCTTTAGTCCTTCTGGACTAATTCTGTCTACGCCCTTTTAATTTGAAGACACACCTGACCGCACACACCAGCATAACTTACCGGTGTCTGGAATCACCCACGGCACCTGTTAAGACAAAATCTAAGTGGGGAGGCTACAACATCGACTAGCATGGGATCACAAAATTTATAACGCGCGCAAAACTGGGGAAGCTATCCCCTTCGGCTCCAACCGAAAACACCCATGCCCCCGGACCAGGTGGCATGCCTACCGGATGCAGCCGATAGCTTCCACCATGGCCTCTCTGTACGGTGTGTGCTAGAACCGGGGTCGACAATTTACTGAACCGTACCCTACCTATAGCAGGGACAAGTGGTAGCACGAAACAAGTATGGGGGTTACTGGAACAAGACTCGATCTACGGTCGACTCAGGAGGTTCAAGCATCACTGGTATGATTAGCATAACCAATATATTCCACAACAACAGTCGGAATCACCACCCGTCATGCCTCACCAAGCCATACCGGACTCCATCGTCCCGACGGGGAGCTAGTGACAAGCTCGTGTCTACAAAAGATAGCGACTTTCACGGCTTACTTCCGTTAGGCATGGAAGGCATACGATGGGGATCACCGTCATGCATTTTAATCATTCACAACAAGGGGTCTACCTCATGCACTCATGGGTATGATCATATCATCACATATGAAAGAAAATGAATGGATCCATATCGTTGTGATCGTATCAACATCAACCACATGCATTAGACCAGGGTTCAAAAGTGCTTGCTTTCAAGTAGTGGGGAGGTAAAGTGTATTCCAAAACTTTTGGAAGTTTCCTCCCTCTTCAAAATCCTAATTGAAAGAATATGAATTCAATACATAGTCTCAAAACAGCACAAAAACATTGTCTGGAAAATTTTCAAATAAATTTGAAAATAAACTAGACCAAATTTGAGGAACAATAGAAAAAGAATCAATTCATTTGGATTTATAATTAAAAAGTTATAGCCAGTCAAAGTTTCAGTCAAACTCTGATTTTAAAATAATACAGAAAAGAAAACGTTTCAAATAAGAATACACTTTCGGGTCAAGGGATACGTACTTCTGAGGTTTACGCTTCCACTTAAAACACGTGGAGGTGGGGCTGCGTCGCTGACAGTGGGTCCATGGGGCCCACTGGTCAGGTTTGACCAGTCGCCTCTCCCTCCTCTTCCTCTGCCCGAGTGGAGGCGGGACTCCGGCGATCGTCGCCGACGAACGGAGGCTCCTCGAGGACATCCGAGGGCAGGAATGGATCCGCCAGACCGGGGCGGTCCTCCCGGTGGTCATCGGTTCGTCGGAGGTGGAGGAAGTCACCGGCGGCGAGCTCCGCGACGGAGGAAGCTTCGGTGGATTTAGGGACTCGGGCTGTGGTGGTTCCTGGCTGCGATAGAGAGGCTGGGCAGTTCCGCATGATCACGTGGAGTCGAACGGTGGAGTCGGGAGGGCAGGGGAGGCTCTGGATGCATCGGAATGGACCGAAACGAGGCGGCGGCCGTGCTTACCGGAGATGGGGAAGACGGCTTTTCCCTGGCGATTGCGGGCTAGGGGAGCTCCATGGGGGTGGCCTGAGGCTACCTGAGGGCTTAGACGAGCTCAGGGGCCTCTTAAATAGCGCAGCCATGTCGGTTCGCGGCGGCCGTGGATAAGATCGCCGGCGACCGCCATTCTGTAGCTGCAGAGGGCCGTGGCGGCGACGAGCGCTTGCGGATGAGCTCGAATTGCTCCAGAGGGCAGCTGGCGAGCGCGTGTGGCTTGGGCGGCGCTGTCCGGGGCAGGAGCTCACTGTGGCCGGCCGCTAGCCACCGTGGCCGACCTAACGACGACGCTGTAGGGTGCCAGGGGCGGCTTGGAGTGTTCTGGTGGGTGGATGAGGCCGGGTGAGGCTCTGCGGGCGAGCTAGGGCCAGGGGCGCCACGCGGCGGCTCGGGCGCCCGAACGTGCAAAACGCACGCTCTAGGCGCACCCAACGCATGCACACCATGTGCTCGATGAAATGGCAGCGCGTGCTAGAGGGCATAGGAGAGTCTGGGGATTAGCAGGCTTGGATTAGGGTTAGCTAGGAACTTAATGGACATACTGGTTAGGCAAAGTAAGCTGGTCCAATACACAGACAAGAAACTATGTCAAAACTGACCATGCATGCATGGTGTTTGACAGAATGCCAGGAGCCTCTAGGCATTTCTTGGGGTGGCCAAAAACTCGAGACCAATGTCTCTTTATATGATAAAGAGGGTGGTAAGGTCAGTTGGCCAAATACAAAAACTTGTTAGTGTAAGTTTTGCAAAACTCCAGTTCTGGACAGAAGGAAAAGGGCATAATTGCATGGACCAAAGATGATCCAAATGCTCCCATCTCCTGGACTTAAGGGTTTTGCAGGAAGGACTACAAGTAGGAAAAAGCTTGTGGCTAAAGGAGCAAGTTAAACTAGGGTTGTAGTAGAAAGTGACAATCTGGACCAAAGAGCAACAAAGGATGTTTAGCTCAACTTTTCCAAAGAACACCCAAGGGTTTTTGCATGAAAGTGATGTAGGGGCTTCACCTGACATCCCTAAATTTTGGGTGGAATTTTTGGACAATTCCATCAGAGGGTTGTAGTGCAAACAGAGCTCTAAAACAGAAGAAAATCACTTTAATTAATAAAGCTTAGGGAGAAAATAATAATGCAAATGAACCTACTGATGGAGGGTTTGTTTCTCTTGGTTAGGGAAATAAGTCCGAACAACATACTAATAATCTTTCACTAGGGCAAACGCTCCATAATATCAAAAGAAAGGAGGTTCTGAGAATCAAAGAAAACCCCAAAAAAAAGGTTGAAACTCCTGGTCTAATATTCATTACTAAATCAATGCCAAAATTTTGGGGTGTTACACTAAAGCCTTCCCCGCAGCCATTCGTGCCCCAGCCCCCGCCCCTGCGCTGCCCGCGATTGCCGCTGCTACCCCGCTTCCCTGCCAGCGCAGCTCGCCCCTGCTCATGCCGCCCGCCCCGCGCCGAGCAGCGCTCGAGGTGCTGCCAAGCGCCGCCGCTCACGTCGTGCTCCGCCGTTGCCGCGCCTCCAGCCGCCCCCTCTGCGCGCCCGTGCCGCGCGTAGCACCGCCACCCGCCACGCTCCAGGCCTAGGCCGGGCTGCCGCCAACTACCCCACGGCCTCGCGTCCGAGGCGCCGCCCTGCCGCGAGCCCCCGCTGCCGCCTCCTCCCTCCCTCTGCGCCCCCTTGCACGCCCAGCGCATCTCTCGCCGTGCCGAGCCACTCGCCCGCCGGCCACCTCCCTTGCTGGCCGCGCCCCTCCCGCAGGCCCCGACGCACCCGCGCCACGCCCCGGCGCCGCCCCCCTATTCGCCTCGATGGGCATACCCTGCCGCTGGCCGCCTCCGGGCGCCCCGCTGCGCCCCAGCGGCCTCCCCCGTGTCCGAGCGGGCTGTGGCCGTTTCCAGCCCCGACGGCCACACACGCCCGCCCCCTAGCGCCCGTTAACCCGAGTGGCCTATGGGCCACTTGCCCGTGGGGCCCGCCCCATAAAAGGTCTTTAAAAAAAACAATAATAATAATTAATTAAATTAATTAATCTTATTTTATTAAACTAATTACCTAATTAGTCTAATTAAACTATTAGCTTAACTATCAGTCTATGACAGCGGGTCCCACGCGCCAGGTTTGACTTAGTCAACCTGTTAACCTGCTGACATCATGGTGATGTCATGCTGACATCTCCTTCCACTGTTCTGGATAATGTTGGACTTAATTACTTAAATAAATTCATAAAATCTTTTAAACTTAAAAAAAAAACCATAGAAAATAATCCGTAACTCGGATGAAAAAGTTTTATATATGAAAGTTGCTCAGAATTGCGAGACGAATCCGAATACGCGCTCCATTCGTCCGCCACACGTCACTAGCATAGATAACATGCAACTTTCCCTCTCCGATTCATCTGTCCGAAAACACAAAACATCGGGGAGACTTTCCCGGATGTTACCCCCCCCCTTCGCCGGTGTCATGTACCACCGCGTTAGAGCACCCTAGAACTACGTGTTAACTTGCCGTGCTTACCAGTGACCCCCCACATTGTCCTGACTGCCCCGCTGGATTATCAGAAGACCCGATAAACGGGATCGAAGACTAGGCCCCGACACCACACATCACTTTCCCCTTAGTTGCTCGACACTACTGGGTTACTATCGAGTTCCGAGGGTGAGACCTCATCAACACTTCTGATGTTAACGTTGTAGGTTATTTCATCGGTTGTGGTCATCGAGGGTGATTCCCCCTTCTCCACTCCCGGTAACGACACTATCGTGCAACTCCTCAAGAGTGGACCTCGAGAGTGACTCCTCTTTCGTTCACCTTGACGATAAACATCAGTTGTAATTCCATCAAGGGTGATTTCCTCAGGTTTCCCTTTGGTGTCAGACACACAGTTACTATGGTTACTATGACTTTACACTGAACCTGGTTACTAAAGACGGGTCGACCCTAAGGGGTACCTGCGCGAGCTTAATTGCGAGTGATGTGTAGTCGCTTTGACCTAGAAGGTGCCCGCGAGGTAAATACGAGGCGTGGCCGGGCACACGCCCTTGCCGCAAGTTCTCGAGACGGGGCGATGGGGTCACATGATCATGAGTCTCTGCTCATTACCGCGCGTTCCCAAGACACTAAACGGTTGGGTTATTTGATCCAAGGGGCCTCTGGCCTGATAGTGCTAACCATCACGTGGGCATCGTATGGGCGTTCTACGTCGTATGCATCAGTCGAAGCTTAACTGACGTCATTGCGACTGAACGGCGGGCACCAGGTTGGACTGGTTAGGCACCTACCTTTTTAAAGGAGGTTGCTAGGTCTGCTCACCGGCCGCGTACGCAACATGCAGGAGTTCCCGGAGCAATTGGCCCATGACCCCTGGGGGCATAGAGTTTAGTCTGGCGTGCATGACCTCTCTATTAAGCCTATGTCGGGTTGCGGCATATTGTTTGGCCGAGGGCGGGCATGACCTGATGGTGTGTTCGACCGGAGTTAAGCAAGCGTGATGGGTAAGTTGGTGCACCCCTGCAGGGAAGAAAACATGTATCGATAGCCTGTCCTACGGTAATGGACACTTGGAGTTGTATCCCGATCGCTACAACTAGAACTCGATGCTGAGACATTGTTTGGATATGTTGCTTCAGGAGTCGAGAAAGGATCCCGGAGCATTGGAACAACAAAATAAATATGACTTATGATATACTACTCTACTCCCCCTTGTTGCTGCAAGATGGTGGTTTCCAGAAGATGCTAGTCTTCGATAGAAATTGCTTCTCCCCCTCTTATTCTGGCATTCTGCAGCTTAGTCCACAGATACTACCCTTTTCATTGATACTGATGCATATGTAGTGTAGATCCTTGCTTGCGAGTAATTTGAATGAGTACTCACAGTTGCTTTGCTCCCCCTTTTCCCCCTTCTTTCTTCTTGCTGGTTGATGCAACCAGATGGTTGAGTCTGGGAGCCAGATGCCACCATTGACGACTGCTTCTACCCCGACGGAGCCTACTACCACGTGGAGACAGTTGACAGCCAGGAGTAGTTAGGAGGTCCCAGGCAGGAGGCCTTGCCTTTTCGGTCGTGTTGTTTTTGTGCTAGCCTTCTTAAGGCAATCTTGTTTAACTTATGTCTGTACTCAGATATTGTTGCTTCCGCTGACTCTTGTGTATTCGAGCCCTCGAGGCCCCTGGCTTGTAATATAAAGCTTGTATTATTTTATTTGTGTCTAGAGTTGTGTTGTGATATCTTCCAGTGATTCCCTGATCTTGGTCATACACATTTGCATGCGTGATTAGTGTACGGTCAAATCGGGTGCGTCACATCGGGCCACCGCAATGCGTAAGACCCTACTCCTGCTTTGGTGGATTGCTGGTGGAATGAACGTGGTGGTGCATACTACACTTGCCCGGCCAGATGTGCCTCAGGGTCGCAGCGACTATGCGCGTATGGTGGCTTGGGTTCATCAACTTTCCAACCCCTCCTACGTGTGCCATGGGCCTCCTTTTATAGATTAAGGGGTCACCACAGTGGCAAAATGGTCATTATCAATTGATATGATAGCAAACAATGCTATCATACCTAACTCTGCGGGCTGACAGGGTGCATTAAATGCACCGCTTAGTGTCACATCACTGGTTGCTGGACAAGGCATGCCGGGCTGTCTTACCAGCTACACATCTGCTCCCTTGACACGTCGTCGGACGGGTGTCCTTTGTGGGTTTCTTCCGTAGGAAATGACTGCCATGTGGCAAATGGCTACACTTAATCACTTCGTGGCTTGACACCACATAGATTGATGACGTGAGTCGTGCTAGAGTGGTTGGCGGGGTGGTTTACCCCCGCGACCCCGGCAGGCTCCACCGAGGAACCTTTGATAGCTTGTTTCTCGTGGTGGCCTTGCCCCTTGCCGGGCTCGCCTGCCTGGCAAGGGAGGCTCTTCTCTTGTCGATATGCCTGTCAGGACCCCGATCCTAAGCCACACCGATCTAGCTGTAACACGTCATATCACTTTGCGGCCTTACGCACGGTAACCCCACAGGTGCCACCTTACCTGGCCCGGGACCGTTTGCGCATTTTGGCACACGTATATGACAGTGTCGCTAGCATCCATATGACAGAGAACCCGGGCCGACATGGCTAGTTATAAACCAAAAGTGGCACTAAATTACAGAGACAGGCATCCATGACCCAGCAACGAACGTGTCGGTCATCAACGTATGAACCCAAGTCGTAGCAAGCTACATGGACTTAAAGGAACAACGCGTGACATTTCCCCTAAGGGACAGACACAGGAACGAAGAAGGACACATGCCGGCCAGCCTACGTGTTCCGAGCAGTAGCAAGCTACCAAGGCTCATTGGAATCACTAGGAGGCATTTCCCTGTAAGATAGGCTACCAAAGGAAAACAACTAGGTGTCGGATCCCACACATACCAAGCATTTCAATCATACACGCAATATGCTCAATATGTGCAAATACAACATTGCATCACAACAGAACTCTATGACTCAAAGTACTTTATTTAAAAGGCTCCAAGAGCCATACATAACATAGTCATACAGGTAGGGGTCACATGACCCAACACTCAAGTCATATAGTCATACAAGCACAAGCGGAAGCTACATGTGTGAGTACAGACAACTTAGAAAATAAAACAGGCTTGGTGTAGCCTGACTATCTACAAGGCCCTTCACAAGCTCCAGATCACCGTCTGGGTGTCAAGCTACTCGTCGACGTCAACGTCTATGTAGAACCCATCAGTAGGGGCAGGGTTCTCCTCTGCAACAGTTATTAAGCAAACATGAGTACAAAGGTACTCAGCAAGTCTTACCACAGAACCTATCATACATGCAACATTATCAAAGGGGGATAGTGGAGTTTATAGCAGAATGCCAGCTTTGACCTTGGCTAACCTATACTACAACTCTCAACAGATTGCAAGTTATTGTTACGAACACGAGTCCACTACTCACCACATCAATACACTACCGAGGATCCTCTTCCGTCATCCTACGGAAGGGCCATCCACGGCACTCACGCTTATCTTGAGGCTTTTAGTAGTATCCATCAACTTGTCTATGAACTATAAGAGTAACCAAGTAGTTCGTACCGCGAACAACGGCTATTCGAATAGTTTGATAACCCTGCAGGGGTGTACCTCTTCACACACGCTTCCACCACTTATCGCCGTTTACTCGGCGTGTACTCGGCAACCTTCAAGCGGAAGCCCAGCGAGGATGTCGTCCACGACCTGACTAACTACTCAAGTCTCTCGTCCAGGTTTATCGCCTATTTGTGTTCCATCCGTGGGGAGATCCGGCCGGGGTGTCGCTCACGGCCCCAAACGATGTGTACAGGGTTCCCGAGTCACCAAACGGGCAACCGGTACACCGTGCCACGTACCTGTCGCATCACAACCCACCCCGAGGGTCAGCGTTGTGCACGACCTCCAGTAAGCTATAAACACCAGAAACTAGTTGCAACTCCTGGACAGAGATCAAGGGTAATTAATAAGCCGAGAGGGTCCATTGGTTTCGGGCCCAATGCATGGTAGTAACTGCAACTTGAACCACACATACAGATCTCGGGTCCTATGTACGGTTCCAATGAAACAACCCACCATGTACTCCTACATGGCCTTTCATCGATACCTTTACCAAGCGTATTCCACACTTCCTTCTCTTTATCTAAAGATTGTTTCACTCAGATCCATCACCCAGATGAATCAGACCAGACACAACTCTAAGCATAGCAGGCAACATAAACAATAGCATGGTGGATCACACATCACATGGTTCAATCAACTCCTACACATGCTAGTGGGTTTCAACTATATACTGTGGCAATGACAGGTCATGCAAGGGAATAGGGTTCAACTACCGCAGCAAGTAGCAGTTCATGCGCTGTTGCCTTAATGCAGTAAAAGAGAGCAGGAGCGAGAAGATTGGGTTGTATCGGAATGATCAATGATTGCTTGCCTGACAAGGTAGTTGTCAGGTACTGCTCTTCAACTGGATACGCAGCAGTATCCTCGGGAGCAGGACCTAACACAGGGAATACTGACGATACAATCATTAACAAACAAATGCAACAATATGATGCATGTTTATGACATGGCAAGATGCATGTGTGTTGGCTAATGCAACTAAAACCAGAAGGGTTTGAACCTATTTGAATCAAGGATTCAAATTGAAGTTCAAACTATTATTTAAATAAGTGCATTATCATGTTTTTGATGTATACAGCAAGTTAATTTGTTCAAACATGCATGAAACAAGTGCCATTAGAAAGATTGGATTTTTTTGATCATTTTTCATATATAAATCTTTTCCATCTGAGCTATGGTTGATTTTATATGATTTTTAGAAGTTTTGGGTATTTTCTGGAATTTCCTGAATTAATTTAAATCTAAAAAATCCCAGAAAAACCTTTACTGCGTCAGCATGACATCATGCTGACGTCAGCCAGTCAACAGGGCCAGTCCAGGTCAAACCTGACCAGTGGGTCCCTCATGTCAGTGTCACAGCTAATTATCTGAGTTAATTAGAGTTAAACTAAAACTAATTAGCTGTCAGTGGGGCCAGGGCCCACATGTCAGTGACTAAACTAATTAACTAACTAATATTAAATTAACACCTAAACTAAGTTTGACTTGCGGGCAGGGCCCACATGTCATTGACCCACGGGGTCAAACCCGTGGTCAAAACAGGTCCAACTCGCCGGCGTTTAGCCGCCAGCAAGGCCAAACGCGGCGGCGTGCTTCGGAAAACGTCTACGGTGCATCATTCGAGCTGCGGTTGGGTGCGTTGGTGAGCTCTTGCTCTTCCGCATCGGATGGTGGTGGTCGCCGGACCTGGGGTGGCCGGAGACGACGGCAACGAGCTCGACGGCGGCGACCGGCGTCGGGCGTGTGTGGAGATACGGCTGCAGGTGCCTAGGCGATGCGTGCGTAGCACCGTTCGCATCTACGTGCTGTGGTGAGTGCGTTGGACGGGTGCCGGTGACCAAATGGTCACCGGAGCATCACCGGCGACGAGCACGGCGGCGGTGCGTGCGGGCGAGCTACGTGCAGTGTGTTACATGGCAAGAGGGAGCCAACGGAGAGGGGGAGGAGGTAGCTAGGCTCACAGCGGTTGCAGCAAGCACCGAAGCGAGCTCGGGGGTGGTCGGAGCTGAGCAGCACGGCGAGGGGGATCTCCGCGGCCGGAGTTGGGGAAGAAGAGGTCGGGGGCGTCTCCAGGGCGGGCGAGCGCTCGGGGCTCGGCCTGTTCGAAGAAGTCGAGGACGGCGGAGACGATGGACAACACGGCGGAGCTCGGGGACGATGGTGGACGTGGTTTCTACGACGGTGCGATCACGGCGGCGTCGGCCATGGCGCGGGGAGAGCGGAGGAGAGGAACTGGGGGGAGGCGGAGGTGTCTGGGAGGTCGAGGGGGACGTGGACGTTCGATCCATGCCTCCAGAACGGCGAGGGGGCGAAGCAGGGCGGCGGGCAGCTGCGTGGCGCGGCGTGCGGTCGCCGTCGAGCACCTGCCTGCCTGCCTGGCCGAGCCAAGCAGCTCGCTGGAGCGGCAGCTGGGCTGGGCCGGCAGGTGGGCCGGGTGGGCGCCAGGTAAGTGTTTTCCTATTTTCTTTTCCTATTTTCTTTTCTGTTTCATTTCTTTTGCAACTTTGTTCATTTAATAAAAATGCCTAAACATTTTTATAAATCATAACACTTGTCATACCTGCTGTATATAATATGAACAGTAGGAAACATTATAGTTTATGATTATTTGAGCATTTAAAATATTTTATAGCATTTAAATGCCCAAATTCAAATACCATATGATTTAATCCATAACCCTAGATTGTCCTAGAAAATTGTGCACCATTTTTGGCAGAGGTTTAAGACCAAGGCAGAAATGATGAACATTTTGGAGGGCATTTTGGGTACATTGGAAAATATTTTATCAAACCATAGTTGTTATGGGAGGGGTGCTGGGGTTTCTGTTAATCCCATTTCAAGTTTCTTTGAAAGTAAACATGATGCACACTCTAGTCAGATCCTAATGCAAAAGCTAGCTAGGGATGTGCCATCTTATAAGGTCTCCTAGAGATTGGGACAGTTCCAGGAATAAGATCTATCACGAACTCGACATCTCTGTCAGGTGGAACTCCTGGCAGTTCTTCTGGAAAAACATCCGGGAAGTCACAGACTACCGGGATATCTTCGAGTTCTTGAAGAGGGCTGGCATTAAGAGAGTAGAGCTGACGTTCAGCGATTCGAGTCAAGACATTGACTATCTTGCCGGATGGATGTGTAAGTTGAATGGTCCTAGTAAAGCAATCAATCTTGGCATAATGAGTTGTCATCCAATCCATACCCAAGATGATATTTATGTCCGAGGACTTGAGAGCGATTAAAGATGCAAGGAAAACAAGTCTATGGACAAGGATTTCATTTCCATGGCTTACCCTAGAGGTTTGCCACTTTGAACCAGGAGTTTGAATAACCATGGAAGTAGGCATGTCACAAAAAGTCATGTTGTGCAATCGAGCATAGCTCTCAGATATGAACGAATGGGATGCTCCAGTATCGAAAAGAACAGATGCCGGATGGCAGTTTACGAGAAGCGTACCAAGGATGACGTTAGGATCCTCATAAGCTTCTTCGGCAGAAACTTAGTTGACATGACCACGTGCAGTGGGGACTGGCTTGACATAGTTCACCTTGCCGGTTGGGTTGCCATGGCCAACGGGTTTTCCTGGCTGATTCTGGGGACAATCACGCATGTAGTGTCCCGGTTCTCCACACTTGAAACATGTCACAGTGGTGGTGCGTGGAGCAAAGCTGGAGGGTGGACCTCCATAGGTCTTAGCAGGTGCAAACTGTTGAGTTGGGCGAGGCGCCTCATAATGTGGCCTCGGTGTATACTTGGGTGGCAGAGCAGTGTTAGGAACCCATACACGGCGCTTGTGAGAACCAGAGCCGGATGAGGAACCAAGGTCTCGAGTATGCTTGCGGGTGGCCTCGAACTCGGTCTGGCCTGTCTCAGCACTGATAGCCTTGTTAACCAACTTCTGGAAGGAGGTGCACTCGTGCAGATGTAGATCTCGACGAAGTTCAGGGCTGAGTCCCTTGCGGAACCTCGCCTGTTTCTTGGCATCGGTGGATACTTCCTCAGGTGCATAGCATGCCAGATTACCAAACTCACGACTGTAGCCATCCACAGTCAAATGCCCCTTGGTGAAATTGCAGAATTCCTCCCGCTTGCGATCCATGAGACCTTCCGGAATATGGTGTTCACGGAATGCCTCACTGAACTCAACCCAGGTAGTGACTTGGCCAGCAGGACGCATAGCTTCAAAGTTTTCCCACCAAAGACTAGCAGGGCCCTCAAGATGGTAGGCGGCGTAGATAACCTTGTCAGCTTCGGCCACGCGGGCAGAGTGTAGCTTGTGGGTGATACTACGTAGCCAGTTATCAGCATCCAGAGGTTCAGTGGAGTGATGGAACTTTGGTGGACACATCTTGATAAAATCGTGGATTAACACCACGTCATTCCTCTGACGGAACCCAGTGTTTTGCTCTATACGTTCCAGCAGACGGTTGGTCTCTCTCTTTTTCCGTTCTGCTTCAAGCATAACTTCCGCCAAAGAGGGTGGCTGGGGCAGATTTCCATCTCTAGCCCCACTAGCCTCACCCTGCTCCTGAGCAGCAGGAGTGTTGCGAGTGTTGACCATCCTAGGAAAACAAAACAACGGTTTAGACAAGGATGGCAAAAATTTGATATAGAAGTGCAGAATGTAATGGATGACACAGAATGCAGAGATGTTCATCCGTACGACATGGTAATATAGGAACTTCTATATATACACCAGTGGTCATACACACCATACAAAGTTTAGTACAAGCCAAGGCTAAAGTACAACTGCGGTGAAAGACGATAAAACCCATCAGAGGCATTCCAAGCTCCTATACATTATTTAACTACACCTCCGGAACTCAGTACACACTAAGTCATATTCCACAAGACGCGCAGGACTGTGGAAATACAACTACTACAATACTACTACTACCACGGACTAGCTCAGACATTCGCGTAGTAATCCTCGTAGAGATTACCACCGTAGCCTGGAAGTGGTACAGACGGATCTTGGAACTCGCGAGCACTCGAAGGCTGTGGACCATAAGGGCATGGGTGTGGTCTCGGTCCCGATGCTGGTGGTAACCGACGCCCACGTGGAGGTGTAATACCCCCAACGTCACGCCAATCCATGTGATCAGGCAGACGAGTCCGCACAGGATACAAATCCCGCATGTCCAGATATCCGGCGTGCACAGCAGGTGCAAGCCGTGTCAAAGTAGTCCAGTGAGCGGCTCGGGTGTTATACAGCTCCATTCGGAGGGCACGGACCTCACGGTCCCTATCCTCCAACATCTGAACAGTAGTCTGAAGCAGTGGCTCTTCATGAGCAGCATCAGTATAAAGACCAGTGTAGTAGCCTTCTTCTCCGGGGAGTGAAGCTGGCATGTAACAGAACTCAGTGTTCAGCAACAGGGCATGCCTAGCACGGAGAATGGTCATCATCGAATAATCGGCATCCTGTACTGCCATCTCGATGGTAATCCCGAGTCCATAAGACCAATGGATGGGATCATTTGCTCCGGGATATGAGGGGTATATCCGGACTGTGCAGAAATACTGACTTTGATTGAAATCCCGATACTGTTCCTCCACAGTGTATTCAGGATACCAGCGATAACCGGTCACAGTCATCACACGGACTAGCATGGCCGTGTGACCGGGCACATTAATGCACCGAGTCAAACGAACCACTTGGTGAGGGATACGGCCAGACATCTGAAACACGAAATAATGCAAAGGCATTAGTGTTTCTAGAAGAAATCGGGCAGCATAACAACTGTAAATGCTCAAACAAAGATTTGAGACATCATACAAATGATAGCATAGCCACTCAACAATTCCATATCAAGGTTCCGGTTCAACAATCATCATACTCAAAAGGATAGAAACTGAACTGAGGCTTGAAACCAACAATCCTAAGAGTCTACGGATTAGTAACACGTGAACCTAGTAAGGATAAGAGGCCTAGTCCTAAATCCCCGTAGAAAGAATAGACAGACTCAGATCAGAAGGGCATAAGGTAAAGGAGTAAAAGATCCTTACGTTCCCTTCCACAATTAATTCCCCTACATATAACTAAGAATTTTTCTAGACTCAACATCGACCAGTTTGGCTTGAGAAACCTACAGGCAGTCCAGCTCTGATGCCAACGCTGTCAGGACCCCGATCCTAAGCCACACCGATCTAGCTGTAACACGTCATATCACTTTGCGGCCTCACGCATGGTAACCCCACGGGTGCCACCTTACCTGGCCCGGGACCGTTTGCGCATTTTGGCACACGTATATGACAGTGTCGCTAGCATCCATATGACAGAGAACCCGGGCCGACATGGCTAGTTATAAACCAAAAGTGGCACTAAATTACAGAGACAGGCATCCATGACCCAGCAACTAACGTGTCGGTCATCAACGTATGAACCCAAGTCGTAGCAAGCTACATGGACTTAAAGGAACAACACGTGACATTTCCCCTAAGGGATAGACACAGGAATGAAGAAGGACACATGCCGGCCAGCCTACGTGTTCCGAGCAGTAGCAAGCTACCAAGGCTCATTGGAATTACTAGGAGGCATTTCCATGTAAGATAGGCTACCAAAGGAAAACAACTAGGTGTCGGATCCCACACATACCAAGCATTTCAATCATACACGCAATATGCTCAATATGTGCAAATACAACATTGCATCACAACAGAACTCTATGACTCAAAGTACTTTATTTAAAAGGCTCCAAGAGCCATACATAACATAGTCATACAGGTAGGGGTCACATGACCCAACACTCAAGTCATACAGTCATACAAGCACAAGCGGAAGCTACATGTCTGAGTACAGACAACTTAGAAAATAAAACAGGCTTGGTGTAGCCTGACTATCTACAAGGCCCTTCACAAGCTCCATATCACCGTCTGGCTATCAAGCTACTCGTCGACGTCAACGTCTATGTAGAACCCATCAGCAGGGGCAGGGTTCTCCTCTGCAACAGTTATTAAGCAAACATGAGTACAAAGGTACTCAGCAAGTCTTACCACAGAACCTATCATACATGCAACATTATCAAAGGGGGATAGTGGAGTTTATAGCAGAATGCCAGCTTTGACCTTGGCTAACCTATACTACAACTCTCAACGGATTGCAAGTTATTGTTACGAACACGAGTCCACTACTCACCACATCAATACACTACCGAGGATCCTCTTCCGTCATCCTACGGAAGGGCCATCCACGGCACTCACGGTTATCTTGAGGCTTTTAGTAGTATCCATCAACTTGTCTATGAACTGTAAGAGTAACCAAGTAGTTCGTACCGCGAACAACGGCTATTCGAATAGTTTGATAACCCTGTAGGGGTGTACCTCTTCACACACGCTTCCACCACTTATCGCCGTTTACTCGGCGTGTACTCGGCAACCTTCAAGCGGAAGCCCAGCGAGGGTGTCGGCCACGACCTGACTAACTACTCAAGTCTCTCGTCCAGGTTTATCGCCTATTTGGGTTCCATCCGTGGGGAGATCCGGCCGGGGTGTCGCTCACGGCCCCAAACAATGTGTACAGGGTTCCCGAGTCACCAAACCGGCAACCGGTACACCGTGCCACGTACCTGTCGCATCACAGCCCACCCCGAGGGTCAGCGTTGTGCACGACCTCCAGTAAGCTATAAACACCAGAAACTAGTTGCAACTCCTGGACAGAGATCAAGGGTAATTAATAAGCCGAGAGGGTCCATTGGTTTCGGGCCCAATGCATGGTAGTAACTGCAACTTGAACCACACATACAGATCTCGGGTCCTATGTACGGTTCCAATGAAACAACCCACCACGTACTCCTACATGGCCTTTCATAGATACCTTTACCAAGCGTATTCCACACTTCCTTCTCTTTATCTAAAGATTGTTTCACTCTGATCCATCACCCAGATGAATCAGACCAGACAAAACTCTAAGCATAGCAGGCAACATAAACAATAGCATGGTGGATCACACATCACATGGCTCAATCAAATCCTACACATGCTAGTGGGTTTCAACTATTTACTGTGGCAATGACAGGTCATGCAAGGGAATAGGGTTCAACTACCGCAGCAAGTAGCAGTTCATGCGCTGTTGCCTCAATGCAGTAAAAGAGAGCATGAGCGAGAAGATTGGGTTGTATCGGAATGATCAATGATTGCTTGCCTGACAAGGTAGTTGTCGGGTACTGCTCTTCAACTGGATACACAACAGTATCCTCGGGAGCAGGACCTAACACAGGGAATACCGACGATACAATCATTAACAAACAAATGCAACAATATGATGCATGTTTATGACATGGCAAGATGCATGTGTGTTGGCTAATGCAACTAAAACCAGAAGGGTTTGAACCTATTTGAATCAAGGATTCAAATTGAAGTTCAAACTATTATTTAAATAAGTGCATTATCATGTTTTTGATGTATACAGCAAGTTAATTTGTTCAAATATGCATGAAACCAGTGCCATTAGAAAGATTGGATTTTTCTGATCATTTTTCATATATAAATCTTTTCCATCTGAGCTATGGTTGATTTTATATGATTTTTAGAAGTTTTGGGTATTTTCTGGAATTTCCTGAATTAATTTAAATCTAAAAAATCCCAGAAAAACCTTTACTGCGTCAGCATGACATCATGCTGACGTCAGCCAGTCAACAGGGCCAGTCCAGGTCAAACCTGACCAGTGGGTCCCTCATGTCAGTGTCACAGCTAATTATCTGAGTTAATTAGAGTTAAACTAAAACTAATTAGCTGTCAGTGGGGCCAGGGCCCACATGTCAGTGACTAAACTAATTAACTAATTAATATTAAATTAACACCTAAACTAAGTTTGACTTGCGGGCAGGGCCCACATGTCATTGACCCAAGGGGTCAAACCCGTGGTCAAAACAGGTCCAACTAGCCGGCGTTTAGCCGCCGGCGAGGCCAAACGCGGCGGCGTGCTTCGGAAAACGTCTACGGTGCACCGTTCGAGCTGCGGTTGGGTGCGTTGGAGAGCTCTTGCAATTCCGCATCGGATGGTGGTGGTCGCCGGACCTGGGGTGGCCGGAGACGACGGCAACGAGCTCGACGGGGCGACCGGCGTCGGGCGTGTGTGGAGATGCGGCTGCAGGTGCCTAGGCGATGCGTGCGTAGCACCGTTCGCATCTACGTGCTGTGGTGAGTGCGTTGGACGGGTGCCGGTGACCAAATGGTCACCGGAGCATCACCGGCGACGAGCACGGCGGCGGTGCGTGCGGGCGAGCTATGTGTAGTGTGTTACATGGAAAGAGGGAGCCAACGGAGAGGGGGAGGAGGTAGCTAGGCTCACAGCGGTTGCAGCAAGCACCGAAGCGAGCTCGGGGGTGGTCGGAGCTGAGCAGCACGGCGAGGGGGATCTCCGCGGCCGGAGTTGGGGAAGAAGAGGTCGGGGGCGTCTCCAGGGCGGGCGAGCGCTCGGGGCTCGGCCTGTTCGAAGCAGTCGAGGACGGCGGAGACGATGGACAACACGGCGGAGCTCGGGGATGACGGTGGACGTGGTTTCTACGATGGTGCGATCACGGCGGCGTCGGCCATGGCGCGGGGAGAGCGGAGGAGAGGAACTGGTGGGAGGCGGAGGTGTCTGGGGGGTCGAGGGGGACGTGGACGTTCGATCCATGCCTCCAGAACGGCGAGGGGGCGAAGCAGGGCGGCGGGCAGCTGCGTGGCGCGCCGTGCAGTCGTCGTCGAGCACCTGCCTGCCTGCCTGGCCGAGCCAAGCAGCTCGCTGGAGCGGCAGCTGGGCTGGGCCGGCAGGTGGGCCGGGTGGGCGCCAGGTAAGTGTTTTCCTATTTTCTTTTCCTATTTTCTTTTCTGTTTCATTTCTTTTGCAACTTTGTTCATTTAATAAAAATGCCTAAACATTTTTATAAATCATAACTCTTGTCATACCTGCTGGATATAATATGAACAGTAGGAAACATTATAGTTTATGATTATTTGAGCATTTAAAATATTTTATAGCATTTAAATGCCCAAATTCAAATACCATATGATTTAATCCATAACCCTAGATTGTCCTAGAAAATTGTGCACCATTTTTGGCAGAGGTTTAAGACCAAGGCAGAAATGATGAACATTTTGGAGGGCATTTTGGGTACATTGGAAAATATTTTATCAAACCCTAGTTGTTAGGGGAGGGGTGCTGGGGTTTCTGTTAATCCCATTTCAAGTTTCTTTGAAAGTAAACATGATGCACACTCTAGTCAGATCCTAATGCAAGAGCTAGCTAGGGATGTGACAATTCCATTCTTCTGGCTTAACCTTGGTCTCTCTGGTTGTGTGTTGGTTCTCTGAATTTTTTGGTTCTTCGATCTTGGGCTCGAGCTGGTGCTTCAACCTTGGTCTTGTGTCTGTGCACAGTTGGGCAACAGACCCAGGGTTTGTTTCTCCGACAGAAGCCCTCGTGCCTGCCCCGAACGAGCTGCTGAGCGTCGTCGGGGTAGGGCCTAATAAGTGCACATGCAGGATTGCTGAAGGGGTTGGCCCCTTGAGATTTTCATCGCTGCTTCATATGTCTTGATTTCGGGGACGGTTTCTGACTTCCCCATTGATAACCCACAAGTGTAGGGGATCACTTGTAGCCTCTTTTGATAAGTAAGAGTGTTGAATCCAACGAGGAGCTAAAGGTAGAACAAATATTCTCTCAAGTTATATCGACCACCAATACAACTCTACGCACGCTTGACTTTTACTTTACCTAGAACAAGTATGAAACTAGAAGAAGTTTGTAGTTTTTGTGGGATAGGTTTGCAAGATAATAAAGAGCACGTTAATAAAACTAGGGGCTGTTAACATAAAGACACAACTAAAGTTAATATAGCGAGTGTGGAAAAGTGGTGGTAGGAGTTGCGAAATTTCCCCTAAGAAATTGCCTACGTTACTAGACCAATAGCAAGTTTTATGTGGGAGAGGCCACTGCTAGCATGTCATCCCTTACTTGGAATTCTATGCACTTATGATTGGAACTATTAGGAAGCATTCGCAACTACTAACGTTCATTAAGGTAAAACCCAACCATAGCATTAAGATATATTGGTGCCCCTTCAATCCCGTATGCATCAATTTCTATGCTAGGTTGAAGCTTCTGTCACTCTTGCCCTCCAATACGTAGTCCTATCAACATACAACTAACCCTATGGTGTGATCCATGCGTGCGCTCATATGATGGGCACCAAAGGACAGCAACATAACCACAAGCAATTTAAACCAATCATAGCAATTCACCAATCACCAATAGGACAACGAAAATCTACTTAGACATCATAGGATGGCAACACATCATATGATGATAATATGAATCATAAAGCACCATGTACAAGTAGAGGGTACATCGGGTTATGGGAGAGTGGACCGCTGTAGATAGATGGGGGAAGGTGATGGATATGTTGGTTAAGATGAAGGAGGTGTAGTGGTAGATCGCTGTCACACGATGATGGCCCCGGTGGCACTCCGGTGCCACCGGAAGCGAGGGGGGAGAGCCCCCCTCCTCCTTATTATTCCTTGACCTTCTCCATAGGTGGGAGAAGGGTTTCCCCTCTGGTCCATGGTCTCCATGGCGTGGGAGGGGCAAGAGCCCCTCCGAGATTGGATTTGTCTCTCTGTCTCTCTCTGTTTCTGTGTTCCCAAATTCTGGCCCTTCACCGTTTCTTATATTCCCGGAGATCCGTAACTCTGATTGGGCTGAGTTTTTGACACGATTTTTATCCAGATATTAGCTTTCTTGCGGCGAAAGAAGGGCATCAATCACCTTACGGTGTGGCCACGAGGGCCCAGGGAGCGCCTGCCCCTGGAGGGCATGCCCCCTGAAGGAAATATGCCCTATAGGCAATAATAAAGTTATTATTTATTTCCTTATATCATGATAAATGTTTATTATTCATGCTAGAATTGTATTAACCGGAAACTTAGTACATGTGTGAATACATAGACAAAACATTATGTCCCTAGTATGCCTCTACTAGACTAGCTCATTGATCAAAGATGATTATAGCCATAGACATGAGTTGTCATTTGATCAACGGGATCACATCCTTAGGATAATGATGTGATGGACAAGACCAATCTGTTAGCTTAGCACTATGATTGTTTAGTTTTACTTCTATTGCTTTCTTCATGACTTATACATGTTCCTATGACTATGAGATTATGCAACTCCCAAATACCGAGGAACACCTTGTGTGCTATCAAACGTCACAACGTAACTGGGTGATTATAAAGATGATCTACAGGTGTCTCTGAAGGTGTTCGTGGTGTTGGCATAGATCAAGAATAGGATTTGTCATTCCAAGTGTCAAAGAGGTATCTCTGGGCCCTCTCGATAATACACATCATAATAAGCCTTGCAAGCAAATGACTAATGATTTAGTCACGAGATGATGTATTACGGAACAAGTAAATAGACTTGCCGGTAACGAGATTAACTAGGTATGGTGATACCGACGATCGAATCTCGGACAAGTAACATAACGATGACAAAAGGAATAATGTATGTTGTTATGCGGTTTGACCGATAAAGATCTTCGTAGAATATGTAGGAGCCAATATGAGCATCCAGGTTCCGCTATTGGTTATTGATCGGAGATGAGTATCGGTCATGTCTACATAGTTCTCGAACCCGTAGGGACCGCACGCTTAACATTTGATGACGATCGGTATTATGAGTTTATGTGTTTTGATGTACCGAAGGTAGTTCGGAGTCCCGGATGAGATCGGGCACATGACGAGGTGTCTCGAAATGGTCGAGACGTAAAGATCGATATATTGGATGACTATATTCGGACATCGGAAAGGTTCCGAGTGATTCGGGTATTTTTCGGAGTACCGGAGAGTTACGGGAATTTGCCGGGGAGTATATGGGCCTTATTGGGCTTTAGTGGAAAGGGGGAGAGGAGGCTGCGTCCCCATGGCTTGGTCTGAATTGGACTATGGAGAGGCGCTGCACCCCCTCCTTCCTTCTCTTCTCTTTCCCTTTCCTTCTCTCCCACTCCTACTACTTGGAAGGGCTCCTAGTTCTACTAGGAAAGGGGGAATCATACTCCCGGTGGGAGTAGGACTCCCCTAGGGCGCGCCATAGAGAGGGCCGGCCCTCCCTCTCCTCCACTCCTTTATGTACGGGGGTAGAGGCACCCCATAGACACACAAGTTGATCGGTTGATCTCTCCCAACCGTGTGTGGTGCCCCCCTCCACAGTAACACACCTCGGTCGTATCGTTGCAGCGCTTAGGCGAAGCCCTGCGACGGTAACTTCATCATATCCATCACCACGCCGTCGTGCTGACGAAACTCTCGTGAAGCTCAACTGGATCAAGAGCTCGTGAGACATCATCAAGCTGAACGTGCGCTGAACGCGGAGGTGCCGTACGTTCAGTACTTGATCGGTTGGATCGCGAAGAAGTTCGACTACATCAAACGCGTCACTAGACGCTTCCGCTTCCGGTCTACGAGGGTACGTAGACACACTCTCCCCTCTCGTGGCTATGCATCTGGTAGATAGATCTTGTGTGATCGTAGGAAAATTTTGAAAATACTTCGTTCCCCAACAGTGGCATCATGATCCAGGTCTATGCGTAGATGATATGCACGTGTAGAACACAAGTTAGTTTTGGACGATACTAGTCATACTGCTTACCAGCATGTCATACTTTGCTTTGGCGGTATTGTGAGATGAAGCAGCCCGGACCGACATTACGCATACGCTTACGCGATACTGGTTTCACCGTTATGAGCACTCGTTGCTTTAAGGTGACTGGCGGGTGTCTGTCACTCTCACTTTAGCTAAATCAAGTGTGACTACGCCCGGTCCTTGTGAAGGTTAAAACAGCACATGCTTGACTAAACATCGTTGTGGTTTTTGTATGCGTAGGTAAGAACGGTTCTTGCTAAGCCCGTAGCAGCCACGTAAAACTTGCAACAACAAAGTAGATGACGTCTAACTTGTTTTTGCCGGGCATGTTGTGATGCGATATGGTCAAGACATGATGAGTTATACGGTTTTGTATGAGATGATCATGTTTTGTAAAGTTATAAGCAACTGGCAGGAGCAATATGGTTGTCGCTTTATTGTATGAAATGCAATCGCCATGTAATTGCCTTACTTTATCACTAAGCGGTAGCGATAGTCGTAGAAGCAATAGTTGGCGAGACGACAACGATGATACGATGAAGATCAAGGTGTCGTGCTGGTGACGAAGGTGATCATGATGGTGCTTTGGGGATGGAGATCAAAAGCACAAGATGATGATGGCCATATCATGTCACATATTTTGATTGCATGTGATGTTCATCTTATTATGCTTCTTATTTTGCTTAGTACGATGGTAGCATTATAAGATGATCCCTTACAAGATTTCAACGTATAAGTGTTCTCCCTAAGTATGCACCGTTGCGAAAGTTCGTCGTGCCGAGACACCACGTGATGATCGGGTGTGATAACCTCTACGTTCAAATACAACGTGTGTAAGCCAGTTTTGCACACGCAGAATACTTGGGTTAAACTTGACGAGCCTAGCATATGCAGATATGGCCTCGGAACACTAGAGACCGAAAGGTCGAGCGTGAATCATATAGTAGATATGATCAACATAAGATGTTCACCATTGAAAACTACTCCATCTCACATGATGATCGGACATGGTTTAGTTGATTTGGATCACGTGATCATTTAGATGACCAGAGGGATGTCTATCTAAGTGGGAGTTCTTCAAGTAATATGATTAATTGAACTTTAATAAATCACGAACTTAGTCCTGAAAGATGTTAATAGCAATGATGCGGACTAGGTCCGTGATCTGAGGATTATCCTCATTGCTGCACAGAAGTATTATGTCCTTGATGCACCGCTAGGTGACGAACCTATTGCAGGAGCAGATACAGACGTTATGAATGTTTGACAAGCTCGGTATGATGACTACTTGATAGTTTAGTGCGCCATGCTTTACGGCTTATAACAGGGAGTTCAAAAACGTTTGGAACGCCACAGAGCATATGAGATGTTCCAAGAGTTGAAATTAGTATTTCATACTCTTACCCGTGTCGAGACGTATAAGACCTCTGACAGTACATTGCCTACAAGATGGAGAAGAATAGCTCAACCAGTGAGCATGTGATTATGAAGGGAAGTTCTCTGACAGTACATTGCCTACAAGACCTCTAACAGTACATTGCCTACAAGACCTCTGACAGTACATTGCTTCTCGTCGAATATAAAGGGAATAATAAACATGGCAGAGAAAAAGTTCCAGAACATAAAGTCTCATGACTGCCACGTGATTATGACGCAACTGGTTCCGGTTGCATTGAGGGGGCTTCTACTGGAAAACGTTCGATTAGCCATTGTGAAGCTATGTGCATTTCTCAATGCAATCTCTCAGAAGGTAATCGATCCATAAATCATACCAAGGTTAGAGAATGATTTGGTGCAATGTCTTGTCTGTTTCGAGTTGGTGTTCCCACCATCCTTCTTCAACATCATGACGCACGTCCTAGTTCACCTATGCAAAGAGATTAACGTTTTGGGTCCTGTATTTCTACACCATATGTTCCCCTTTGAGAGGTTCATGGGAGTCTTAAAGAAATATGTTCATAACTGTGCTAGGCCAGAAGGAAGCATCTCCAAGGGCTATAACAATGAGGAGGTCATTGAGTTTTGTATTGACTTTATTCCTGACCTTAAGCCGATTGGTGTTCCTGAATCGCGGCATAATGGCAGACTGGATGGAAAAGGCACGCTAGGAGGGGAACAAATAATATGTATGGACGGACATTCTCTCACTAAAGCACACTACATAGTTCTACAGAATTCCTCCTTGGTGGCTTCGTATATGGATGAACACAAGAATTTGCTACGCTACAAACACCCGGAGCGGTCTGATGACTGGATTACACGTGAACAAACCAGGAGTTTCGCCAGCTGGTTGCAGACACATACCATGCATGACACCTCTATTGAAGATGAACTGTACTTGCTGTCCCAGTTACCATCTTCGAATATAAGGACTTCCAAAGGGTACGAGATAAATGGTAATACATTTTACACGATCGCCCAAGATAAGAAGAGCACCAACCAAAACAGTGGTGTCCGCTTTGATGCAGAAACCAAGACGGGAAAGGAAACATATTATGGTTATATACAGGACATATGGGAACTTGACTATCGACGTGGTTTGAAGGTCCCTTTGTTTCGGTGCAAATGGGTCAATATGACACGAGGCGGGATAACAGAAGACCCGCAGTACGGAATGACAACAGTGGATCTCAACAATCTTGCATATGCAGACGAACCATTCGTCCTAGCCAATGATATGGAACATGTTTTCTATGTGAAGGACATGTCTACCAAGCCAAGAAAAAGAAAAGATAAGGAAGCGAATGCATCGTACGATGAGCCAAAGCGGCACATAGTTCTTTCTGGGAAGAGAAACATTGTGGGAGTGGATGACAAGACAGACAAGTCAGAAGATTATGAAAAGTTTGATGAAATTGCTCCATTCACAGTGAATATTGACCCGAGCATCCCGTTAAATGATGAAGATTTTCCATGGTTACGGCGCAAAGGGACACACACGAAGAAAAAGTTTCACACCCAAAGATCTGGGATGTGATCGGCTTCACTATCATCACTTTCTTCTGTGTTTCACACCCAGAAGGGAATCACTGTAATAGTTAGGGTAGTTATGTGTTTTGGCATTTGAAACACGAAGAAATTTTATGTGCAAACAAATTCTTTCATGCCTTTACTGATTTTTAAAGTTAAGTTATTCACAAACTAGTGATTCACACTAATTTCAAATAATTCAAAATTTAAACTATTCAAATTTGAAAACTACGGGCACTAACAGAAAGTTTGTAATTTTTTGTACCTAAAGCAAAAATATTCACAAAGAAACTCTAAATACACAAAAAAAAAACAACTCAAAAATAGATATATTTGCGGCAATGTTAGATAGATAAATTTTAGATATAGAAATGTTAGTTAGATATAAAATGAAATACCATATAAAAAAATTGTTTGCGCGCTACCTAGTGGGCCTGCAAGGCCCTGGGCCTGTATTTGCAGGCCCATAAAGGCCCAGCAGACTCACAGGGCGGCGCGGCAAAGTTAGGCCCACAAGCCTGCAGTAGAGAGGAGCTCGAAGGAGCAGCCGCAGCGGGGTTTATAAACCAATGCGGCTGCCCCTCGGCTAGCGAGGTCGGACTAAACTTGCCACACCGCACCTGCACCAGCGCACCCCTTTAGTACCGGGTCGTGGCACCAACTGGTACTAAAGGGGTGTCTTTAGTACCGGTTGGAGCCACCAACCGGTACTAAATGTCCATCCTATATAAGAAAACACTTCAAAAAATTTTAGCTTCTCATCTGCTTCTTCTCCTCTGCACCGTCGCCCGCTGCCCCCGTCTCCATATCCCTCGTCGCCGCCCTGTCCCTATCGTCGCCCCCATCATCGCCGCGCCCGTCGCCGCCCTGTCCCCGTCGTTGCCGCCCCGTCCCCGTCGTCGCCGCCCCGTCCCCGTCGTCGTCGCCGTGCCCGTCTCCGTCCCCGTCGCCGCGCCCGTCGCCGTCCCCGTCGTCGCCCCCCGTCGCCTCTCGCCTCGCCGGTGAGCACACACACACACATACATTTTTTTATTTTTTAGTTATAGAAATAGTTATAAAAATGTTAGAAATTTTTCTTTTTTTAGTTATAGAAATAGTTAGTTATATAGCATTGCTAGAAATGTTATAGAAATGTTAGAATTGTTAGAATTTTTTTTCTTTTTTTAGTTATAGAAATAGTTATAAAAAAGTAAGAATTGTTAGAAATTTTTCTGTTTTTTAGTTATAGAAATAGTTATAAAAAAGTTAGAAATTTTTCTTTTTTTTAGTTCTAGAAATATTAGAAATGTTATACAAATGTTAGTTATATATATAGAAATGTTATAATATTTTTTTTCTGTTTTTTAGTTATAGAAATATTAGAAATGTTATAGAAATGTTAGTTATATAGCATTGTTAGAAATGTTATAGAAATGTTAGTTATATAGAAATGTTAGAAATTTTAGTTATCAAAATCCAGTCATTAAAAAAATGTTACTTTTTGCGGGCATATAGCTAGTATTTGTTCTCGACGATGCTCGGCCCGCATCCTCGCCGTCGACCCGTCCGCGACGACGTCCGGCTGACCCATGTCCGGGACTGAGCTCCACCGCGCTGGCACTGGGAGGTGCTGCCTGGAGGGGAGCGCCGCTTGATGAGGGACCCGGCCCTGGGTCCCCTCGTCGACCCTGATCTCGTTTGGTGGCGTTCGCGTGGGCCAGTTTCGGTGCGGAGGGAGCCGGCCCCGCCGGAGGTGGTACGTCGCCGTGTCAGGGAGGAGGACGAGCACGTCCATCGCTACATGGTTGCGTTAGAGGGCGGAAGGTTCTCCAATACCTGGCAGTTTCTTCAGGGATCTCACTTCAGCTATGATCCTGTGAGGGTTCCTTCTCTTTGGGTGTCCACCGCCCGCGCCGCAGGAACCGCGAGTGTCCTAGATTCTTCTGTAGTATTCGATCTTTATTAGCTACCTAGCCAGTGATGTATTCAATATTATATATTATTCGAGACGATGTATTCGAGATTATATATTATTCGAGACGATGTATTCGATATTATATCTATTATTCGAGACGATGTATTCGAGATTATATCTATTATTCGAGACGATGTATTTGAGATTATATCTATTATTCGAGACGATGTAATTTGAATACTAAATTGTTTTATATTTCTTTTGGATTAGTTAAATAAAAGCTATGGCGGACAATACCGGCAAAGAGGGAGAACAGACCCTGTTCGATATGATACACAATCCTCGCAGGCTAGATGATGATCGGAATGAAGAAGATTATGACGGCTCCGAATTTCTAAACAACACCAGAGAGGGTGATATGAAATTCGATCGCGACGACCGAATTGATGATGTCATGAACTACGATTATGATGATGACGAAGAAAATGTTGATCTTGAAACAACAAAGACCAGCGAGGTATATATATTTATATAAGCAAGCACATCTGGTGATCATCACATGTTTTAAATGAGTTGAAGATATATTAACGAATCGATCTTTCTTCTTTCAGCCATCCGGATCGAGCAAATCTTCAGGCAACAGGACGAAACGAGGCCCGAACAAAAAGTTGAAGGAGGGCGTAAAGTACAATATCGAGGCAATCAGACCTAATGGCGAACCATTAGCGCCTAAGAAGATTGCGGACAAGTTCATTCGTCAGTGTAGAGTTCTTGTTAAGGACCAACTCCCGATCTCCCTTCAAGAATGGAGAGAGCCAGCAAAGCCACGTCCAGATCTTACTTTTGTCGACGACAAACAAAAAAGTCTGCTTTGGGATACTCTCATGGAACATTTCACCCTACCAGATCATTTCACAGAAGCAGATGTGCAGAAACTCAAGGACGCTGCTCTAAGGAAGATGGCGGTTGCATTCAAGAACCACAACAATCGTGAATGGGACAAGTACGTCAAGGGAGGAAGGAAGACTCCAGTATTCGAGGGAACACTACAGAAGCAAAGTGCTCATTGGGACGATTTCATGAAATTCAAGGATTCAGAATTAGCAAAGGAACGGTCGAGAATAAACAAGAAGAATGCCGAAAAAGGATAAGTTCCATAAGCTGGTGCCAGGTGGCTACGCGGTGGCAATGCCTAAGTGGGATAAGTTTGAGAAAGAGATGGAGAATGCAGGTGTCACTCCGGTTAATAGGAGCTGGCCCCCCAGGTGTAGGACTTGGTTCTATGCGCATGGGGGGAGTTGGACCCGAAGACATGCAAAGTTTCGACGAAGGCATGTCTGAAAGGAGCCGACGATAAGATACTTGTTGCAATAGAAGAGGATCGATCGGGGGTGTTCCAGCCCAACGGAGAGAACGACGAGCTTACGCGTGCCCTGGGAAATCCTGAACACCCGGGAAGAACACGAGGCAAGGGCGCTTTTCCGTGGTATGAGGGGTTTTCGGACTGGAACGCCGACTGCAGAACCCGTGCGAGAAGGAAGATTGCGGAGGAGAAGCAGAGGAAGATGGAGGAGGACCAGAGGAAGCTGGACTATGAACGTCTTCAAGGCCTAGAATCAAAGCACGCGGACTTGGCAGTCAAATTCCAGCGGCAGCAGGAGCAGATTGACTCACTTAGCCAGCAAACGGGGTCTCAGCAGCTGCAGCAGCTAGCGAATGATCCAACATTGGATACCACCACCCCATCCATGCCGAGAAGCAGCGTGGGTTCCGCCCCGGGTGACGCAATGCTGGATAGATACCCCGTGGATGACATCACGGAGAACACTAACTGCGAGCTACACTTCAAAATGAAGAACATATCCATGAAGGTGGCAGACGCCGTTGACTTTACAAATCCCCCCGAGGCAACCTTCCATTGCAACCCGATTCCAGCAGGCTATGCTCGTGTCTTTGTTGATGAGTTGGTGGACCAATATTCGGGGCTAGAGCTTGACATTCCCGGAGGTGACGAGGAGCACACATTCGGAGAGGCCAAACATCGTATCATCCTATGGAGAAAGGATTGCATCATCTTTCGAAGGCCACCGACACCGCGTCAGCCGACTCCTCGTCGAAGTCCGCCACCGAGTCAGCAGACTCCCGCTCCTGCAAGTCCACCAATGCGTCAGGCCACTCCTCCTCCTCCAAGTCCGGCAAAGCGTCAGGCCACTCCTCCTCCAAGTCCGACACAGCGTCAGACGTCCACTCCTCCTCAAAGTCCGGCACAACTTCAGGCCACTCCTCCTCCAAGTCCGGCACAGCTTCAGGCCACTCCTCCTCGTCCAACTCAGCCACGTCAGCCGTCTCCGCCGCCTCAGCAATCGCAGATGAGACACCCCGCAGCTATGGTGCGTAGCGGTACGAGTCGAGGCAGTACAGGAAGTACAGGCGGAGGCAAGCGATATAAATATTATCCAAGCCTCACTGATCTTCCTCAGAGGGCTTACGACAGGACCGAGGAGCAAACCAAGGCCATAGTGCGGGCAGAAGTGGACGCCCATTTTGGACCGAAACCGCCACCGCCGCCAAGGGAGAAAGTGCCTGAGGAAAAGATTGACCACTTCATTTGTATGGCTCAACCACCAGCTCCCAAGCCTGTTGAAACAGACTATGAGCGCCACATCAGGAAGTTAAATCGAGCACTTCTACAGAAGGAGGCGAGCTCGAGCTCGAGCAAACAACAAGCAGTTGTCAAAAAATGCGCGAAAGCTATTCCCCAGCTGGGAGAACAGGCTGCGCAATCGATCCGCTCGCTTGTTGTGCCAACAACACGTGAGAGTACGCGCGCCCAATATTATTGTGGGCAAACAGTTTACGTTCCCGAGGTGGGCAATGTGGTAATAACCGAGGAGCATATAACGCAGGCTGAAATTCTCAACATCACTGTTGGAAAACTCCTCGAGATTGAGCCCATGCCTGTGCTTACAGAGGAGGAAAAAACGGAAATATGTCCGGGGCGAACCTTTGGTCAAGCCAGATGAGATCAAGAAGCTCCCAACGAGAATGTATGAATTGCATCAATGGTACATGGACATTACCAAGAGTTCCAATCGAGAGTCCCTCATGGTGGAAGTCAAGAAGGATCATTACTACCATGAGAAAGCTGTGACCGTTGAGTATAATGAAATTTTTCAGTTATACAATGAAGACGCAGTCGACAAATCACTACTAGGAAAAGGGCTATAGATGAAATTGATACTAATGGCGCACCATACAGCAAGTGCGCCATTAGTATATAGTAATGGCGCACCTGCAACAGATATGCCATTAGAGTTCGAAGTACTAATGGCGCACCTTGCCCGGAGTGCGCCATTAGTATCAAGAATTTTTTTTTAACTAGCGCGCCTGTCCAAACATAATAATGGCGCATCTATTAATAGTGCGCCATTACTAGTTGTAAATAGTAATGGCGCACCAGCAGTAAAGTGCGCCATTAATGGTCTTTTTTTTATGATATTTTTTATTCTGTTTTTTACAAAACTACTAATGGCGCACTTTCCCAAAGTGCGCCATTACTAGTTTGAACTAGTAATGGCGCACTGTGTGTCGGGGCCGGAATTCGGGAACACAATATTCCAGAAATTAACCCCTAGTGTCATCACCAGCCCAGGATTACTGTTACTGGTGGACACATCCTTGTTACAGATTACCAAGCATTTACAAGAATTTGATACAAGACCATAAAGGTCTACTGATGCAACAATGACTCCGGTGGTGGATGAAGGAATTGGCTTGTGGCTTCTCCACATCGATGGGGTTCCCTTCCCACAGGAACAGCTGACCCGGATAATTCCTATCCCGCGTGGCTGTATTCCTAGGCTTCGCACGGACGTCACTGTGGTACTCCTTGTAGAACCCCTAACCTGGCCAAGTAAATAGCCAGGGACAAGCCTGTGAGTACGTTTGAATGTACTCGCAAACATCATGGACAAAAGATATTTCAAATGCAGCAAACAATTATACGGTCATGATGAATTAAAATATATGCATATGCTCATGGTGGACTTATATTAAATGCATGCTAACAGGAATTAAAACATGGCATGGTGATTAATGGTTAGTGCAGTAAGAATTAATCTGCATAATACTCCATGCTCAAAATTAAATTATTTCCTCCGGAGACCGACTCTAAGACCGACACTTGACCAACCCAGACTGTAATCCTTAACCGCGGACACGGCTATTCGAATAGGTTTCAAACTCTGCAGAGGGTGTACTCTTTACCCACAAGTATAGGATTTCTTTAGTCAATATCGTGATACTGACTAATTCCCATTACGGTCTTTGGGATGAAAACACACCTAACCAGCACACACCAGCTTAACTTTTCTGCTGCCAGGAATCACCCAAAACAACAGTTAAGTAAAACTCTAAGTCGGAGAGGCTACAACCTCCATGAGCATGGGATCACTATTCATACGCGCGGATTACAAGGGTACACTCCCTCTCGGCATCACAACAGCCGGAAACACCCATGCCCCCTGACCCGATGACAGGATTTAGTCCACCGTCGTGGAAAACCCTCATCGTGGCCCTCTATACGGTGTGTGCACGGAAAGGGGTTAACAACTTACTAAACCATACCCTACCCGTGGCAGGGACAAGTGGTAGTACGAAACAAGTATGGGGGTTACCGGAACAAGACTCGATCTACGGTCGACTCAGGAGGCATATGTTTCCTGCAGGGGTTAGCACAACAAAGTATTCCTTCAACAGTATCACCAGGACAGGGCCACAACCCTTGCCTGCTTCCACATATATCACATGACACCATCGTGTCAAAAATGGCCCGTGCCCACCGGCACGTCCAAGCAGGAGCACACTCCTGGACCTTTGCAGTTCATGCATATCAATACCATAGTGGAATGCATGCAAGAGAAAATATGCTTATGACCATGCATGCTCTACTAACAATATGCAAGTTAAATTTGAATTCAACATAGTCAAGCTTAAACTATCCTAGCAAATAATTCACTATGCAATCATCATATCAAGTGTTCAAGATGCTTGCCTTGAGCATGCAGAAGTATTGGGTGTACACCAAAAGTTTTGAAAATATTATCTCCCCTCCATTTCCTATTTCAAAAAATATTTGAATTACCACATATAGCAAAAATAGTGATAAAAAGTTGATTGGAAAGTTATGAACTAACTATTAAAATAAACTAGTTCAAATTTTAGGAATATCAGAAAAGGAATTAAATTATTTGGAGTTCATGTGATCTACCTATGGAATTTACAAGATGGAAATAATGGGTAAAAGGACTATTTAATCTAGGCAGTGGACATAAGGACTAGGAAAATGTTCACCTAATCCAGATAAATAAGGCATGATTTTAAGAGTCTGTAGAAAATGGACTCATCAGATTTGGAGTTGATTTGGTGGCTATGGAAATATTTGAAACATGCTGGAAAGAATAAAAGATAAGGTCAGAATCGCGCCCTGAGCGCTGTTTAGCTCCACGGCGCCACTGGGCCGAGCCCAGTCATCTGGCTGCGGGGAGGGGTGCTGACGTCGATGGCGTATTCCACGGAATACGCCTTCTCCGCGCGGAAACGGCTCCAGGAGGAAACCGCCTCCACTTACACAGCGGGGTCCGCGGCCTGAGTCGCTGATGGCCGGGCCCCACTTGTCGGGTTCGTCTCCTCTAACCCGCGCGCGTCTGGTCTGATGCAGAGAAGGATTCCGGCGATCATCGCCGGCGAACGGCGACGCCGTTCGGGATGCCGAGCACATGAATGGAACCAGGAGATCATGGCGATCCTCTGGGTAGCCGTTTCGGTCGCCGGGGAGCTCGGGGTCACGGCGGTGAGTCCTCCCGCGGGGCTCCGGCGACGGCGATTTGGGGCTTTTGCCCACGGGCTTCCTCCGGTGAAATTGATGGGCTGGTAGGATGCGGGGGATCGAGTGGGAGCTAGTGGTGGGGGTTTGGAGAGGGGGACGCTCTGGTGGGGTTGAAACCATCGACGAGGCGATAGTGGCAGCGGCACCCGGAGAGGAGGAAGATGACCTTCTCCGGCCAGTTGTTGCTTGGGGAGAGTTCAAGTGGGATGGGCGAGTGATGCCTGTGATCGAGAGGAGCCGGGGGCGGCTTTATATAGCACGGGAACGTCGGTTCCCGTGGCTTCCAGAGGGCGGACACGGTGGCGACGCCATTTATGGAAAACGCGGACGGTGGCGAGTAGGCGTGGCCGGCGCGGTTAGGTGAGGGCGGGGTCCGGCCGCAGTTACTTCCCAGGCGAGCTGGCTGGCTCGGGAGGTGTCAGGTAGCCTGGACGGCGCCGTCCACGGCATACAGTGGCGACGGCCATTAATGGCAGACACGGCCAGTGGCGAGGCCGTTGACGGACGGCGGGGTTTGGTGAGGATGGTGGTGGCTTGGAGTGATGGCGGACGTCGTGTTTGGTTCGGAGGTGAGCCACGCGTCCAAGGCGTTGAAGGTCGGTTCGACGTGGCGATGCGGGACTCGTCGGGCGGCGGCTCCGGTCGGCGTGGACGGTGCTAGAGGACAGACGGAGGTGTCGGAGAGGTAGGTGGTGGTCGGGCTGATCCAGTGGGAGGCTCGGGCGAGCAGGGGAGGCAGCAGGGCAGTGACAGGAGCCCGATGTCAGCGCGTGCAATAACTGCGCTCTGCTCGTGCTCCGGACATGCCTCTGAGGTGTTCGACGAAATGCCAATGGCATCTACAGGGACCCAAACAAGTTGACAAATAACAGGATGGTGCCTCCAGACATAGTAGAAGTGATGGACATGGTGTTTTGGGGAGAGGGGCTAGTATCTAGTGCAATCCAAAAAGGTGCCCAACTTCTGTCATGAGCTCAAGGTGCTCGACAGAATGTTAGGGTGACCTAGGTGATCTTTCTGGATGTGAAACTTGGCAGGATGAGGTCTCTTTAGATGGTAGAGATGATGGTGAAGTTATTTTGGGAAAAGGAAATACTGGCTAGTGCAAGTTTTACTGAAATTTAGTTCTGGACTGAATATTCAGAGGGGTATTTGGTGGGTCTAAAAGATGCTAATGGAGCTGCTCTTCTGGAGTTAAGGTTTTGGTTGGAAGAACAAGAAGATGGTCAAGGCTCAGAATTTTTGGAGCAAGAAATAATAGGGTTGTAGTAGAAACCTAGAAGATGGACAGAAATGAAAAAGAGGATGATTCATCCAAAAATTACAAAGGATAAGGGTGGATTTTTGTAGAAAGGTGATCCATAGGCATCACATGACTCCTCATAATTTTGGTGGAATTTTTACAGAATTATTTAAAATAGTTGTAGTGCAAATAGAAGCATATGAAGAAAAGAAAAAGCTATTAAAAGAATTTTCTATGGCAAAATTTTATTATGAAAATAATTCTTAATATAATTAAACAAGTAATGAAATGTTTTCAGATGACTATCAGAGCCCAGAAATTTACTGAAAAAAAAAATTTCTATAAGGAGGGAAGTAAACAGAAACAAAAAGTTAAAAACACTAAAGAATTTTTTTGTAAATCAAAATTTTGTTTCTAGCCAAATTTTATTTAATGAAAAAGTAATTAAATTTTTGGGGTGTTACAAACTCTAACCCCCTTAGAAAAATCTCGTCCTCGAGATTTGTTAGGGTAGCTATTAAAATTTAGCCCACCCCTTCCGAGGAGATTCTGCTGAGCAGAAACAAACAATTCTAAAACCTAGCTCGGCACTGTTGACGTAAGGCTACTGATAATTGGTGCAACCACAGTGTGCTGTTACGACAAATTTGGAGAAAGTATAATTTCTAATTCCAAATTTGCTCGTCGTACTCCAGCGCACAGTGCCATCTTCGGCTGACAGGTGGGTCCAGGACCCACCGTCAGTCTCTTCGCCTTCTTCTTCCTCCGGCTCTTCTTCTTTTCTCTCTCCCGCGCGTGCTCACCGCACTATCTGCTGCTATGGCGTCTAGCGCGTAGGGTATCTAGGGTCGTACCGTGGTAGTGTGCGGCGTGCTGTCACTGGCAGCGTGCACTCACCTCGCGGGCCAGTGCCCTGTCGGCACTGCTCGCGGATTCGTCTCCGAACACCGGCGATCGAGCGACGAGCGGCGCTGGTGGACTACGCTCACCGTGCACCGAGCTCGGGCTATAAAACGGCCACGGTTTCTTCTCCTGCCTCGCACTTCACCTCACTTCCCTTCCTTCTTCTCCTTCTCCTTCTGGCTGAAAGAGCTCGAGACGAGGCATCAATGGAGGACGTGGGATCGGAGCTGATCACGATCCTTCTGGCCGGCATGCTGGCAGCATTGATCGGCTCCTCGCTTCTACTGTGTGCGATGATCTTCGACGATCGCCGTGATGCTGCTGCTCGGGTGGTGGCTCTCCGAGGCGGTGGTGATCATCGGGACTAGGTAGCAGTGTCTGGTGCGAGAGAGAGTGTGTGTGCTCTGTGAAAACCCACGAGTTTTTCTTCTCTGGTGTGATGAGAGTGATCGAGTCGATGTATTAGGTGCTGACTGTGTGTGTGTGTGAGTTGCACTTAGTGCAGCTAGCAGGGCAGGTGTGGTCTTGTGCGGGATGCCGTGATGGCACGCGACTTGAATCTATGTTGGAAAAAGTCTTGTGAAGAAGGTCCTTAAGAAATTTTTCCTCTAAGTGTGGGTAAATCATCCTGATACATAAAATATTAGATAGGTAGATTCTGGTGAAAACAAGAAGTGTGATAGTAATGGACACGGTGCTCAGGGGGTGTTAGTAGCTGGGTTGGAGCAGGGCTTTCTTTAAAGGTAGTAGAGTCCTCCGTCACATGCTTGTGGATGGGACGACTCAGATATCGGCCGCAGGCACATGCCTTATAAGTCGACTGCTAGGTTTGGCACCAACTATCAAAAGTTGTCGGCTGGCCAGTGTGTAGGCTTATCGGATGAGATAGGCTTGTCTGTGGACAAGAAAAGTTTTGGATGGTGTGGAAACCTAGGGATAGCGACCAGGCTAAGATAGGATTAGCCAATGGTCAGCCTGGCTCTGATACCAAGTCTGTCGGGGCCGGAATTCGGGAACACAATATTCCAGAAATTAACCCCTAGTGTCATCACCAGCCCAGGATTACTGTTACTGGTGGACACATCCTTGTTACAGATTACCAAGCATTTACAAGAATTTGATACAAGACCATAAAGGTCTACTGATGCAACAATGACTCCGGTGGTGGATGAAGGAATTGGCTTGTGGCTTCTCCACATCGATGGGGTTCCCTTCCCACAGGAACAGCTGACCCGGATAATTCCTATCCCGCGTGGCTGTATTCCTAGGCTTCGCACGGACGTCACTGTGGTACTCCTTGTAGAACCCCTAACCTGGCCAAGTAAATAGCCAGGGACAAGCCTGTGAGTACGTTTGAATGTACTCGCAAACATCATGGACAAAAGATATAACAAATGCAGCAAACAATTATACGGTCATGATGAATTAAAATATATGCATATGCTCATGGTGGACTTATATTAAATGCATGCTGACAGGAATTAAAACATGGCATGGTGATTAATGGTTAGTGCAGTAAGAATTAATCTACATAATACTCCATGCTCAAAATTAAATTATTTCCTCCGGAGACCGACTCTAAGACCGACACTTGACCAACCCAGACTGTAATCCTTAACCGCGGACACGGCTATTCGAATAGGTTTCAAACTCTGCAGAGGGTGTACTCTTTACCCACAAGTATAGGATTTCTTTAGTCAATATCGTGATACTGACTAATTCCCATTACGGTCTTTGGGATGAAAACACACCTAACCAGCACACACCAGCTTAACTTTTCTGCTGCCAGGAATCACCCAAAACAACAGTTAAATAAAACTCTAAGTCGGAGAGGCTACAACCTCCATGAGCATGGGATCACTATTCATACGCGCGGATTACAAGGGTACACTCCCTCTCGGCATCACAACAGCCGGAAACACCCATGCCCCCTGACCCGATCACAGGATTTAGTCCACCGTCGTGGAAAACCCTCATCGTGGCCCTCTGTACGGTGTGTGCACGGAAAGGGGTTAACAACTTACTAAACCATACCCTACCCGTGGCAGGGACAAGTGGTAGTACGAAACAAGTATGGGGGTTACCGGAACAAGACTCGATCTACGGTCGACTCAGGAGGCTTATGTTTCCTGCAGGGGTTAGCACAACAAAGTATTCCTTCAACAGTATCACCAGGACAGGGCCACAACCCTTGCCTGCTTCCACATATATCGCATGACACCATCGTGTCAAAAATGGCCCGTGCCCACCGGCACGTCCAAGCAGGAGCACACTCCTGGACCTTTGCAGTTCATGCATATCAATACCATAGTGGAATGCATGCAAGAGAAAATATGCTTATGACCATGCATGCTCTACTAACAATATGCAAGTTAAATTTGAATTCAACATAGTCAAGCTTAAACTATCCTAGCAAATAATTCACTATGCAATCATCATATCAAGTGTTCAAGATGCTTGCCTTGAGCATGCAAAAGTATTGGGTGTACACCAAAAGTTTTGAAAATATTATCTCCCCTCCATTTCCTATTTCAAAAAATATTTGAATTACCACATATAGCAAAAATAGTGATAAAAAGTTGATTGGAAAGTTATGAACTAACTATTAAAATAAACTAGTTCAAATTTTAGGAATATCAGAAAAGGAATTAAATTATTTGGAGTTCATGTGATCTACCTATGGAATTTACAAGATGGAAATAATGGGTAAAAGGACTATTTAATCTAGGCAGTGGACATAAGGACTAGGAAAATGTTCACCTAATCCAGATAAATAAGGCATAATTTTAAGAGTCTGTAGAAAATGGACTCATCAGATTTGGAGTTGATTTGGTGGCTATGGAAATATTTGAAACATGCTGGAAAGAATAAAAGATAAGGTCAGAATCGCGCCCTGAGCGCTGTTTAGCTCCACGGCGCCACTGGGCCGAGCCCAGTCATCTGGCTGCGGGGACGGGTGCTGACGTCGATGGCGTATTCCACGGAATACGCCTTCTCCGCGCGGAAACGGCTCCAGGAGGAAACCGCCTCCACTTACACAGCGGGGTCCGCGGCCTGAGTCGCTGATGGCCGGGCCCCACTTGTCGGGTTCGTCTCCTCTAACCCGCGCGCGTCTGGTCTGGGGCAGAGAAGGATTCCGGCGATCATCGCCGGCGAACGGCGACGCCGTTCGGGATGCCGAGCACATGAATGGAACCAGGAGATCATGGCGATCCTCTGGGTAGCCGTTTCGGTCGCCGGGGAGCTCGGGGTCATCAGCGGTGAGTCCTCCCGCGGGGCTCCGGCGACGGCGATTTGGGGCTTTTGCCCACGGGCTTCCTCCGGTGAAATTGATGGGCTGGTAGGATGCGGGGGATCGAGTGGGAGCTAGTGGTGGGGGTTTGGAGAGGGGGACGCTCTGGTGGGGTGGAAACCATCGACGAGGCGGTAGTGGCAGCGGCACCCGGAGAGGAGGAAGATGACCTTCTCCGGCCAGTTGTTGCTTGGGGAGAGTTCAAGTGGGATGGGGGAGTGATGCCTGTGATCGAGAGGAGCCGGGGGCGGCTTTATATAGCACGGGAATGTCGGTTCCCGTGGCTTCCAGAGGGCGGACACGGTGGCGACGCCATTTATGGAAAACGCGGACGGTGGCGAGTAGGCGTGGCCGGCGCGGTTAGGTGAGGGCGGGGTCCGGCCGCAGTTACTTCCCAGGCGAGCTGGCTGGCTCGGGAGGTGCCAGGTAGCCTGGACGGCGCCGTCCACGGCATACAGTGGCGACGGCCATTAATGGCAGACGCGGCCGGTGGCGAGGCCGTTGACGGACGGCGGGGTTTGGTGAGGATGGTGGTGGCTTGGAGTGATGGCGGACGTCGTGTTTGGTTCGGAGGTGAGCCACGCGTCCAAGGCGTTGAAGGTCGGTTCGACGTGGCGATGCGGGACTCGTCGGGCGGCGGCTCCGGTCGGCGTGGACGGTGCTAGAGGACAGACGGAGGTGTCGGAGAGGTAGGTGGTGGTCGGGCTGATCCAGTGGGAGGCTCGGGCGAGCAGGGGAGGCAGCAGGGCAGTGACAGGAGCCCGATGTCAGCGCGTGCAATAACTGCGCTCTGCTCGTGCTCCGGACATGCCTCTGAGGTGTTCGACGAAATGCCAATGGCATCTACAGGGACCCAAACAAGTTGACAAATAACAGGATGGTGCCTCTAGACATAGTAGAAGTGATGGACATGGTGTTTTGGGGAGAGGGGCTAGTATCTAGTGCAATCCAAAAAGGTGCCCAACTTCTGTCATGAGCTCAAGGTGCTCGACATAATGTTAGGGTGACCTAGGTGATCTTTCTGGATGTGAAACTTGGCAGGATGAGGTCTCTTTAGATGGTAGAGATGATGGTGAAGTTATTTTGGGAAAAGGAAATACTGGCTAGTGCAAGTTTTACTGAAATTTAGTTCTGGACTGAATATTCAGAGGGGTATTTGGTGGGTCTAAAAGATGCTAATGGAGCTGATCTTCTGGAGTTAAGGTTTTGGTTGGAAGAACAAGAAGATGGTCAAGGCTCAGAATTTTTGGAGCAAGAAATAATAGGGTTGTAGTAGAAACCTAGAAGATGGACAGAAATGAAAAAGAGGATGATTCATCCAAAAATTACAAAGGATAAGGGTGGATTTTTGTAGAAAGGTGATCCATAGGCATCACATGACTCCTCATAATTTTGGTGGAATTTTTACAGAATTATTTAAAATAGTTGTAGTGCAAATAGAAGCATATGAAGAAAAGAAAAAGCTATTAAAAGAATTTTCTATGGCAAAATTTTATTATGAAAATAATTCTTAATATAATTAAACAAGTAATGAAATGTTTTCAGATGACTATCAGAGCCCAGAAATTTACTAAAAAAAAAATTTCTATAAGGAGGGAAGTAAACAGAAACAAAAAGTTAAAAACACTAAAGAATTTTTTTGTAAATCAAAATTTTGTTTCTAGTCAAATTTTATTTAATGAAAAAGTAATTAAATTTTTGGGGTGTTACACTGTGCGGAAGTGCGCCATTAGTATGTTTTTTTTTTTGCAAAACTTTTAATGGCGCAGCAACTTTATATGCGCCATTAGTGACCTTGATTACTAATGGCGCATTAGTAGCTGGTGCGCCATTAGTATGCGGGCAGCAACTAGATATTTTGGACAGCCTCTCTACCACACTCACTTTCCCCCCCACTTCTTCATTCTCTCTACTTCCTCTCCTCTCTGGTCCCTCCTCTTTTCCACCTCATTTCCACCATATATTCATTCAAATTAAGTGGTTAAATTACCTTGTTTTGGTAGGTAAGTATGGGGGGAAGCTATATTTATGTTGTTCTCCATACAAACAATGTGCACATGCACTTTTATGGCCTATAGCTAGATCTATGTATGTTTGTGGTGTTGCATAGGTTTGTTGTGTTGCATATGTGTTTGTGTTTGGAGGTGTACCGGTATTTGAAATGCGATAGTTGCCAATATTTTCCCGGAATGTTGATTCATTTCCGTTTCGGTGAGAATTTTGGCATTAAGCATTCATTTTTGTCCTATTTTTAGGGAAAGTCATGGCAAATTTTTTTTCTTGGTTCTAAAATATCGTTTTGCTCTACCCCGCAGGGCGACCATGGTGCGCACGATGACCGAAGGCATCGTGAATAGGTTTTTGAGGTCCGCGAAGGCCGAGATGCTTCAAAAGAACGAGATGGAGATAAGATGTCCGTGTCGAAGATGCAAGCTGAAGAGCCTTATTGCGGACCCGGATTCCAGGCAGGTGCGGGACCACCTGCTCTTGCGTGGTTTCATGGATGGCTATCGGTGGCAAGGTGATGAAGATGACTACGAAGTCGTTCATGGGGGCCGAGCAAGAAATGAGGAAGGGCAGCAAGACAACCACCGCGGCTCGGGCGGGCGAGAAGACGAAGAATCCCCAGGAGATGATCACGACAGTGATGCTATACACAGTCATCATGTAGAAGATGCAGGACATGATGATGAGGAAGATGCCGGAGCAGACGACGGGCATGATCATGAAGATGATGATGCCGGCGGAGCGGACGACGCTGAACCATCGATGGGCTGGGTGCAGGACCCTCATATTCAAGAGCTGCTTCTCAAGCAGACCGATAACGCAAGAGCTGCCGCCCGAGAGAAAGCCAAGATGGATCAACTTGAGTTAGACGCGGTTACTCCATTGTATGAAGGATGCAGGCCCGAGGATACCCGCCTGAAAGTAACGCTCATGGCTCTGGAGATGAAGGTAAAACACAAAATGACCGACGCATGCTTCGACGAGAACATGTCATTCTGGAACGAACGTCTTCCCAAGGGGAACAAGTGCCCCACCAGTTTGGAGGAGGCGAAGAAAATCGTGTGTCCTCTGGATTTACCGCACGTGAAATACCATGTGTGCATGAACAATTGCATCATTTATCGGGACGAGCACGCGGAGTCTACCATATGTCCGGTGTGCGGCGTCACTCGATACAAGAAGAGGAAGAAAGCTCCTCGAAAAGTGGTGTGGTACTTTCCGATCACTCCTCGTCTGCAGCGGTATTTCGCGGACCCTAAGGTAGCAAAGCTTCTGCGTTGGCACGCGGATAGGGAGGAGAAGAAGCGAGAAGATGACGCAAATGATCCGGAGATAGATAAAAAAGACAAGATGCTGAGTCACCCTAAGGATGCGAGCCAGTGGCAAGCGTTGAACTTCGAAGACCTAGAATTTGGGAACGATCCAAGGAACATCGTGCTGGGCGCGAGCACCGATGGAGTCAACCCGTTTGGCATCCAGAGAAGCACACATAGCACCTGGCCTGTGTTTGTGTGGATGTACAACCTTCCCCCCTGGTTGTGCATGAAGAGGAAGTACATTCACATGAGTATGCTAATTGAAGGACCGAAACAACCAGGGAACGACATCAATCTGTATCTGGGGCTGCTGAAAGAGGAGCTAGACACGCTGTGGAAAACGCCAGCCAATACGTGGGACGCCGCAAAGAAAGAATATTTCCCTATGAGAGCCGCGCTGCTCACGACGGTGCAGGACTATCTCGGTTACGGATATGTCGCGGGGCAGGTGGTCCACGGATTTTCTGGATGCGTCAGGTGCATGGATGACACAACGTATCGCCAGCTAGATAGAGATCCCGGGTCTTCAAAAACCGTGTTCATGGGACATCGAAGGTGGCTTCGCGACGATGACCTGTGGAGAAAACGCAAGGATTTGTTCGATGGTGAAACCGAACCCCGAGGACGCCCGTGTACGAGGAGCGGTGAGGAAATAGATGAGCTGTTGAAAAATTGGAAAGATTGCCCACTGCCGGGAAAGAAGCAAAAGGCGCCAGAGCCGGGAAAGAAGCGAAAGGCGCCAGAGCCGCTGCTGAAGGTATGGAAAACGAGGTCTGTTTTCTGGGACTTGCCGTACTGGAAGATCCACCGTGTGCCTCACAGCCTTGATGTAATGCATATCACGAAGAACGTGTGCGAGAGTCTGCTTGGTACCCTGCTCAACATGCCAGAGAGGACCAAAGATGGGCCGAAAGCAAGGGCAGACTTGAAATCAATGGGCATCAGGCAGGAGCTTCACGCTATATATGATGATGATGATGATGATGATGATGATGAGGCGAAGCAAGACACGGAAAGTCGTCGCAAAGGCAAAAAGGCCAAGAAGACCGGAAATGACTACCCTCCCGCGTGCTTCACTCTAAGTCAGGAGGAGATCGAGCAGCTTTTCACCTGCCTCGTAGGAGTACAACTTCCTTACGGTTACGCGGGGAAGATAAGCAGATACCTAGACCAGGCGAAGCTGAAGTTCAGCGGGTTGAAGTCTCACGATTGTCACGTGCTGATGACGTAGATACTTCCAGTTGCAATCCGTGGTATCATGGACGCGCACGTCCGTGAAACCCTATTTGGCCTATGCAACTTTTTCGACGTCATCTCTCGGAAGTCTGTTGGCGTGAGGCAACTCAGAAGGCTACAGGAAGAGATCGTGGTGATACTATGCGAGCTTGAGATGTACTTCCCGCCCGCATTCTTCGACATTATGGTGCATCTGCTAGTCCATATCGTGGACGATATCATCCAACTTGGGCCGACGTTCCTGCACAGCATGATGCCGTTCGAAAGGATGAATGGTGTCATCAAAGGATACGTTCGCAACATGTCACGTCCAGAGGGAAGCATAGCCAGGGGCTTTCTGACCGAAGAGTGCATCTCGTACTGCACGAATTATCTAGGCATCGAGAACCCCGTTGGTCTGCCCGTCAACAGGCACCTCGGCAGGATCGCTGGATCGGGTCACCGTGAGGGTCGCCGCGAAATGCATGTCGACTTCGAGGGTCGACTCGCCGACTTTGAAAGAGCAAACCTAGTCGCGCTACAACACATAGATGTGGTCGATCCTTGGGTGGTTCAGCACAAAACCTTTATTGAGAAGACATACAATGACCGAGGCCAACAGAGGATGGACGGAGATATAATCAAAGAGCACAACTCATGTCTCACGCGTTGGTTTAAGCAGAACTTCTGTCGTACCCTTTACATGATGATTCTTCCGCGGAAGAACAACTCATATTCGCCTTGTCACAGGGCGCCGAGCACAACCTGATGACCTATGAGGCGTACGATATCAACGGCTACACATTCTACACCGAGGCCAAGGACATGAAGAGCGATGGTTATCAGAACTCCGGGGTAACGATGGAATCCTACACCGGTAATGACAAGGACAGATACTACGGAAGGATCGAGGAGATCTGGGAGCTGAGCTACGCTGGAGAGAAGGTCCCGATGTTCCGTGTCAGATGGGCCAAGAGCGTCCTAAAAGAAGACCGGTATTTCACCACCATGGTTATACCCGAAGCCAAATCGAAGACCGCGGGCGCAAACGTCACCGTGAAAAATGAGCCATGGGTACTGGCTTCCCAAGTTGACCAATGCTTCTTCATTACCGACCCGTCAAAGCCCAGTCGTGTTGTCGTGAGGAGAGGCAAAAGGAAGATCATCGGAATGGATGGAGTAGCCAATGAGCAAGACTTCGACAAGTACGGCGACCCGAGGATCGAACATGACGACGATGATGAAGTAGCAGCATACACCACAAGAAGAAGCAGGACCACCCTACCTAAAGGACGTCCGTTCCACAGAAGAACCCCATTTGCGAAAAAGAAGGGCAAGAAGATTGTGAACAGATAGCTAGCTAGCTAAGATCGTTTGTATTTAAATCGTAGCCTTCATTTCTCGATTGTATTTCATGGGCACTTTTTGAACTATCATGAATATTTTTAAATTTCATGGACACTCGATCTCGATCCCCCTCGTCGCCGAGAGCACCCCCCGGCCTGGTCCACCGGCCGCCGACCCCTACTCAACCGCCGCCGCCGACCCCCCGCACCCCTCCCCCTGTTTTAAATTTGATGATATTTTTTAAAAAATTATTTCTGTCTTATAAAAAAATATTACTGTTATGATTTAAACAAGTTTGAACATATTTAAACACAAATAAGTATCAAAAAGCATTTTAAATGCATAAAAAAAATTGTGGAGCCTGGGATTCGAACCCAGGACCTCCTGGTGGGAGAACTGGGGGCTGACCAGTCGAGCTAGCTAGGGGGGCTTGATGTGTATGAGGTATGGTGGGAGATAAACTGTTGGCTCGCGCGCATAAATCAAAAAATATACTAATGGCGCACCAGGGGGAGGTGCGCCATTAGTATGGACGTACTTATGGCGCACCAGGGCGCAGTGCGCCATTAGTATTGTGCCCCATACATATTGATGCCCCCCGGCCCACTACACCTTCCCCCTCTCTCTCCCTCGCCTCACCCTCGATCCCCTTCCCCTCTCCTCCGCCGCCGCCCCCGTGCCCCCGACGTCGCCGCCCCCCGCGCCCTAGCCCGAGCCCTAGCGCTCGCCGACGCCCGCGCCGACGCCGACCCACGCGCCCCCGAGCCCTAGCCCTAGCGCTCGACGACGCCGCTGCCCCCCGCGCCCCCAAGCCCTAGCGCTAGCGCTCGACGCCGCCCCACGCGCCCCCGCCGCCGGAGACTTGGAGCCTCGGAGCCTCGGAGCCGCCCCACGTCCTCGGAGCCGCCGCCGGAGACTTGGAGCCGCCATCTATCCCCACCTCCCCAAGCTCGCCATCTCCCTCTGCCTCTTCTCGGTTAGTTCATCCCCTCCCAATTTTATTTGCATCACTAGGGTTTTTGTTTGGCAAAATTAGGAGGATGAATAGATGAATGACTCTTCTGGCCTCGGTTGTTCTACCACAAAGCACAACCAAGATGCTAGTAGTAATCTTTAAAATGTTTTGATATTTAGCTGAGAAATTTCGTCGGTATGCTGCTACTTTAGTAAATAAACCTGTCATGGAAATGTTTAATTGCAGCCAATGAACTGAAAAAAAAACAGCGTGCAAACCATATAATCCCACCTCCGTTAACGATCAGCTTAGGATCCAGCATGAGTATTAGTTTTGTTTACCTTTGATCGCTGCATCATCATCATCATCACGCCAGTAACCGGTGGGTGGGCATCTGCCACTCGGTGAGGTTTGTTTTGTTTTTGTGTAGTATATATATGTATGGCTGGAGAAATGTTAACTTGTGTTATAGCTGTCTGTATGTCTGTGGATTTGATTTGTGTTTATAGAGAGAAGAGATGCTGCTATACTGTACCGGTTCTAGTTGTGTCTTCTTCATTTTTTTGTAGTGATCGATTCTTCAATTTTTCTTAATTTATTTTCAAACACATTAGTCAAATTATTTTCTTAGTTTTACTTTACCTGGCGTCGTTCAATCAAGTAGCTAGTCTTGTGAACTTTTATTTTGTCCCTCTACATAAGGAAAAATCTTTCCTTGCCATGTTAGTTGTTTGCACGAGGAGGGGCAGGGATCACGGCACCAGAGGAGTCAACCTCTCGGCTTAAACTAAATTGGAGACTACGCTCTAGATAATACTGATTCTAGAAAGAAAGAAAAAAATGACATGCTGTGATCCTTGAAGTTCATCTTCTCCCGTGGTATGAACGCAGAACATGCAAGTTCTGTTGGCTTAAGTGTTAACTTGCGATGCTGAACATGCAGAGAGGAAGCTGTCAGCCTGACTGGTTACTCGACGCATGTTTCTTTAGTTTACTTATCTTTCTGGTCAACGGTTATCCTACGTGACTTCATGACAAAAGTTTAATAATCGTGTTCTAGCTACTGTAGTAGTATCGTTGTAAGTTTTTTTGTTTTCCTTTGATGTTAGAAGTAGAGTCATGAAAACTAATGACCTAAATTAGTCACTTACGAAGTAGCGCATAAACATGCAAGTTTCCAGGTTCCTAATATTCTGCATTAGGTGCAGAGCTCAGTGTTATCAAACCGCTTTTGCTATATTGCCTTGCTATAAACAAGATGGTGTTTACTGTACTGCCTTTTATGCACATTTGGTGTAGTATTATCTTATGATCTGCTCTTGTCATGTACACATAGAAGGTGAACTATCTTCACTGAAATTTACGGTTGGATTTGTGATAGTTGCGGCAACCTGAATCTGCGTAATAGCGCGGAAACAATAATTGTAATATGCCAGTGGTATTTTTGCTGCGTTTTATCTTCGGCCATCGTGTCGTGATAGTTTTGCAGGTACCCCGAGAGGCCCTTGAGTTTGCTGGAATGTCGATTAACTTCCGTTCCGGCAAATTCGGGTACTCCATATGTCCTATTTTCAGCAAAGGTCATGCCGAAATTTTCCGTGAATTTTAGCATGACTTTGCTAAAAAATAGGACATATGGGGTACTTGTGACTAATCCATGGGCCGGGGTATCTTAGTAGTTAATTAAGTAGGATCAAGTGCCCCTTTGTTCTAGCTGCATTAAACCATAGGCGGCAATAGAGCCAAGTGATTAGGCCCAGCTTAGCTTTTAGGATGCCTCGGTGTCAACAAACCATTAATTATAAAACCTTGGCTTTTAGGGTGCCTCGGTGTCGATAAAAACCGAAATGATGAAAGCTTAGGCTTTTAGGGTGCCTCGGCGTCGAAAAACCCTCAATTATAAAAGCTTAGCTTTTAGGATGCCCCGGTGTCGACAAACCCTAAATGATGAGACCATGATCTTGTTCCTTGACAATAACCAACTTTTTGACCAAACTTTGTTCCTATTTAGAGAGAAACATGGCCAACAACGATGAGGCCGGCGGTTCGGGCGGGAAGGCATTCTGGGAGCTTTCCCAGGAGATGGAGGAACAACCTCACTTGTATGAGGACGCCGCCTTCCACACCGATCCTGAGACCACTGATGGTACCGCGGAGGATGACCCCACTGATGCCACCACTGATGGTGCCGCCGAGAATGCCACCACTGATGATGGCGACGCACGCACAAATGGCAGCCAACCGAAGAGGCAACGGAAGGACCGGCGGCCGACCGTGCTCCGCACCCTCAAGGAGGAAGTTACTGAAGTGGACCCCGACGGGAATCCAACGGCGCCCGAACGAATAGTCAAGGGGTACTCGATTCAGCTCGGGTGCATTCTCCGGAGCACCGTCTCGATCGACAGCGAGAACCTGAGGCATCCTGACAACGCGAATTACCGCAACCTCCTCTTCACGAAGCTGCACGAACGATACAAGTTCCCCGCTCAATTTGATAACACAAGCCTCAAAGGGAATAAAGTGAACAATGCTGCCCTCACGAAGATGAGCAAGGCCCTGTCTACTTGGAAAACCAACGTGAAGATAATGATCAAGAAAGGTGAGAGTTATGAGACGATCAAGCAGAAACATCCTTCGATCACCGAAGATGACTACAACGAATTCAAGATCACTTGCTCGAGCGCCTCACACTCCGAATCAAGTCAGTGGGGGAAAGAAATGCGGGAGCTCAACTTAGGGGAACACACACTCGGTCCCGGCGGTTACAGAGTGGCGGAGCCTAAATGGGACAAGGAGGAGGCGGACCGTGCCGAGCAAGGCCTACCGCCCCTCTTCGATAAATACGGTGACAAGCAGACCAGGAACTTTATCAGGGCCCGGTACAAGAAGGACCCGAAAACAAAGGAGCTGACCACGGCTCCGAAGACCAGGGCGCTTGAGCTTGTTCTGGTAAGGAATACACCCCCGCGTAATTAGCTCCGTATGGTTGCATTCTAATTAATGAGTCCATATTTCTAAATGATTCACATTCCTTCCGCAGGCGACTGAAAGCAGTAGCGCGGGGTCGACTAAGAGCAGCCCTTGGGACACGACTCTAAATAGGGCGTTGAATGTAATGAAGAACAAGGATAAGCTCGAGAAGCCGACGTCAGCTGGTCGTGTGGCTGGCAAAGGCTTGTCGACAAAATGGTCGTCATACTATAACGCTGGTGGGCGAAAGGAGAAAAAGACCAGCTCGGAAAGCCAGGCGCGCGAGGTTCAAGAACTCAAGGCACAGGTGGCACGGATTCCGGAGATTGTCCAAGAGCAAGTGCAACAACAGCTCGGAGCGACGATCACCGCCATTGTGCCTACCTTGATCGAGGGGTTGAGTGCTTGGATTGCTGGCGGCCAACAGGGGCCGCCCCCGATTCCCAGCTTCACGGCTAGCAACTCGCAGAACGCGATGGCGGGGCCATTGGTGTCAACGGCGGAGGCGGCATTGGTGTCTCCGACGCCGGCACGGGATCTTAATGCACCCGTGTGTACGCCGGCCGGCACCTCTGCAGCAAGCGGCCCCTGCGTCAACTGCACGCCCGCCGTTGGCGGTGCCTCGACATTAGCCGAGCTCGACGCCATCATCACGGTAACTAATTAAGCCTCTCTCGGCCGAGGACTTCATCTCCTTGCCTTTGACTGGGCATCTCTGACGCCCTACATGTTTTCGCAGGGCGCCGCCGACGTTCCGTGCACTCTCCTACACTTCGTGAACAACGAGTTGGTCGATGTCGCCAAGGGCAAAATCGTTCAACTGGGCCAGCCCTTGTTCCACGGTACCCAAATGCCACCCAACTTGTTTAGGGTTCAACTGGTTCGGGTGCTGCCAGGCTGCGACGACGTGTTACCTCCGATTCGACCCGTCGGGGCCGACGATGATGACGTCATGACCCTCAGCGCCTGCCTGAGCTGGCCCCTGCTTTGGCCGAAGAGCCAGATTCGTTTGGGGGCGGGGGAAACCACACCAAAGACAACACCGCCAGTCGTGCCGGCGCCAAGTCGTCCCCATGGCAAGTCCGCTGCAACGGTGCCGGACATCCCTATGCCACTGAATCCAAACATGCATATGGCACAGGATCAGAACGACGACGACGACGATACATTTGACAACGTCGATCAATACTTTGCCGATCATGGGTACGGTGACGACTTCATGGGGGCTCCTTCTCAAGAACCCAACCCAACAAAAGACGTGCGCGATCAAGCCGGTACCGCGGAGAAGCCAAGTTGCAACAGGCGTCGTCTGCCGTTCAGCTCTCAGGAGACTCCTCCAGCTGCCGATTTCACCGAGCCTCAGATAGGCGAGGTGCGAAATATAATCAGCCCCAACACACTAAAGAAGGCGGTCTCTGAGCAGAACTCGGTCCCAATTCAGGAGATCAAGAAGAAGGCACACAAAAGAAAAACTAACAAGGGTGCGAGCCAGCCGGCACCGAGTACGATCCGTGCTCAGGACGGGCCACCTTCACCTGAGGATGTAATGAGGAGGGTGCATGTGGCGGGTAGGCCGATGCTACCGACAAATATGCTCGATGCTGCAACCGGTGCCATGCGGAGTCTGCATGACAGTGTTCTTTCTTTGGAGAAGCGGCGTCTCACACAGAACGATGTGGCGTACCCGGTTTTCGCGGCCAAGGTGCCGGAGGGCAAGGGCTTTGTGGATAACTCCATCGGGGGTACGATCGTGCTGCGGTTTGATGACATCCACGCTATGTTGAACCTTCATCCGCTGCACTACACCTTCGTTCGGCTATTTTCGCTGAGTATGGAGATTCGGATCATTCGCGACAAGACCACGGACATCGTGATAGTCGACCCCTTCTACATGCGTGCCAAGATCTTGGGCAGCGCTGGGGACCGGCAAGTCGCGAGTTCTTACCTCGGAGGCGTCCTTCTGGCAAACCGAGATAAGGATAACTTCCTCGTGCCTTACTTTCCCGAGTAAGTCCTCCGCCTCAACCGCCCCGTAACATATGAATTCTTAGATTTCGATCGTTCTTCTTTTAACATTCCGTGTTTTCTGCAGTGACACACAGTGCACGCTCATCCTACTAAGCCCCAAATATTCCATGGCCACGTATTTCGACCCGGACCGTAAGTCGGCTGTAGACTACACAAATGTCAAGAAGGTTCTTGATGATGTTCTCGCCGGCTACGCCAAATCTGGAGGCACCTTCACCAGGACAACTCGTAAGTACGGCAAGCACGTGTTCTCCCACAACACGACGTTCTGCTGCGTCAAGCAGCCGCCTGGCGGTCAGAAGGGTGCCTACTACGCCATCCATCACATGCGGGCGATCGTACGGGACCATCATCAACTTCTGCTACCGAGTAAGCTCAAAGATTGGGCCGCGCGCGTGTCGGCAATCCAGGACGCGGACATCAGACAAGATTTCTTTCGCATCCAGTCGGAGTTTGCGGAAATCATCCATCAAGATGTCCTTCGTACCTCGGGGCTGTTCTACCTCAGGAATCAACCGTCGAACAGTGACATCGACACAATGCTACAAATGCAGGCTGACAACGCCCGTGATTTCATGACTCCCATGATAGACGGCGGCTTCATCCACGCTCCGGTGCATTGAGTCGAGTCGAAAGCAGTGATGCTGTGTCTAGTTCTGAAACATCGATTGTCTCTTTGGTTTCGAGAGTCGTTCAACTTAGATGTAATCGATGCTATTAATGTCTTGCTTTTCTCTTTCGATCTTTCTGTTGCATACTTATATATTGCTTATGAATTGTATGTGAATTGATACTAACGTTTCGTTTGGCTAGTGCATATATATAGCGATGCCGTCGTATGTCGTGTACAAGGGTAAGGTTCCCGGAGTCTACGACGACTGGGAGGAGTGTCGGAGACAGGTTCACCGATTCAGCGGTAACAGTTACAAAGGGTACACCACTAGGGCCGAGGCCGAATCTAGATACGCCCGCTATCTTGCGGGAGAGGGGAGGGAGCGTTGGAGGAACCGGATGAAAACGAGTTTCATCGTGATGATGCTCATCGTGACGACCGCAGCTCTCTTCTATGTGATGGTAGTTTAGATGATCGATATCGACTTGTAATGCGAAGACAAACTCGCTACTCGCGATCTCGAGACTTGTAATATATTGTTCTATCTTTGTTCGGTCTTTTCAATTCGGAGACTAATATGATATGATCGATGAATTGTATTCGGAGACTAATATGATGAATTGTATTCAGAGATTAATCTTCTATTGTATTCGATGAATGTGTTGTTGATGTGTGCTGTCTATATTCTGTGCAATTATACATTTTGTAATCTATGCAAAAAAAAAAACAGAAAAATAAAATTAAAAAAAACCTAATATTCATACTAATGGCGCATCAGAGAAAAGTGCGTCATTAGTATGCCAAAGCATAGTAATGGCGCATTAACTGGCAGTGCGCCATTAGTATGCCAAAGCATAGTAATGGCGCATTGACAAGCAGTGCGCCATTACTATGTCGATAATACTAATGGCGCATCATACTTAGTGCGCCATTAGTATGCCATAGCACCTGGCCCCTGGGAGGCATACTAATGGCGCACTAAGGTGCACACTAATGGCGCATCCCAGGTGCGCCATTAGTATACCAGATACTAATGGCGCACCAGTGGTGCGCCATTAGTATCAAATACTAATGGCGTGCTAGTAATGGCGCACCACTAATGCGCCATTAATGGCCAAATTAGGTGCGCCATTAATAGGCCTTTTCCTAGTGGTGAATCTATCGTCAGTTGCTATTATCTGTAAGTGATTTCTTTCTGTAATTTAAGTCTCAAGCTAGCTGTAGTGATCCTTTTGATCAATCATTACCTGTAATTATCCTCACTATATTCTTTTCTGTGGTATTATGCAGGATGAAGATGTATGAAATGAAAAAAGGTGGACTCTATGGCATTGGATTCATTGACCCAAACACCGTTAATGAATACAGATGGAAAATAGATAAATATCATGAAAATCATGTAGAGGACAGCATGCTAGAGTTCTTGAAGTGCCTCAAATACAATGAAGATATACTACTTCCTTACAACTTCCAGTGAGTCACACTGTCTTGTACTACAAATTCTCTGTTTTTGCCTACTAGCTAGCTACATGTTTTTTGCTTACATATGTCCGCTTAATTAAGACATCCAAACGTGTGTGCATGCAGATTTCACTGGATCTTGTGTATCATTAAAGTTGACGCCGGAACAGTTGAAGTACTCGACTCACTACTTAAAAAACAAAGTGACTACACCATCTTGTTTCATATAGTCAACAGGTAATTTCAATCATTATTAACTATATATCTCGGCCTATTTAGTTCGTCATTTCCTAATGTGAACTATTTAATAACCCATTTATTCATTTTCTTTGTCGGCGGGCAGGGCTTGGGCAAGGTTCACCAGCGTCACTCCAGGCGAATGGAAACAAAGACTGCAATGGTTTTGACCCAAGGTAAGTAATTAAGTAGTACTAGCTAGTTAGCTAGCTGCCATTATCTCCTTAATTATTATGCTTGATTAATTATTATCTGATCAAATTCCATTCTCGTAAAGGCCCTGAAGCAGGCGCAGGGGACTGATCTGTGTGCATACCGCGTTTGCGAGAAAATTCGCATGATGGCATCCGAAAGGAGCAGATCTCAAAGACAGGAATGGGTACGTTTGTCAGAACACTATTCACAATTTTTACACCATTATCGATATCTAGTCACACAACTAATAAACATGCATATTGATCTCCTTCTTAACATTTCACAGAGGTGCGGGACAAGCTCCTAGAAACGGAGCGCGTACAAGCACTTCAAGAGGAAATAGCTGGATTTTTGCTCGACCAGGTCATTGATCCAAAGGGAGAATACCATTACCCGCTACCGCCCCCATGAACCACTTCCAATTGTCATCGTGCTCCAAAGGCACCGATTAGGCTAATGCCACTGGCTCCGAAGGCAACATGTAGGAGAAATTGTATATAGCTATACATGTGTGTATGTGTGAATTGGTGGTTTGTGAGACATTTGATGATATATATATATATATATATATGCATAACGTGTACAATGTGTAGTAGTAAAATACCAGCAAAAGAAAAAGAATTAAATGGAAAACACAAAATTAAATGAAAAAGAAATCATAAAACCAAAAACCCCCCAAACCTTGTAGTACCGGTTGGTTTTACCAACCGGTACTAAAGGGCTCCCGGCCCCGGAGCTGGCTCATGCCACGTGGTTGCCCTTTAGCACCGGTTCGTGCTAAACCGGTACTAAAGGAGGGGGGGGGGCTTTAGTGCCCACACTTTAGTGCCGGTTATGGAACCGGTACTAAAGGGCCTTACGAACCGGTGCTTTTGCCCGGTTCTGCACTAGTATACTCTCGAAAACTGATGCGATCCCCTACACTTTTGGGTTATCAAGACTATTTTCTGGCGCCGTTGCCGGGGAGCATAGCTCTATTCTTTAAGTCAGTTGGGATTTATATGTGTTTATCACTATGAAGAATTTGAAGGACTCAAAAACCAAGATCTTACCCTCAACTACGAGGGGAGGTAAGGAACTGCCATCTAGCTCTACACTTGATCCTCCTTCTGTTATGAGTAAACTTGCGACACCTACTCCTGCTATTGAATCTGATATGTGGTATGTTCTTGATGATGCTACTTCTTCAATGTATGATGAAACTACCTCTATGCCTGATACTGTGCCACTAGTTGAATTTCTAGATGACCAATTTGCTAAGGTTAGGGAGAGTGCAAATGTTGATGATATTTATGAAAGTGATGATGAAACTACTCCCAATACATATGAATTTCCTGTTATGCCTGAGGGTTATGTTATGGATGAAGAAACTGCTAGAGACTTTCTTGCTTGCAATGATAGATATGATCTTAAGAAATTATTAGCTAAGCTGAAAGAAAAGTCCTTGAATGTTAGAATGAAACATGACCCTGCTTTTGCTACTTCACCTATATGTGTCGCTGATAAGGATTATGAATTATCTATTGATCCTGAGTTAATTACTTTGCTTAAATCTGATCCTTTCCATGGCTATGAGTCTGAAACTGTTAAAACTGAAGAAGAGAGTCTCCCACAAGCTTGGGGGCGGCTTCTCCAGTTACTTAATGCTTTGCCTAATCATTCTCTTGAGATGCATGATATACTTGATGTCTCTTATAATGGACTAACCGATACTTCCAGAGACCACCTGGATAGTTGTGTTGGTTGTGTTTTCAGGGAAAGAACAGTGGAACAAGCTGAATTACTATTGAATAATATGCTGGCCAATGAAAATAATTGGACACTTCCTGAACCAGCCCTAAGCCAACTCCGAAGAAAAGAGGTGTTCTATTTCTCAGTCCCGAAGATATGCAAGAGGCAAAGAAATCTATGAAAGAAAAATGTATTAAAGCTGAAGATGTTAAGAATTTACCACCTATTGAGGAAATACATGGTCTTGATAACCCGACACAGGTAGTAAAGGTAAATTCTCTTTGTAGATTTGATGAAGGTGATATTCCTCGTTATAAGTCTGCTAGCTAATGCTTAGATGAGTTTGACAATTTTATTGTGGAACAAGAAAACTTCAATGCTTATGTTGGTAGACAATTACAACACAATGCCTATATGATTGAACGCTTGGGTGATTATTTGTCTAGTGCTAAAAGTGAACTGAAACTTATTAGTAAACATGCTTCCATGGTCACCACTCAAGCATAGCAAGTACTTAAGGCCCAAAATGATTTGCTCAATGAATTGAATAGTAAGAATAATGACTATGCTGTTAGAGTTGCTACTAGAGGTGGCAAAATGACTCAAGAACCTCTGTATCCTGAAAGCAACCCTAAGAGAATTGAGCAAGATTCTCAGAGAGCTAATTTAGATGCACCTAGTTCTTCTAAGAACAAGAAAAAGAAAAATGATAGGACTTTGCATGCTTCTAGTGAACCTGTAGCTCGCCCACCTGAGAATCCCAATGATATATTTGTTTCTGATGCTGAGACACTATCTAGTAATGAACATGAACCTAGTGATAATGTTAATGATGATGTTCATGTCGATGCTCAACCTAGAAATGATAATGATGTAGAGATTGAACCTGCTGTTGATCTTGATAACCCACAATCAAACAATCAATGTTATGATAAGAGAGACTTTGTTGCTAGGAAGCACGGTAGGGAAAGAGAACCATGGGTTCAGAAACCCATGCCTTTTCCTCCGAAACCATCCAAGAAAAAGGACGATGAGGATTTTGAGCGCTTTGCTAAAATGATTAGACCTATCTTTTTGCGTATGCGTTTGACTGAAGTGCTTAAAATAAATCCTTATGCTAAGTATATGAAAGATATTATTACCAACAAAAGAAAGATACCTGAAGTAGAAATCTCCACCATGCTTGCTAATTACACTTTTGAGGGTGGAATGCCTAAGAAATTAGGAGATCCAGGAGTACCTACTATACCTTCCTCCATTAAGAGAAACTATGTTAAAACTGCTTTGTGTGATCTTGGAGCCGGTGTTAGTGTTATGCCTCTCTCTTTATATCGTAGACTTGACTTGAGTAAGTTGACACCTACTGAAATATCTTTGCAAATGGCTGATAAATCAACTGCTATACCTATCGGTATTTGTGAGGATGTGCCTGTTGTAGTTGCAAATGTTACTATTCTAATGGACTTTTTTATACTTGATATTCCCGAGGATGATAGTATGTCTATTACTCTTGGAAGACCTTTTTTGAATACTACAGGGGCTGTTATTGATTGCAACAAAGGCAATGTCACTTTTCATGTCAATGGTAATGAGCATACGGTACGCTTTCCGAGGAAACATCCTCAGGTCAATAGCATCAACTATATTGGAAAAACTTCAACAATTACTATTGGATGTTTTGAGTTTCCTATTCCTACTATCAAGAAGGCATATGACATACTTATTGTTGGGTACATACATATCCCCGTTGAGGTAACATAGTGTTATTCGAAAATTCTCCGGTTTCATGTTACTCGGAAAGAGTATATTAACAAGACCTGATCAACCTTGTTAATGGATTTTTTTTTGATGAACATGGGATAGGTGAATCTAGATGGCACAAACCTTCTGTACCCTCATTTTACTTTTTGTTAATTAGGATTAATAAAACAAAAATAGCATTGTCTGTCTATTTCCAGACTTATCCGTGCAATAAAAAAATATCCCGCTAATAAAAGTTCTCCAAATGCCATGAAAATGAAATATGATTTTTTCTAGAATATTTAAGAAAATATGGCACTGAACACACAACGAGAGGAGCCAGCACGTGGCCTCGAGGGCATAGGGCACGCCCCTGCCTCGAGGGCCCCACATGGCCCCCCTCCACTTATCCTTCCACCCATGCTCTTCTTCTTCCTCCCAAAAAAATCCCCAACCAGCTCAAACCCGAGTTCTAGCTCGTTTTGCTGCCATTTTCGATCTCCTTGCTCAAAGCACCATTCACCAAACTGTTTGGGGAGATTTTTCCTTAGTATGTGACTCCTCCATTTGTCCAATTAGTTTTTGTTCTAGTGCTTTATTTGTTGCAAATTTGTGCTGCTGTGGTGACCTTGTTCTTGAGCTTGCATGTCAAATTTTCTTGGTCCCAAGTAGTTCTAATGCATGATATAGCCTCTAGGCACTTATAGGAGTTGTTGCTATCAATCTTGTTGAGTTTGGTTAACTTTTATTGTGAGTTACTAAAAATTTCAGACATTTTCAGAAAAGGAAAATGTTAAAAAGATTATTGAGGGGCTCTTCCAGTAAGAGCTCAGAGGAGAAGAAGAAAGAAGATAATAAGAAGCCCAAGTATCATCTTCCTCACATGGCGGAAGTTCGACCGTGCGAATGGGCGTGTAATAATTTCATGATGTCCGCCGGTATTTATGAAGACTTTTGTTGGATGGCGAATAATGCAGGCCTCACCGACTTCCTCAACGACCAAAAAGAACAGTATATCTTACTCACCAATATTTTTACGCAAGGCTTTCAATTTCATTCTTGGAAAATACCACCTACGGTGGAGTTCCGCTTATATGATGTGAGTAAGGAGATATCACTGTTAGACTTTTGTGAAATATGCAAAGAACCCTTTCAAGGTAGACTTGATGAACCACGTCATGAAGACGTCGAAGGGTTTATTGATATGATAGCCAAAGGTGAAACTAGACAAGTTGTAAGAGCAAGAATCACTAGTATACACTTCCCTGTTCTGCGCTACTTTGCTTTATTTGCTAGTAGGTGTATAATTGGTCGCGGGAACAATGGGAATCTCAGTGCCCCTGATATCATCATTTTACGCCATGCCTTGTTTCGTGACACAACTTTTAGCTTGGGCGACGTTGTTGCCAAACGATTGAGTCTAAACCGCTCAAAGGGGCCCGTCTTTGGAGGCATCTTTGCTTCTCACCTTGCTGAACATTTTAATATACCTATTAGGCATCATGAGAAGGAAGAAAAAATTCTTGCCCCTGTTTATCTAGATTACAAGAGCATGGTAGCTCATGACTTTATTGTTAAAGAAAAAATATGCAGCTACTTTATAAATTGAGGTTTGATGAAATATACTGTGAAATTGTTACCTTGCCTGCACCATCTCTGTTTGATCTGTCCACAGGCAAGTACCTCATTACATCAGATGCCTTCTACAAGTACCAAGGCCAGGCACAAGCTTCAGAGCCTGAGCCACAACCACCATTTGATCCTTCTCGTCAATCTGTTTATGGATGGGATCTAGACGAGCTCGCCAACCAGTGGCATCCAAAGGACACATCTCAGTACACTGGAGGGAGTGGCTTCGATCCCTGGCCATAGACCAACTTAGGCCGAAAGCCTAAGCTTGGGGGAGTACGTGTTTCTCACCGACTTACATTCATGTTCACACTTATGCTAGTTGTCGGTGCTCACACTCTTTCACCGTACCATCCATGCTTAGTTTAAATTTCTTTTTCTTAGCCTTTTTCTTGTGTCTTAGAAAAACCCAGAAAAACAAAAAAATTATTAGTTGTAGCTTCTATCTAGTTTACTTTCTTTGCTTGTAGTAGTAACTAGAAATGAAAACCCAAAAAGATTTCTCGTTCTTCTTTTTGCTTGTTGGGAGCTTTCCCGTGTAAATAGTTTGTTTTCTTTTCTTTAGGGGTTGAGAGTAGAAGACCATGATTGAGAATGCTTAGTGGCTCTCATATGCTTTGTTGACTAATTTAATCTCGAGCCATATTACCTTGTCTTCTCTCTTGTATTAAAATGTCTGCAGATTCCAGGTTAGTCCAATGCACGTGCACTATTATTATTTTCCACACCGTTCTGTCGTGCGAGTGAAAGGCAATAAGGATGATATATTATGAACTAATTGAGATGAGAAAAGCTGGTATGAACTCGACCTCTTTTGTGTTTGTAAGTATGATTGCTCGTTATGAATGAAACATGTTTGCAATGACAATTAGAGATCATAGCAGCTTATGCCATGCTTAATTAGCTGAGATTAAAATGGTTGTGATGTGTTATGATAGGTGGTATCCTCCTCTGAACGATTTAAGTGACTTCACTTGGCACATGTTTATGCATGTAGTTGAAAAAAATCAACATAGCCTTCACGATATTTATGTTCATGGTGATTTATATCCTACTCATGCTTGCATTCATTGTTGATTAATTTTAATGCATGTTCATGACCGTTGTTGCTCTCTAGCTGGTCGCTTCCCAGTCTCTTTCTAGCCTTCACCTGTACTAAGCGGGAATACTGCTTGTGCATCCACTTCCATAAACCCCAAAGTTGTTCCATATGAGTCCACTATACCTTCCTATATGCGGTATTTACCTGCCGTTCCAAGTAAATTTGTATGTGCCAAACTCTAAACCTTCAAATGAAATTCTGTTTTGTATGCTCGAACGGGTCATGTGTCAACTAGGGCTGTCTATATCTTCCATGCTAGGTGGGTTATTCTCACGATGAGAGGACTCCGCTCATCATTCATGAGAAAATGGCTGGTAATCGGGATGCCCAGTCCCATGCTGAAATCATAATAATTAAACAAAACTCCCACAGGGCTGTTGCTTGTTTGGACGGTAACCCGTGGATTCGGCTGGCCGTGGAGTGTGCTTGCTGGTGGTTGGGGGAGTATAAACTTTACCGTTCTGTTTGGGAACCGCCTATAATGTGCGTAGCATGGAAGATATCGAGATTCTTGGTTGTTATGTTGACAATGAAAGTATACCGCTCAAAATGTTATTCAATATCTATTTAAAAATCGAGCTCTGGCACCTCTACAAATCCCTGCTTCCCTCTGCGACGGGCCTATCTATTTACTTTTATGCAGAGTCATCATCCTCTTATCAATGAGCACCAGTAGGAGAGCACCTCTGTCGTTGCATGTATTACTATTAATTTGCATTGATTATGATCATGACTGGATCTCTTTTACCATGAAAGTCTAGTCAGTCCTTGATCTTTAAAGGTGCTTTGCATGAGATACCATCCTGTTATATCATATCATGACTGTTTTGAGAAGTGTTGTCATCCGGGGTTTATTATTATTGCTCGCTAGTTGATTATGCCATTGATGTGAGTAGTCTTGAGACCTGAAAGTTATTGTGAATGTGGTTAGTTCATGATCTTTTTGAAAACCTGAATGCTTGCTTACATATTTACAACAACAAGACCAAACAGAGTTTGTCAAAGTTTTTCTTTATCACTTTTAGTTTATCAACTGAATTGCTTGAGGACAAGCAAAGGTTTAAGCTTGGGGGAGTTGATACGTCTCCAACGTATCTACTTTGCCAAACACTTTTGCCCTTGTTTTGGACTCTAACTTTCATGAGTTTAATGGAACTAACCCGGACTGACGCTGTTTTCAGCAGAACTACCATGGTGTTGTTTTTGTGCAGAAATAAAAAGTTATCGGAATCGCCTGAAAATCAATAGAGAATTATTTCAGAAAATATAAAAAATATCCTCGAGGGGCCCACGGGCTGTCCTCGAGGGTGGGGGGCGCGCCCCCCTGCCTCAATAGCACCCCGATGCCCCACCGACGTATCCCCAGGTCCTATATATTCCGTTTCGTGGAGAAAAAAAGGAGAAAGAATTATCGCGTTTTACCATATGGAGCCGCCGCCAATCCCTAATCTCTCTCAGGAGGGCTGATCTAGAGTCCGTTCGGGGCTCCAAAGAGTGGAGATCGTCGCCATCGTCGTCATCAACACTCCTCCATCACCAATTCCATGATGCTCACCGCCGTGCGTGAGTAATTCCATCATAGGCTTGCTGGACGGTGATGGGTTGGATGGGATCTATCATGTAATTGAGTTAGTTTTGTCAGGGTTTCATCCCTAGTATCCACTATGTACTGAGATTAATGTTGCTGTGACTTTGCTATGCATAATGCTTGTCACTAGGGCCCGAGTGCCATGATTTCAGATCTGAACCTATTATGTTTTCATGAATATATGTGTGTGCTTGATCCTATCTTGCAAGTATATAGTCACCTACTATGTGTTATGATCCGGCAACCCCGAAGTGACAATAATCGGGACCACTCCCAGTGATGACCATAGTTTGAGGAGTTCATGTATTCACTATGTGCTAATGCTTTGGTCCGGTACTCTAATAAAAGGAGGCCTTAATATCCCTTAGTTTCTAATAGGACCCCGCTGCCACGGGAGGGTAGGACAAAAGATGTCATGCAAGTTCTTTTCCATAAGCACGTATGACTATATTCGGAATACATGCCTACATTACATTGATGAACTGGAGCTAGTTCTGTGTCTCCCTAGGTTATAATTTCTACATGATGAATTGCATCTGACATAATTCCCCATCATCGATCCAATGCCTACGAGCTTTTCCCATATTGCTTGTTGCTTATTTACTTTCCCGCAACTACTATTACAAAAACTACAGAAACACTATCGTTACTTTTATTACTGCTAGTCTTCGATAGGACTAGATTCTCCCCCTCTTATTCTGGCATTCTGCATCTTAGTCCACAGATACTACCATTTTCATTGATACCGATGCATATGTAGTGTAGATCCTTGCTTGCGAGTACTTTGGATGAGTACTCACGGTTGCTTTGCTCCCCCTTTCCCCCTTCTTTCTTCTTGCTGGTTGATGCAACCAGATGGTGGAGTCTAGGAGCCAGATGGCACCATTGACGACTGCTTCTACCCCAACGGAGCCTACTACAACGTGGAGATAGTTGACGACCAGGAGTAGTTAGGAGGTCCCAGGCAGGAGGCCTTGGCTTTTCGGTCGTGTTGTTTTTGTGCTAGCCTTCTTAAGGCAAACTTGTTTAACTTATGTCTGTACTCAGATATTGTTGCTTCCGATGACTCTTGTGTATTCAAGCTTATGTATTCGAGCCCTCGAGGCCCCTGGGTTGTAATATAAAGCTTGTATTATTTTATTTGTGTCTAGAGTTGTGTTGTGATATCTTCCAGTGAGTCCCGGATCTTGGTCGTACACATTTGCGTGCATGATTAGTGTACGGTCAAATCGGGGGCGTCACAAGTTGGTACTAGAGCCGACTGCCTGTAGGAATCCCCCTTTCCAACTCCTTGGTCGAAGTTGAGTCTAGTATTTGAAAAACCGTTTTACTAACATGGCCGTGTGGCTTACGGGCCCACGTCGTCATTGGGTGGTATTAGGATCTTTTATTCCCCATCTTTACTCTGGGACTCTGATCTCTCTTCTATTCGGGTTAAATGATTTTGCTAAAATCTAACTTTAAGTTCTCGAAAATACTTTCTCCCAGAGAGCCCCTCATTCCAGATGATTGCCAGCTGCACCAGAAGACTCAGAAGATACTCTCCGATGTTCTCTTGAGACTTTGTGCCCAATGCTTTTGCAATTTCCTACCACCGAGATATCCCTATGGATTAATACTTACACCTGTCGCTCTTACAATTATTCCCAATTGCTCTTGTTATTACGAGGTACCCCGAAACATCTTCCTATATTCCGTATATCGATTGTGACACTGCTTTGCAGTTCATTGCCACATGAATACCCTTATGGATAATTCCTCGCATTTACCGAGTATCCACTCATCCCCCATTCATGTGTTTTACAAGTGACTGAAATATCATTCGACCTTCGGAAAATCCTGAGCCGCCTATTGCTCTTGAAATTCTTGCTTGCTTACATATGGTTATCCCCATAACTCTAGTAATCTTATTGACATCCTTTGTCATTATCATTTTGAGTCTATTGATTCAACATGATGCGAATGCTAGCAATCCTCGATCCTAGAATTTATCCTTCCGGCTCAAACGTCGTATTAAAGATGAGCTGGATCTCGAGCAATCAAATTGCCACCGGTTGTACTACCTAAGCCTACTAAACTTGTCCATCCTTAATCAGAACGTTTGCTTCTGATCCCTTGAATTGGAAATCATAATTCCTTCGCATTTAGACCTTGAATTAGTCAGTTGTTTCTGTAATCCAATGCCTTGCATTGTTTCTTCCTCTGGTTGTGCGCCGATGCTCACATCATCTCCCTTTTGGACTGTCCGATCCTTTGTTGAATTATCATCCAACAGTGTCTTTCGCCTACAAAAAAAACCTCGCGAAGTTCTTTCCCTGATATACAATGCCTTTGGTAAATGGTATCCTCTACTTTGACTACCAGGCTCTATTTTCGAGCTGGTGATAATAACATGCGAAGCTTGTGGTATAGGTTTCTAAGATGCCCCAATGGGCTGAACTTATGCCTTCCTTAATCTGTGTGAACCCAAAAGTTTTCCAAGGTTCATACTCCCCTGGTAATTCACCAGGCAAGTCTTGGCAATCAAATCTTTTTTTATAGGGCATTGAATGAAAGGTCATACATTGAACAAGTGGGAGTCAACCTTGAACTTTCTGTCCATGCCCATGTACACGGTGTGGATCTTATCACTGAGGCTTCTCTTAAAATTAATTATTACCTTGATATAAGATCAACTTATATCTGGGATCCGGCATTTTGCAATCGCGGTTTCGAGCATGCTCTCCTTTAAATACCATTTCTTGGACACGTTAAACCACTTGTCCTCTGCAGGTCAATGCACCTATCCAACCTCTATTATGATCTACCTTCGAGTATTACCCCGTAGTATCTCGATAATGTCACAGAACTATATTACTTCTTATGAGTTCTTCAAGTATTACTTCTCACCGATTCCAATTTGCCCCGGGTTCTGATTTATTAGCCACTCGAGAACACCGATAAGTGAATTGATTCCGCACTCCAATTAAATAGCTCTAAGTAATCTCCATTGCTTACGAGTTTATTAATTCTTCAAGTCATATCTAGCCTGATCGGCTATCTCATTATCGTGCATTTTTTTAACCGTGCTACCTGGCCCTTTTTCCAAGTGCACGTTCCACTCAAGGTTTACTTATGATTGTTCTCCTCTAACATACTATTGTATGTCCAGTGTTTTCATCTTGTTCACTTAAATGTAGAAATTCATGTCTAGGGGAAATCTGGAGGAATTGTTTCTAAGCCCGTCGGCCTCTTCCTCATCTTCCCTTGCTGAAATTGTATGACTTATTTTATAAGTTGTTTCCGATGGATCATGGTGTATCCAAAGTCTGACCTTTGCTTGAAGACCATGTCGGGGCTATCTCGAAGCCTGTTTGTGGTAGTCCGAAGATCCACAAGATCATTGTAAGCACAATGCCAAATGTTCTTGATCAATTATCCAAGAACGTTGGGTGGGTACATATCATAATTCTTATTACCCCTTTTATCTATACGGCCATGACTTTGATCTGCTGACACGTATATCATGCCCTGCTTAATCTTGGGGATGATTTACTCCTATTTCATTATGTTTAAACACATATTCCTTTCCATTTCTTTGTTTAATATTTCTTTGCTCTAAGCAGTAATAATTTTCTGCTTATGTAAACACCTTGGTGTACAACTCTATCATTAAGACCCTAGTACTATTGTTGATAACATTACGGTAACCTCCGATGGACGAGAACCTTACCTATTGACCCGCCTCGTTTCAACGAGCAGGAAGATGGTTCTCTTCGTCCCTCGCCCTTGGTACCGACGTTGTTGCCGACAGAACTGACAAGTTATGCTCTGACATGCCTTGCTACCATAACCGTGCAATATGTCAGTGTCCTTCTTACTTTTGAACCACATGGTGGGCCCATAACCCATAGTTCCATAGGATCGAAACCTGACTCTCCTGTACATCCTTGACTATGAAGTATCCTTTTCACTTGCCTTCGTATAGAATTCATGAGCCACCGTCCTAGAGACAATATATTCCTGTACAGACGCAATACTTATTCCATTGCACTGAACCCCCTTCACACTCTACTTGATGCATCGAACGATTGCTTACCCGTGTGAAAACTTTCGCACCCCCCCTATAATGCTCTCAAGGTGTTTCACGTATTCAACTCGAGAGACATTTTATGCTTCTTCCCCTGAGTTAATCGTCTGATGCTCAATCTTGTTAAAACCCGTCCTTATAGAGTTTCCTTTCTCATCCTTTCGTAAGTACGGCAAAGATCCTGTAAGGAGGACGTTGACTTCATCATGATGCCCTGATGCATCTAAATGAAGGCATCAACGAAAGGGATAAACTTCCTCGGGAAGGGCAACCAAGACCGTGAATATTCGTAAGAATTTCATAACAACTTCCTTGCCCCTTACTCTACCCCTTAAATCTCGGGACGAGATTTCTTGTAGTGGAGGAGATTTGTAACACCCCCAGTGACATGCTACAGTAATCCCCTGTTAATGGTGCCAGGTCAGCATATTACTGTTGCTAATCTTCACTTGATCCAAATCACAATTCAATTTCAAATCCAATCTAAAGTAAAAAAAATTCTTATTTGTCAGACATGAAATCTAAAATGTTCATCTTGTGGCATATAATCCATAACTAATATTGGTGGCGAACCAACATTTTATAACATGCCTTAATGCCCTAAAATGATTAAGTCAGTGCCCAAAACAACATTTTAATCCATTTGCATTTATGCAAAATTTCTAATGAATTCAATTGCCCACCAAACTTTTTATGACAGCTCTAAATATTGTAAGGTAATTATGTGGCACCACTTCTTTCTTTACAAGAGACATCTTGTGTCCGAACTTTTTGCAAAACAAGAAACATGAAAGAAAAGAAGAGGGAAAAATAAAACTGGGAAAAGGGGCCACAACCCCATGTCCTCTTGGGCCTCGGCCCACCTGAGGCCTGCCCACTCCGCCGTGGGGTTAAGACCGAGTCCTCCCTCTCCTGGTCAGCTCCCTAAGATCTTTTCCCTCTACTCCTCTTGTCCCGACTCCATATCCGCCTGGCCCGAGTGCGGTCCTCGCCGTCCACCGCGCTCCCC
>LR738710.1:837835043-837971259 GCA_902687465.1 Secale cereale
CCCCGCGGCGTTTGTCATCGCCGAGCCTCACAGTCGAGCCCAAGGGCTCCACCGCGGACTCCTCTTCCCCTTCAACGAAGCGTGCGAGCCGGAACGCCCCCCTGATGCCTCCCCGAGGTGCCCCCTCCTCGGACATCACCGCCCTCGTCGTCGTCTCCGGCCACCCCGAGCCCCCTCGAGCCCGCTGCCACCCCTACGGCTCGAGGTGAGCCCCTTCCTCTCCCATCTCTCCTCTGGCCTCCCCTACGGGCGCTAGCTAGCCCCGCAGCTCGCGCCCGCTGTGGCTAAATGTCAGGACCGGATTTTTGGGGTATTAAATCCCAAAAAATGGCCCTTGTGCTCACCAGCCCCAGGATTATTGTTAGCTGACGAGGCACCACTTGATACAGAAATTTCCAAGCAAGGTACAAATATGTAGTACAAGACCGTTTTGGTCTTTTAAGTACAACACAAGGTTTCTAGTGGCTGATGGCGGAAGCGGTCTGTCACTCGTCAACGTCTGTGGAACTCCATTTACCACGGGAACAGCTGACCAGGTTAAGTCCTATCTTCGCAAGGCTGCGATCACAGTTGCATAGGTTCTGGGTAGTCGTCATAACGCTCCTCTCCATGCAAGAAATCTTGCCAAGACAATAGCCAGGGACAAGCCAGTGAGTACTTTGAATGTACTCGCAAACATTATGAACATGGGTGAAATATAATCATGCTCGAGAATAATTGATGATCACTATGATATGACAGTCCACATTTCAAGCAGATCATTCGTATAAAAATGCATATGCAATCAGGGAGTGATAATAAAATAAATAGCGATCATGCCACAGTCGGGCGTCTGAGCGACACCACTTAAAGGGCTTATAAATAAAAGAAATAACAAACATGCCACAGTCGGGCGTCTGAGCGACACCACATAAATGGCTTACATGGAAAATAAATAACAAGCATGCCACAGTCGGGCGTCTGAGTGACACCACATAAAGGGCTTATAAGGGGAGATGAATAACAGGTATGCCACAGTCGGGCGTCTGAGCGACACCACATAAAGGGCTTATAAATAAAAGAAATAACAAACGTGCCATAGTCGGGCGTCTGAGCGACACCACATAAAGGGCTTATAAGAAAAATAAATAACAAGCATGCCACAGTCGGGCGTCTGAGCGACACCACAGAAAGGGCTTATAAAAGAAATAAATAACAATGAATATCCAGGAGGTAGAACCGTCCCAGGGATACACGTTAATTCAAATAATACAAATGGTTAATCCACAATAATAATCATAGTCACCATATGTCACAGGTCATAATCAATGTTCTGGTTCAGTAGTTTCTTCCTCCGAAGACCGACGCTAAGACCGACACTTGACCCATCCCAAACTGTAGTCCTAACCCAGGGACACGGCTATTCGAATAGATTTAATCTCCGCAGAGGGTGTACTCTTTACCCACGAATAACGGATTCCTTTAGTCCTTCTGGACTAATTCCGTCTACGGCCTTTTAATTTGAAGACACACCTTACCGCACACACCAGCATAACTTACCGGTGTCTGGAATCACCCACGGCACCTGTTAAGCCAAAATCTAAGTGGGGAGGCTACAACATCGACTAGGATGGGATCAAAAAATTTATAACGCGCGCAAAACTGGGGAAGCTATCCCCTTCGGCTCCAACCGAAAACACCCATGCCCCCAGACCAGGTGGCATGCCTACCGGATGCAGCCGGTAGCTTCCACCATGGCCTCTCTGTACGGTGTGTGCTAGAACCGGGGTCGACAATTTACTGAACCGTACCCTACCTGTAGCAGGGACAAGTGGTAGCACGAAACAAGTATGGGGGTTACTGGAACAAGACTCGATCTACGGTCGACTCAGGAGGTTCAAGCATCACTGGTATGATTAGCATAACCAATATATTCCACAACAGCAGTCGGAATCACCACCGGTCATGCCTCACCAAGCCATACCGGACTCCATCGTACCGACGGGGAGCTAGTGACAAGCTCGTGTCTACAAAAGATAGCGACTTTCACGGCTTTCTTCCGTTAGGCATGGAAGGCATACGAGGGGGATCACCGTCATGCATTTTAATCATTCGCAACAAGGGGTCTACCTCACGCACTCATGGGTATGATCATATCATCACATATGAAAGAAAACGAATGGATCCATATCGTTGTGATCGTATCAACATCATCCACATGCATTAGACCATGGTTCAAAAGTGCTTGCTTTCAAGTAGTGGGGGGGGGGTAAAGTGTATTCCAAAACTTTTGGAAGTTTCCTCCCTCTTCAAAATCCTATTTGAAAGAATATGAATTCAATACATAGTCTCCAAACAGCACAAAAACATTGTCTGGAAAATTTTCAAATAAATTTTAAAGTAAACTAGACCAAATTTGAGGAACAACAGAAAAAGAATCAATTCATTTGGATTTATAATTAAAAAGTTATAGCCAGTCAAAGTTTCAGTCAAACTCTGATTTTAAAATAATACAGAAAAGAAAACATTTCAAATAAGAATACACTTTCGGGTCAGGCGATACGTACTTCTGAGGTTTACGCTTCCACTTAAAACACGTGGAGGTGGGGATGTGTCGCTGACAGTGGGTCCATGGGGCCCACTGGTCAGGTTTGACCAGTCGCCTCTCCCTCCTCTTCCTCTGCCCGAGTGGAGGCGGGACTCCGGTGATCGTCGCCGACGAACGGAGGCTCCTCGAGGACATCCGAGGGCAGGAATGGATCCGCCAGACCGGGGCGGTCCTCCCGGTGGTCGTCGGTTCGTCGGAGGTGGAGGAAGTCACCGGCGGCGAGCTCCGCGACGGAGGAAGCTTCGGTGGATTTAGGGACTCGGGCTGTGGTGGTTCCTGGCTGCGATATAGAGGCTGGGCAGTTCTGCATGATCACGTGGAGTCGAACGATGGAGTCGGGAGGGCAGGGGAGGCTCTGGATGCATCGGAATGGACCGAAACGAGGCGGCGGCCGTGCTTAACGGAGACGGGGAAGACGGCTTTTCCCTGGCGATTGCGGGCTAGGGGAGCTCCATGGGGGTGGCCTGAGGCTACCTGAGGGCTTAGACGAGCTCGGGGGCCTCTTAAATAGCACAGCCATGTCGGTTCGCGACGGCCGTGGATAAGATCGCCGGCGACCGCCATTCTGTAGCTGTAAAGGGATGTGGCGGCGACGAGCGCTTGCTGATGAGCTCGAACAGCTCCAGAGGGCAGCTGGCGAGCGCGTGTGGCTTGGGCGGCGCTGTCCGGGGCAGGAGCTCACTGTGGCCGGCCGCTAGCCACCGTGGCCGACCTAACGACGACGCTGTAGGGTGCCAGGGGCGGCTTGGAGTGTTCTGGTGGGTGGATGAGGCCGGGTGAGGCTCTGCAGGCGAGCTAGGGCCAGGGCGCCACGCGGCGGCTCGGGCGCCCGCACGTGCAAAACGCACGCTCTAGGCGCGCCCAACGCACGCACACCATGTGCTCGATGAAATGCCAGCGCGTGCTAGAGGGCATAGGAGAGGCTGGGAATTAGCAGGCTTGGATTAGGGTTAGCTAGGAACTTAATGGACATACTGGTTAGGCAAAGTAAGCTGGTCCAATACACAGACCAGAAACTATGTCAAAACTGACCATGCATGCAAGGTGTTTGACAGATTGCCAGGAGCCTCTAGGCATTTCTTGGGGTGGCCAAAAACTTGATACCAATGACTCTTTAGATGATAAAGAGGGTGGTAAGGTCAGTTGGCCAAATCCAGAAACTTGTTAGTGTAAGTTTTGCAAAACTCCAGTTCTGGACAGAAGGAAAAGGGCATAATTGCATGGACCAAAGATGATCCAAATGCTCCCATCTCCTGGACTTAAGGGTTTTGCAGGAAGGACTACAAGTAGGAAAAAGCTTGTGGCTAAAGGAGCAAGTTAAACTAGGGTTGTAGTAGAAAGTGACAATCTGGACCAAAGAGCAACAGAGGATGTTTAGCTCAACTTTTCCAAAGAACACCCTGGGGTTTTTGCATGAAAGTGATGTAGGGGCTTCACCTGACATCCCGAAATTTTGGGTGGAATTTTTGGACAATTCCATCAGAGGGTTGTAGTGCAAACAAGCTCTAAAACAGAAGAAAATCACTTTAATTAATAAAGCTTAGGGAGAAAATAATAATGCAAATGAACCTACTGATGGAGGGTTTGTTTCTCTTGGTTAGGGCAATAAGTCCGAACAACATACTAACAATCTTTCACTAGGGCAAACGCTCCATAATATCAAAAGAAAGGAGGTTCTGAGAATCAAAGAAAACCCAAAAAAAGGTTGAAACTCCTGGTCAAATTTTCATTACTAAATTAATGCCAAAATTTTGGGGTGTTACACTAAAGCCTTACCGCAGCCATTCGTGCCCCAGCCCCCGCCCCCCGCGCAGCCCGCGACTGCCGCTGCTACCCCGCTTCCCCGCCAGCGCAGCTCGCCCCTGCTCACGCCGCCCGACCCGCGCCGAGCAGCGCTCGACGTGCTGCCAAGCGCCGCCGCTCCCGTCGTGCTCCGCCGTTGCCGCGCCTCCAGCAGCCCCCTCTGCGCGCCCGTGCCGCGCGTAGCACCGCCACCCGCCACGCTCCAGGCCTAGGCCGTGCTGCCGCCATCTACCCCACAGCCTCGCGTCCGAGGCGCAGCCCCTGCCGCGAGCCCCCGCTGCCGCCTCCTCCCTCCCTCTGCGCCCCCTTGCACGCCCGGCGCATCTCTCGCCGCGCCGAGCCACTCGCCCGGCGGCCACCTCCCTTGCTGGCCGCGCCCCTCCCGCAGGCCCCGACGCACCCGCGCCACGCCCCGGCGCCGCCCCCCTATTCGCCTCGATGGGCATACCCTGCCGCTGGCCGCCTCCGGGCGCCCCAGCGGCCTCCCCCGTGTCCGAGCGGGCTGTGGCCGTTTCCAGCCCCGACGGGCACACACGCCCGCCCCCTAGCGACCGTTAACCCGAGTGGCCTATGGGCCACTTTCCCGTGGGGCCCGCCCCTTAAAAGGTCTTTTAAAAAACAATAATAATAATTAATTAAATTAATTAATCTTATTTTATTGAACTAATAACTTAATTAGTCTAATTAAACTATTAGCTTAACTATCAGTCTATGACAGCGGGTCCCACGCGCCAGGTTTGACTTAGTCAACCTGTTAACCTGCTGACATCATGGTGATGTCATGCTGACATGTCCTTCCACTGTTCTTGATAATGTTGGACTTAATTACTTAAATAAATTCATAAAATCTTTTAAACTTAAAAAAACCATAGAAAATAATCCGTAACTCGGATGAAAAAGTTTTATATATGAAAGTTGCTCAGAATTGCGAGACAAATCCGAATACGCGCTCCATTCGTCCGCCACACGTCACTAGCATAGATAACATGCAACTTTCCCTCTCTGATTCATCTATCCGAAAACACAAAACATCGGGGAGACTTTCCCGGATGTTACCCCCCCTTCGCCGGTGTCGTGTACCACCGCGTTACAGCACCCTAGAAGTACGTGTTAACTTGCCGTGCTTACCAATGACCCCCCACATTGTCCTGACTGCCCTGCTGGATTATTAGAAGACCCGATCAACGGGATCGAAGACTAGGCCCCGACACCGCACATCACTTTCCCCTTAGTTGCTCGACACTACTGGGTTACTATCGAGTTCCGAGGGTGAGACCTCATCAGCAATTCTGATGTTAACCTTGTAGGTTATTTCATCGGTTGTGGTCATCGAGGGTGATTCCCCCTTCTCCACTCCCGGTAACGACAATGTCGTGCAACTCCTCAAGAGTGGACCTCGAGAGTGACTCCTCTTTCGTTCACCTTGACGATAAACATCAGTTGTAATTCCATCGAGGGTGATTTCCTCAGGTTTCCCTTTGGTGTCAGACACACAGTTACTATGGTTACTATGACTTTACACTGAACCTGGTTACTAAAGACGGGTCGACCCTGAGGGGTACCTGTGCGAGCTTAATTGCGAGTGATGTGTAGTCGGGTTGACCTGGAAGGTGCCCGCGAGGTAAATACGAGGCGTGGCCGGGCACACGCCCTTGCCGCAAGTTCTGGAGACGGGGCGATGGGGTCACATGATCATGAGTCTCTGCTCGTTACCGCGCGTTCCAAAGACACTAAACGGTTGGGATATTTGATCCAAGGGGCCTCTGGCCTGATAGCGCTAACCATCACGTGGGCATCGTATGGGCGTTCTACGTCGTATGCATCAGCCGAAGCTTAACTGATGTCATTGCGACTGAACGGCGGGCGCCGGGTTGGACTGGTTAGGCACCTACCTTTTTAAAGGAGGTTGCTAGGTCTGCTCACCAGCCGCGTACGCAACATGCAGGAGTTCCCGGAGCGATTGGCCCATGACCCCTGGGGGCATAGAGTTTAGTCTGGCGTGCATGACCTCTCTATTAAGCCTATGTCGGGATGCGGGATATTGTTTGGCCGAGGGCGGGCATGACCTGATGGTGTGTCCGGCCGGAGTTAAGCAAGCGTGATGGGTAAGTTGGTGCACCCCTGCAGGGAAGAAAACATCTATCGATAGCCTGTCCTACGGTAACGGACACTTGGAGTTGTATCCCGATCGCTACAACTAGAACTCGATGCTGAGACATTGTTTGGATATGTTGCTTCAGGAGTCGAGAAAGGATCCCGGAGCACTGGAACACCAAAATAAATATGACTTATGATATACTACTCTAATCCCCCTTGTTGTTGCAAGATGGTGGTTTGCAGAAGATGCTAGTCTTCGATAGAAATTGCTTCTCCCCCTCTTATTCTGGCATTCTGCAGCTTAGTCCACAGATACTACCCTTTTCATTGATACTGATGCATATGTAGTGTAGATCCTTGCTTGCGAGTAATTTGAATGAGTACTCACAGTTGCTTTGCTCCCCCTTTTCCCCCTTCTTTCTTCTTGCTGGTTGATGCAACCAGATGGCTGAGTCTCGGAGCCAGATGCCACCATTGACGACTGCTTCTACCCCGACGGAGCCTACTACTACGTGGAGGCAGTTGACAGCCAGGAGTAGTTAGGAGGTCCCAGGCAGGAGGCCTTGCCTTTTCGGTCGTGTTGTTTTTGTGCTAGCCTTCTTAAGGCAATCTTGTTTAACTTATGTCTGTACTCAGATATTGTTGCTTCCGCTGACTCTTGTGTATTCGAGCCCTCGAGGCCCCTGGCTTGTAATATAAAGCTTGTATTATTTTATTTGTGTCTAGAGTTGTGTTGTGATATCTTCCAGTGAGTCCCTGATCTTGGTCGTACACATTTGCGTGCGTGATTAGTGTACGGTCAAATCGGGGGCGTCACATCAGGCCACCGCAAGGCGTAAGACCCTACTCCTGCTTTGGTGGATTGCTGGTGGAATGAACGTGGTGGTGCATACTACACTTGCCCGGCCAGATGTGCCTCAGGGTCGCAGCGACTATGCGCGTATGGTGGCTTGGGTTCATCAACTTTCCAACCCCTCTTACGTGTGCCATGGGCCTCCTTTTATAGATTAAGGGGTCACCACAGTGGCAAAATGGTCATTATCAATTGATATGATAGCAAACAATGCTATCATACCTAACTCTGCGGGCTGACAGGGTGCATTAAATGCACCGCTTAGTGTCACATCACTGGTTGCCGAACATGTAGGGGAACGTAGTATTTTAAAATTTTCCTATGATCAAGCAAGATCTATCTACTAGATGCATAGCAACGAGAGGGGAGAGTGTGTCTACGTACCCTCGTAGACCGGGAGCGGAAGCGTCAAGTGACGCGGTTGATGTTGTCGAACTTCTTCGCGATCCAACCGATCAAGCACCGAACGTACGGCACCTCCGCGTTCAGCACACGTTCAGCTTGATGACGTCCCACGAGCTATTGATCCAGTTGAGCTTCACGGGAGAGTTTCGTCAGCACGACGGCGTGGTGACGGATATGATGTATTCACCGGCGCAGGGCTTCGCCTAAGCTCCGCGATGGTATGACCGAGGTGTGTTTCTGTGGAGGGGGGCACCACACACGGCTAAAACAATTCAACTTGTGTGTCTTTGGGTGCCCCCCTGCCCCCGTATATAAAGGAGCAAGGGGGGAGGCCGGCCGGCCCTTGTTTGGTGCGGCTAGGAGTGCAATCCTACTAGGAATAGGATTGCAATCCTATTCCTAGTAGGAATCACCAAAAGAAGGAAGAGAGGGAAAGGAAAAAGGGAGAGGTGGCGCCCCCCAATCCTAGTCCAACTAGGAACCCTAGGTGGGTCACCGGCCAGCCCTATGGGCTACCTCTCTCTTTCCCTTAAGGCCCACTATGGACCATCCCCCCTCGTAGGGGGTTCCGGTAACCCCCTCCGGCAATCCCGTTAAATCCGAAACTTTTCCGGAACACTTCCCGTGTCCGAATATAGTCGTCCAATTTATCAATCTTTATGTCTCGGACATTCGGAGACTCCTCGTCATGTCCGTGATCTCATCCGAGACTCCGAACTACCTTCGGTACATCAAAACTCATAAACTCATAATACCGATCGTCATCAAACGTTAAGCGTGCGGACCCTACGGGTTCGAGAACTATGTAGACATGACCGAGACTCATCTCCGGTCACTAACCAATAGCGGAACCTGGATGTTCATATTGGCTCCTACATATTCTACGAAGATCTTTTATCGGTCAAAACCGCATAACAACATACGTTGTTCCTTTTGTCATCGGTATGTTACTTGCCCGAGATTCGATCGTCGGTATCTCTATACCTAGTTCAATCTCGTTACTGGCAAGTCTCTTTACTCGTTCCGTAACACATCATCTCGTGACTAACTCATTAGTCTTTTGCTTGCAAGGCTTATTGTGATGTGTGTTACCGAGAGGGCCCTGAGATACCTCTCTGACACTCGGAGTGACAAATCCTAATCTTGATCTATGCCAACACCACGAATACTTTCGGAGACACCTGTAGAGCATCTTTATGATCACCCAGTTACGTTGTGACGTTTGATAGCACACAAGGTGTTCCTACGGTATTCGGGAGTTGCATAATCTCATAGTCATAGGAACATGTATAAGTCATCAAGAAAGCAATAGCAGTAAAACTAAACGATCATAGTGCTATGCTAACGGATGGGTCTTCTCTATCACATCATTCTCCTAATGATGTGATCCCATTGATCAAATGACAACTCATGTCTATGGCTAGGAAACATAACCATCTTTGATCAATGAGCTAGTCTAGTAGAGGCATACTAGGGACATACTGTTTTGTCTATGTATTAACACATGTACTAAGTTTCGGGTTAATACAATTCTAGCATGAATAATAAACATTTATCATGATATAAGGAAATAAATAATAACTTTATTATTTCCTCTAGGGCATATTTCCTTCAGTCTCCCATTTGCACTAGAGTCAATAATCTAGCTCACATCTCCATGTGATTTAATACCGATAGTTCACATCGTTATGTGATTAACACCCATAGTTCACATCGCCATGTGACCAACACCCAAAGGGTTTACTAGAGTCAATAATCTAGTTCACATCGCTATGTGATTAATACCCAAGAGTAATAAGGTGTGATCATGTTTTGCTTGTGAGAGAAGTTTAGTCAACGGGTCTGTCACATTCAGATCCGTATGTATTTCGCAAATTTCTATGTCTACAATGCTCTGCATAGAGCTACTCTAGCTATTAGCTCCCACTTTCAATACGCATCCAGATTGATACTTAGAGTCATCTGGATTTAGTGTCAAAGCTTGCATCGGCGTAACCCTTTACGACGAACTCTTTATCACCTCCATAATCGAGAAACATTTCCTTAGTCATCTAGTTACTAAGGATAATTTTGACCGCTGTACAGTGATCTACTTCTGGATCACTATTGTACCCCCTTGACAAACTCATGGCAAGGTACACAACATGTTTGGTACACAGCATGGCATACTTTATAGAACCTATGGCTGAGGCATAGGGAATGACTTTTCATTCTCTCTATATTTTTCTGCCATGGTCTGGCTTTGAGTCTTACTCAACTTCACACCTTACAAGTCAGGCAAGAACTTCTTCTTTGACTGATCCATTTTGAACTACTTCAAAATCTTATCAAGGTATGTACTCATCGAAAGTCTTATCAAGCGTCTTGATCTATCTCTATAGATCTTGATGCCCAATATGTAAGTAGCTTCACTAAGGTCTTTCTTTGAAAAACTCCTTTCAAACACTCCTTTATGCTTTCCAGAAAATTCTACATCATTTCTGATCGACAATTTGTCATTCACATATACTTATCAGAAAGGTTGTAGTGCTCCCACTCACTTCTTGTAAATACAGGCTTCACCGCAAGTCTGTATAAATCTATATGCTTTGATCAACTTATCAAAGCGTATATTCCAACTCCGAGATGCTTGCACCAGTCCATAGATGGATCGCTGGAGCTTTGCACATTTTGTTAGCACCTTTAGGATTGACAAAACCTTCTGGTTGCATCATATACAATTCTTCTTTAATAAATCCATTAAAGAATGCAGTTTTGTTATCAATTTGCCAGATTTCATAAATGCGGCAATTGCTAACATGATTCGGACAGACTTAAGCATCGCTACGGGTGAGAAAGTCTCATCGTAGTCAATTCCTTGAACTTGTCGAGAACCTTTCGCAACAAGTCGAGCTTTGTAAACAGTAACATTACCGTCAGCGTCGGTCTTCCTCTTGAAGATCCATTTATTTTCGATGGCTTGCCGATCATCGGACAAGTCAACCAAAGTCCACACTTTGTTCTCATACATGGATCCATCTTAGATTTCATGGCCACAAGCCATCTTGCGGAATCTAGGCTCATCATCGCTTCCTCATAGTTCGTAGGTTCATCATGGTCTAGTAACATGATTTCCAGAACTGGGTTGCTGTACCACTCTGGTGCGGAACGTACTCTGGTTGATCTACGACGTAGAAACTTGATCTGAAGTTTCATGATCATCATCATTAGCTTCCTCACTAATTGGTCTAGGAATCACTGGAACTAGTTTCTGTGATGTTCCACTGCCCAATTCGGGAGAAGGTACAATTACCTCATCAAGTTCTACTTTCCTCCCACTCACTTCTTTCGAGAGAAACTCCTTCTCTAGAAAGGATCCATTCTTAGCAACGAATATCTTGCCTTCGGATCTGTGATAGAAAGTGTACCCAACAGTTTCTTTTGGGTATCCTATGAAGATTTACTTCTCCGATTTGGGTTCGAGCTTATCATGTTGAAACTTTTTCACATAAGCATCGCAGTCCCAAACTTAAAGAAATGACAGCTTAGGTTTCTCGTCAAACCAAAGTTCATACGGTGTCATGTCCACGGATTTAGATGGTGCCCTATTTAACGTGAATGTATCTGTCTCTAATGCATAACCCCAAAAGCGATAGTGGTATATCAGTAAGAGACATCATCGATCGCACCATATCTAATAAAGCATGGTTATGACGTTTGGACACACCATTACACTGTGGTGTTCTAGGTGGCGTGAGTAGTGAAACTATTTCACATTGTTTTTACTGAAGGCCAAACTCGCTAACTCAAATATTTTACCTCTACGATCATATCGTAGAAACTCTTATTTTCTTGTTACGATGATTCTCCACTTCACTCTGAAATTCTTTGAACTTTTCAAATGTTTCAGACTTGTGCTTCATTAAGTAGATATACCCATATCTCCTCAAATCATCAGTGAAGGTCAGAAAATAACGATACCTGCCGCGAGCTTCAACACTTATTGGTCCACATACATCTGTATGTATGATCTCCAACAAATCTGTTGCTCGCTCCACAGTTTTGGAGAACGGAGTTTTAGTCATCTTGCCCATGAGGCATGGTTCGCAAGCACCAAGTGATTCATAATCAAGTGATTCCAAAAGTCCATCACTATGGAGTTTCTTCATGCGCTTTACACCAATATGACTTAAACGGCAGTGCCACAAATAAGTTGCACTATCATTATTAACCTTGCATCTTTTGGCTTCAATATTATGAATATGTGTATCACACGATCGAGATCCAACAAACCATTTTCATTGGGTGTATGACCATAGAAGGTTTTATTCATGTAAACAGAACAACAATTATTCTCTAACTTACATGAATAACCGTATTGCAATAAACATGATCAAATCATATTCATGTTCAACGCAAACACCAAATAACACTTATTTAGGTTCAACACTAATCCCGAAAGTATAGGGAGTGTACGATGATGATCATATCAATCTTGGAAGTACTTCCAATACACATCGTCACTTCATCCTTTAACTAGTTTCTGTTCATTATGCAACTCCTATTTCGAGTTACTACTCTTTAGCAACTGAACCAATATCAAATACCGAGGGGTTGCTATGAACACTAGTAAAATACACATCAATAATCTGTATATCAAATATACCTTTGTTCACTTTGCCATCCTTCTTATCCGCCAAATATCTAGGGCAGTTCCACTTCTAGTGACCATTTCCTTTGCAGTAGAAGCACTTGTTTCAGGCTTGAGTTTAGCTTTGGGTTTCTTCACGGGAGTGACAACTTGCTTGTCATTCTTCTTGAAGTTCCCCTTCTATCCCTTTGCCCTTTACTTGAAACAAGTGGTCTGGTTAACCATCAACACTTGATGCTCTTTCTTGATTTCTACCTTCGCCGATTTCAGCATCGTGAAGAGTTCGAGAATTACTTTCGTCATCCCTTGCATATTATAGTTCATCACGAAGTTCTACTAACTTGGTGATAGTGTCTAGAGAACTTTGTCAATTACTATCTTATCTGGAAGATTAACTCCCACTCGATTCAAGCAATTGTACTACCCAGACAATCTGAGCACATGCTCATTGGTTGAGCTATTCTCCTCCATCTTGTAGGCAAAGTACTGTCAGAGGTCTTATACCTCTCGACACGGGCATGAGTATGAAATACTAATTTCAACTCTTGGAACATCTCATATGCTCTGTGGCGTTTCAAAACGTTTTTGAAGTCCCGGTTATAAGCCGTAAAGCATGGTGCACTAAACTATCAAGTAGTCATCATATCGAGCTTTTGTCAAAACGTTCATAACGTCTACATCTGCTCCTGCAATAGGTCTGTCACTTAGCGGTGCATCAAGGACATAATTCTTCTGTGCAGCAATGAGGATAATCCTCAGATCACGGAACAATTCCGCATCATTGCTACTAACATCTTTCAACTTGGTTTTATCTAGGAACATATGAAAAATAAACGGGGAGCAACATCGCGAGCTATTGATATACAACATAGATATGCTAATACTACCAGGACTAAGTTCATGATAAATTAAAGTTCAATTAATCATATTACTTAAGAACTCCCACTTAGATAGACATCCCTCCGGTCATCTAAATGATCATGTGATCCAAATCAACTAAACCATGTCCGATCATCACGTGAGATGGAGTAGTTTCAATGGTGAACATCTTATGTTGATCATATCTACTATATGATTCACGCTCGACCTTTCGGTCTCCAGTGTTCCGAGGCCATATCTGCATATGCTAGGCTCGTCAAGTTTAACCCGAGTATTCTACGTGTGCAAAACTGTCTTACACCCGTTGTATTTGAACGTAGAGCTTATCACACCCGATCATCACGTGGTGTCTCGGCACGACGAACTTTCGCAACGGTGCATACTCAGGGAGAACACTTATACCTTGAAATTTAGTAAGGGATCATCTTATAATGCTACCGTCGTTCTAAGCAAAATAAGAAGCATAATAAGATAAACATCACATGCAATCAAAATATGTGACATGATATGGCCATCATCATCTTGTGCTTTTGATCTCCATCTCCAAAGCACTGTCATGATCACCTTCGTCACCGGCGCGACACCTTGATCTTCATCGTAGCATCGTTGTCGTCTCGCCAACTATTGCTTCTACGACTATCGCTATCATTTAGTGATAAAGTAAAGCAATTACATGGCGATTGCATTTCATACAATAAAGTGACAACCATATGGCTCCTGCCAGTTGCCGATAACTTTACAAAACATGATCATCTCATACAAAACCGTATAACTCATCATGTCTTGACCATATCACATCACAACATGCCCTGCAAAAACAAGTTAGACGTCCTCTACTTTGTTGTTGCAAGTTTTACGTGGCTGCTACGGGCTTAGCAAGAACCGTTCTTACCTACGCATACAAAACCACAACGATGTTTCGTCAAGTATGTGCTGTTTTAACCTTCACAAGGACCGGGCGTAGCCACACTTGATTCAGCTAAAGTGAGAGAGACAGACACCCGCCAGTCACCTTTAAGCAACGAGTGCTCGTAACGGTGAAACCAGTCTTGCGTAAGCGTACGCGTAATGTCGGTCCGGGCCGCTTCATCTCACAATACCGCCGAAGCAAAGTATGACATGCTGGTAAGCAGTATGACTAGTATCGCCCACAACTCATTCTGTTCTACTCGTGCATATCATCTACGCAAAGACATGGCTCATGATGCCACTGTAGGGGAACGTAGTATTTTAAAATTTTCCTACGATCACGCAAGATCTATCTACTAGATGCATAGCAACGAGAGGGGAGAGTGTGTCTACATACCCTCGTAGACCGAGAGCGGAAGCGTCAAGTGACGCGGTTGATGTTGTCGAACTTCTTCGCTATCCAACCGATCAAGCACCGAACGTACGGCACCTCCGCGTTCAGCATACGTTCAGCTTGATGACGTCCCACGAGCTCTTGATCCAGTTGAGCTTCACGGGAGAGTTTCGTCAGCACGACGGCGTGGTGACGGATATGATGTATTCACCGGCGTAGGGCTTCGCCTAAGCTCCGCGATGGTATGACCGAGGTGTGTTTCTGTGGAGGGGGGCACCGCACACGGCTAAAACAATTCAACTTGTGTGTCTTTGGGTGCCCCCCTGCCCCCGTATATAAAGGAGCAAGGGGGGAGGCCGGCCGGCCCTTGTTTGGTGCGGCTAGGAGTGCAATCCTACTAGGAATAGGATTGCAATCCTATTCCTAGTAGGAATCACCAAAAGAAGGAAGAGAGGGAAAGGAAAAAGGGAGAGGTGGCGCCCCCCAATCCTAGTCCAACTAGGAACCCTAGGTGGGGCGCCGGCCAGCCCTATGGGCTGCCTCCCTCTTTCCCTTAAGGCCCACTATGGACCATCCCCCCTCGTAGGGGGTTCCGGTAACCCCCTCCGGCAATCCCGTTAATTCCGAAACTTTTCCGGAACACTTCCGGTGTCCGAATATAGTCGTCCAATATATCAATCTTTATGTCTTGGACATTCCGAGACTCCTCGTCATGTCCGTGATCTCATCCGGGACTCCGAACTACCTTCGGTACATCAAAACTCATAAACTCATAATACCGATCGTCATCAAACATTAAGCGTGCGGACCCTACGGGTTCGAGATCTATGTAGACATGACCGAGACTCATCTCCGGTCAATAACCAATAGCGGAACCTGGATGTTCATATTGGCTCCTACATATTCTACGAAGATCTTTTATCGGTCAAAACCGCATAACAACATACGTTGTTCCTTTTGTCATCGGTATGTTACTTGCCCGAGATTCGATCGTCGGTATCTCTATACCTAGTTCAATCTCGTTACTGGCAAGTCTCTTTACTCGTTGCGTAACACATCATCTCGTGACTAACTCATTAGTCTTTTGCTTGCAAGGCTTATTGTGATGTGTGTTACCGAGAGGGCCCAGAGATACCTCTCCGACACTCGGAGTGACAAATCCTAATCTTGATCTATGCCAACACCACGAATACTTTCGGAGACACCTGTAGAGCATCTTTATGATCACCCAGTTACGTTGTGACATTTGATAGCACACAAGGTGTTCCTACGGTATTCAGGAGTTGCATAATCTCATAGTCATAGGAACATGTATAAGTCATGAAGAAAGCAATAGCAGTAAAACTAAACGATCATAGTGCTATGCTAACGGATGGGTCTTGTCCATCACATCATTCTCCTAATGATGTGATCCCGTTGATCAAATGACAACTCATGTCTATGGCTAGGAAACATAACCATCTTTGATCAATGAGCTAGTCTAGTAGAGGCATACTAGGGACATACTGTTTTGTCTATGTATTCACACATGCACTAAGTTTCCGGTTAATACAATTCTAGCATGAATAATAAACATTTATCATGACATAAGGAAATAAATAATAACTTTATTATTGCCTCTAGGGCATATTTCCTTCAGAACAAGGCATGCCTGGCTGTCTTACCAGCTACACATCTGCTCCCTTGACACGTCGTCGGACGGGTGTCCTTTGTGGGTTTCTTCCATAGGAAATGACTGCCATGTGGCAAATGGCTGCCACTTAATCCCTTCGTGGCTTGACACCGCATAGATTGATGACGTGAGTCGTGCTAGAGTGGTTGGCGGGGTGGTTTACCCCCGCGACCCCGGCAGGCTCCACCGGGGAACCTTTGATAGCTTGTTTCTCGTGGTGGCCTTGCCCTTTGCCGGGCTCGCCTGCCTGGCAAGGGAGGCTCTTCTCTTGTCGATATGCCATTCTTCTGGCTTAACCTTGGTCTCTCTGGTTGTGTGTTGGTTCTCTGAATTTCTTGGTTTTTCGATCTTGGGCTCGAGCTGGTGCTTCAACCTTGGTCTTGTGTCTGTGCACAGTTGGGCAACAGACCCAGGGTTTGTTTCTCCGACAGAAGCCCTCGTGCCTGCCCCGAACGAGCTCTTGAGCGTCGTCGGGGTAGGGCCTAATAAGTGCACATGCATGATTGCTGAAGGGGTTGGCCCCTTGAGATTTTCATCGCTGCTTCATATGTCTTGATTTCGGGGACGGTTTCTGACTTCCCCATTGATAACCCACAAGTGTAGGGGATCACTTGTAGCCTCTTTTTATAAGTAAGAGTGTTGAACCCAACGAGGAGCTAAAGGTAGAACAAATATTCGCTCAAGTTATATCGACCACCAATACAACTCTACGCACGCTTGACTTTTACTTTACTTAGAACAAGTATGAAACTAGAAGTAGTTTGTAGTTTTTGTGGGATAGGTTTGCAAGATAATAAAGAGCACGTTAATAAAACTAGGGGCTGTTAACATAAAGACACAACTAAAGTTAATATAGTGAGTGTGGAAAAGTGGTGGTAGGAGTTGCGAAATTTCCTCTAAGAAATTGCCTACGTTACTAGACCAATAGCAAGTTTTATGTGGGAGAGGCCACTGCTAGCATGTCATCCCTTACTTGGAATTCTATGCACTTATGATTGGAACTATTAGGAAGCATTCGCAACTACTAACGTTCATTAAGGTAAAACCCAACCATAGCATTAAGATATATTGGTGCCCCTTCAATCTCGTATGCATCAATTTCTATGCTAGGTTGAAGCTTCTGTCACTCTTGCCCTCCAATACGTAGTCCTATCAACATACAACTAACCCTATGGTGTGATCCATGCGCGCGCTCATATGATGGGCACCAAAGGACAACAACATAACCACAAGCAATTTAAACCAATCATAGCAATTCACCAATCACCAATAGGACAACGAAAATCTACTTAGACATCATAGGATGGCAACACATCATTGGATAATAATATGAAGCATAAAGCACCATGTACAAGTAGAGGGAACATCGGGTTACGGGAGAGTGGACCGCTGTAGATAGATGGGGGAAGGTGATGGATATGTTTGCTAAGATGAAGGAGGTGTAGTGGTAGATCGTTGTCACATGATGATGGCCCCGGTGGCACTCCGGTGCCACCGGAAGCGAGGGGGGGAGAGCCCCCCTCCTCCTTATTATTCCTTGACCTTCTCCATAGGTGGGAGAAGGGTTTCCCCTCTGGTCCATGGTCTCCATGGCGTGGGAGGGGCAAGAGCCATTCCGAGATTGGATTTGTCTCTCTGTCTCTCTCTGTTTCTTTGTTCCCAAATTCTGGCCCTTCACCGTTTCTTATATTCCCAGAGATCCGTAACTCTGATTGGGCTGAGTTTTTGACACGATTTTTATCCAGATATTAGCTTTCTTGCGGCAAAAGAAGGGCATCAATCACCTTACGATGTGGCCACGAGGGCCCAGGGAGCGCCTGCCCCTGGAGGGCATGCCCCTGAAGGAAATATGCCCTATAGGCAATAATAAAGTTATTATTTATTTCCTTATATCTTGATAAATGTTTATTATTCATGCTATAATTGTATTAACCGGATACTTAGTACATGTGTGAATACATAGACAAAACAGTATGTCCCTAGTATGCCTCTACTAGACTAGCTCATTGATCAAAGATGATTATAGCCATAGACATGAGTTGTCATTTGATCAACGGGATCACATCCTTAGGATAATGATGTGATGGACAAGACCCATCTGTTAGCTTAGCACTATGATTGTTTAGTTTTACTGCTATTGCTTTCTTCATGACTTATACATGTTCCTATGACTATGAGATTATGCAACTCCCAAATACCGAGGAACGCCTTGTGTGCTATCAAACGTCACAACGTAACTGGGTGATTATAAAGATGATCTACAGGTGTCTCTGAAGGTGTTCGTGGTGTTGGCATAGATCAAGAATAGGATTTGTCATTCCAAGTGTCAAAGAGGTATCTCTGGGCCCTCTCGATAATACACATTATAATAATCCTTGCAAGCAAATGACTAATGATTTAGTCACGAGATGATGTATTACGGAACAAGTAAAAAGACTTGCCGGTAACGAGATTAACTAGGTATGGTGATACCGACGATCGAATCTCAGACAAGTAACATAACGATGACAAAAGGAACAATGTATGTTGTTATGCGGTTTGACCGATAAAGATCTTCGTAGAATATGTAGGAGCCAATATGAGCATCCAGGTTCCGCTATTGGTTATTGATCGGAGATGAGTATCGGTCATGTCTACATAGTTCTCGAACCCGTAGGGTCCGCACGCTTAACATTTGATGACGATCGGTATTATGAGTTTATGTGTTTTGATGTACCGAAGGTAGTTCGGAGTCCCGGATGAGATCGGAGACATGACGAGGTGTCTCGAAATGGTCGAGACATAAAGATCGATATATTGGATGACTATATTTGGACATCGGAAAGGTTCCGAGTGATTCGGGTATTTTTCGGAGTACCGGAGAGTTACGGGAATTTGCCGGGGAGTATATGGCCCTTATTGGGCTTTAGGGGAAAGGGAGAGAGGAGGCTGCGCCCCCATGGCTTGGTCTGAATTGGACTATGGAGAGGGGCTGCACCCCCTCCTTCCTTCTCTTCTCTTTCCCTTTCCTTCTCTCCCACTCCTACTACTTGGAAGGGCTCCTAGTTCTACTAGGAAAGGGGGAATCATACTCCCGGTGGGAGCAGGACTCCCCTAGGGCGCGCCATAGAGAGGGCCGGCCCTCCCTCTCCTCCACTCCTTTATGTACGGGGGTAGAGGAACCCCATAGACACACAAGTTGATCAGTTGATCTCTCCCAACCATGTGTGGTGCCCCCCTCCACAGTAACACACCTCGATCGTATCGTTGCAGAGCTTAGGCGAAGCCCTGCGACGGTAACTTCATCATATCCATCACCACCCCGTCGTGCTGACGAAATTCTCCCGTGAAGCTCAACTGGATCAAGAGCTCGTGGGAGATCATCAAGCTGAACGTGCGCTGAACGCGGAGGTGCCGTACGTTCAGTACTTGATCGGTTGGATCGCGAAGAAGTTCGACTACATCAACCGCGTCACTAGACGCTTCCGCTTCCGGTCTACGAGGGTACGTAGACACACTCTCCCCTCTCGTTGCTATGCATCTGGTAGATAGATCTTGTGTGATCGTAGGAAAATTTTGAAAATACTTCGTTCCCCAACAGTGGCATCATGAGCCAGGTCTATGCGTAGATGATATGCACGTGTAGAACACAAGTTAGTTTTGGACGATACTAGTCATACTGCTTACCAGCATGTCATACTTTGCTTCGGCGGTATTGTGAGATGAAGCAGCCCGGACCGACATTACGCGTACGCTTACGCGAGACTGGTTTCACCGTTATGAGCACTCGTTGCTTTAAGGTGACTGGCGGGTGTCTGTCACTCTCACTTTAGCTAAATCAAGTGTGACTACGCCCGGTCCTTGTGAAGGTTAAAACAGCACATGCTTGACTAAACATCGTTGTGGTTTTTGTATGCGTAGGTAAGAACGGTTCTTGCTAAGCCCGTAGCAGCCACGTAAAACTTGCAACAACAAAGTAGAGGACGTCTAACTTGTTTTTGCCGGGCATGTTGTGATGCGATATGGTCAAGACATGATGAATTATACGGTTTTGTATGAGATGATCATGTTTTGTAAAGTTATAAGCAACTGGCAGGAGCAATATGGTTGTCTCTTTATTGTATGAAATGCAATCGCCATGTAATTGCCTTACTTTATCACTATGCGGTAGCGATAGTCGTAGAAGCAATAGTTGGCGAGACGACAACGATGATACGATGAAGATCAAGGTGTCGCGCCGGTGACGAAGGTGATCATGATGGTGCTTTGGAGATGGAGATCAAAAGCACAAGATGATGATGGCCATATCATGTCACATATTTTGATTGTATGTGATGTTTACCTTATTATGCTTCTTATTTTGCTTAGTACGACGGTAGCATTATAAGATGATCCCTTACAAGATTTCAAGGTATAAGTGTTCTCCCTGAGTATGCACCATTGCGAAAGTTCGTCGTGCCGAGACACCACGTGATGATCGGGTGTGATAACCTCTACGTTCAAATAAAACGGGTGTAAGCCAGTTTTGCACACGCAGAATACTCGGGTTAAACTTGACGAGCCTAGCATATGCAGATATGGCCTCGGAACACTAGAGACCGAAAGGTCGAGCGTGAATCATATAGTAGATATGATCAACATAAGATGTTCACCATTGAAAACTACACCATCTCACATGATGATCGGACATGGTTTAGTTGATTTGGATCACGTGATTATTTAGATGACCAGAGGGATGTCTATCTAAGTGGGAGTTCTTCAAGTAATATGATTAATTGAACTTTAATTAATCACGAACTTAGTCCTGGTAGTATTAGCATATCTGTGTTGTAGATCAATAGCTCGCGATATAGCTCCCCGTTTATTTTATATGTTCCTAGAGAAATATAAGTTGAAAGAGGTTAGTAGCAATGATGCGGACTAGGTCCGTGATCTGAGGATTATCCTCATTGCTACACAGAAGTATTATGTCCTTGATGCACCGCTAGGTAACGAACCTATTGCAGGATCAGATACAGACGTTATGAACGTTTGACAAGCTCGGTATGATGACTACTTGATAGTTTAGTGCGCCATGCTTTACGGCTTATAACAGGGACTTCAAAAATGTTTGGAACGCCACAGAGCATATGAGATGTTCCAAGAGTTGAAATTAGTATTTCATACTCTTGCCCGTGTCGAGACGTATAAGACCTCTGACAGTACATTGCCTACAAGATGGAGAAGAATAGCTCAACCAGTGAGCATGTGATTATGACGGGAAGTTCTCTGACAGTACATTGCCTACAAGACCTCTGACAGTACATTGCCTACAAGACCTCTGACAGTACATTGCTTCTCGTCGAATATAAAGGGAATAATAAACATGGAAGAGAAAAAGTTCCAGAACATAAAGTCTCATGACTGCCACGTGATAATGACGCAACTGCTTCCGGTTGCATTGAGGGGGCTTCTACCGGAAAACGTTCGATTAGCCATTGTGAAGCTATGTGCATTTCTCAATGCAATCTCTCAGAAGGTAATCGATCCATAAATCATACCAAGGTTAGAGAATGATTTGGTGCAATGTCTTGTCTGTTTCGAGTTGGTGTTCCCACCATCCTTCTTCAACATCATGACGCACGTCCTAGTTCACCTATGCGAAGAGATTAACGTTTTGGGTCCTGTATTTCTACACAATATGTTCCCCTTTGAGAGGTTCATGGGAGTCTTAAAGAAATATGTTCATAACTGTGCTAGGCCAGAAGGAAGCATCTCCAAGGGCTATCACAATGAGGAGGTCATTGAGTTTTGTATTGACTTTATTCCTGACCTTAAGCCGATTGGTGTTCCTGAATCGCGGCATAATGGCAGACTGGATGGAAAAGGCACGCTAGGAGGGGAACAAATAATATGTATGGATGGACATTCTCTCACTGAAGCACACTACATAGTTCTACAGAATTCCTCCTTGGTGGCTCCGTATATGGATGAACACAAGAATTTGCTACGCTACAAACACCCGGAGCGGTCTGATGACTGGATTACACGTGATCAAACCAGGAGTTTCGCCAGCTGGTTGCAGACACATACCATGCATGACACCTCTATTGAAGATGAACTGTACTTGTTGTCCCAGTTACCATCTTCGAATATAATGACTTCCAAAGGGTACGAGATAAATGGTAATACATTTTACATCGCCCAAGATAAGAAAAGCACCAACCAAAACAGTGGTGTCCGCTTTGATGCAGAAACCAAGACGGGAAAGGAAACATATTATTGTTATATACATGACATATGGGAACTTGACTATCGACGTGGTTTGAAGGTCCCTTTGTTTTGGTGCAAATGGGTCAATATGACACGAGGCGGGGTAACAGAAGACCCGCAGTACGGAATGACAACAGTGGATCTCAACAATCTTGCATATGCAGACGAACCATTTGTCCTAGCCAATGATATGGCACATGTTTTCTATGTGAAGGACATGTCTACCAAGCCAAGAAAAATAAAAGATAAGGAAGCGAATGCATCGTACGATGAGACAAAGCGGCACATAGTTCTTTCTGGGAAGAGAAACATTGTGGGAGTGGATGACAAGACAGACAAGTCAGAAGATTATGAAAATTTTGATGAAATTTCTCCATTCACAGTGAATATTGACCCGAGCATCCCGTTAAATGATGAAGATTTTCCATGGTTACGACGCAAAGGGACACACGCGAAGAAAAAGTTTCACACCCAAAGATCTGGGATGTGATCGGCTTCACTATCATCACTTTCTTCTGTGTTTCACACCCAGAAGGGAATCACTGTAATAGTTAGGGTAGTTATGTGTTTTGGCATTTGAAACACGAAGAAATTTTATGTGCAAACAAATTCTTTCATGCCTTTACTGATTTTTAAAGTTAAGTTATTCACAAACTAGTGATTCACACTAATTTCAAATAATTCAAAATTTAAACTATTCAAATTTGAAAACTACGGGCACTAACAGAAAGTTTGTAATTTTTTGTACCTAAAGCAAAAATATTCACAAAGAAACTCTAAATACACAAAAAAACAACTCAAAATAGATATATTTGCGGCAATGTTAGATAGATAAATTTTAGATATAGAAATGTTAGTTAGATATAAAACGAAATACCATATAAAAAAATTGTTTGCGCGCTATCTAGTGGGCCTGCAAGGCCCTGGGCCTGTATTTGCATGCCCATAAATGCCCAGCAGACTCACAGGGCAGCGCGGCAAAGTTAGGCCCACAAGCCTGCAGTAGAGAGGAGCTCGAAGTAGCAGCCGCTGCGGGGTTTATAAACCAGTGCGGCTGCCCCTCGGCTAGCGAGGTCGGACTAAACTTGCCGCACCGCACCTGCACCAGTGCACCCCCTTTAGTACCGGGTCGTGGCACCAACCGGTACTAAAGAGGTGTCTTTAGTACCGGTTGGAGCCACCAACCGGTACTAAATGTCCATCCTATATAAGAGAACACTTCAGAAATATTTAGCTTCTCATCTGCTTCTTCTCCTCTACACCGTCGCCCGCCGCCCCCGTCTCCATATCCCTCGTCGCCGCGCCCATCGCCGCCCCGTCCCCGTCGTCACCGCCCCGTCCCCGTCGTCGTCGCCGTGCCCGTCACCGTCCCCGTCGCCGCGCCCGTCGCCTTCCCCGTCGCCGCCCCCCGTCGCCTCTCGCCTCGCCGGTGAGCACACACACACACATACATTTTTTTATTTTTTAGTTATAGAAATAGTTATAAAAATGTTAGAAATTTTTCTTTTTTTAGTTATAGAAATAGTTTGTTATATAGCATTGTTAGAAATGTTAGAATTGTTAGAATTTTTTTTTCTGTTTTTAGTTATAGAAATAGTTATAAAAAAGTTAGAATTGTTAGAAATTTTTCTGTTTTTTAGTTATAGAAATAGTTATAAAAAAGTTAGAAATTTTTCTTTTTTTTAGTTCTAGAAATATTAGAAATGTTATACAAATGTTAGTTATATATATAGAAATGTTATAATTTTTTTCTTCTGTTTTTTAGTTATAGAAATATTAGAAATGTTATAGAAATGTTAGTTATATAGCATTGTTAGAAATGTTATAGAAATGTTAGTTATATAGAAATTTTAGAAATTTTAGTTATCAAAATCCAATCATTAAAAAAATGTTACTTTTTGCGGGCATATAGCTAGTATTTGTTCTCGACGATGCTCGGCCCGCATCCTTGCCGTCGACCCGTCCGCGACGACGTCTGGCTGACCCATGTCCGGGACTGGGCTCCGCCAGGCTGGCACTGGGAGGTGCTGCCTGGAGGGGCACGCCGCTTGATGAGGGACCCGGCCCTGGGTCCCGTCGTCGACCCTGATCTCGTTTGGTGGCGTTTGCGTGGGCCAGTTTCGGTGCGGAGGGAGCCGGCCCCGCCGGAGGTGGTACGTCGCCGTGTCAGGGAGGAGGACGAGCACGTCCATCGCTACATGGTTGCGTTAGAGGGCGGCAGTTTCTCCAATACCTGGCAGTTTCTTTAGGGATCTCACTTCAGCTATGATCCTGTGAGGGTTCCTTCTCTTTGGGTGTCCACCGCCCGCGCCGCAGGAACCGCGAGTGTCCTAGATTCTTCTGTAGTATTCGATCTTTATTAGCCACCTAGCCAGTGATGTATTCGATATTATATATTATTCGAGACGATGTATTCGAGATTATATATTATTCGAGACGATGTATTCGATATTATATCTATTATTCGAGACGATGTATTCGAGATTATATCTATTATTCGAGACGATGTAATTTGAATACTAAATTGTTTTATATTTCTTTTGGATTAGTTAAATAAAAGCTATGGCGGACAATACCGGCAGAGAGGGAGAACAGACCCTGTTCGATATGATACACAATCCTCGCAGGCTAGATGATGATCGGAATGAAGAAGATTATGACGGCTCCGAATTTCTAAACAACACCGGAGAGGATGATATGAAATTCGATCGCGACGACCGAATTGATGATGTCATGAACTACGATTATGATGATGACAAAAAAATGTTGATCTTGAAACAACAAAGACCAGCGAGGTATATATATTTATATAAGCAGGCACATCTGGTGATCATCACATGTTTTACATGAGTTGAAGATATATTAACGAATCGATCTTTCTTCTTTCAGCCATCCGGATCGAGCAAATCTTCAGGCCACAGGACGAAACGAGGCCCGAACAAAAAGTTGAAGGAGGGCGTAAAGTACAATATCGAGGCAATCAGACCTAATGGCGAACCATTAGCGCCTAAGAATATTGCGGACAAGTTCATTCGTTAGTGTAGAGTTCTTGTTAAGGACCAACTCCCGATCTCCCTTCAAGAATGGAGAGAGCCAGCAAAGCCACGTCCAGATCTTACTTTTGTCGACGACAAACAAAAAAGTCTGCTTTGGGATACTCTCATGGAACATTTGACCCTACCAGATCATTTCACAGAAGCAGATGTGCAGAAACTCAAGGATGCTGCTCTTAGGAAGATGGCGGTTGCATTCAAGAACCACAAGAATCGTGAATGGGACAAGTACGTCAAGGGAGGAAGGAAGACTCCAATATTCGAGGGAACACTACAGAAGCAAAGTGCTCATTGGGACGATTTCATGAAATTCAAGGATTCAGAATTAGCAAAGGAACGGTCGAGAATAAACAAGAAGAATGCCGAAAAAAGGATAAGTTCCATAAGCTGGTGCCAGGTGGCTACGCGGTGGCAATGCCTAAGTGGGATAAGTTTGAGAAAGAGATGGAGAATGCAGGTGTCACTCCGGTTACTAGGAGCTGGCCCCCCAGGTGCAGGACTTGGTTCTATGCGCATGGGGGGAGTTGGACCCGAAGACATGCAAAGTTTCGATGAAGGCATGTCTGAAAGGAGCCGACGATAAGATACTTGTTGCAATAGAAGAGGCTCGATCGGGGGTGTTCCAGCCCAACGGAGAGAACGACGAGCTTACACGTGCCCTGGGAAATCCTGAACACCCGGGAAGAACACGAGGCAAGGGCGCTATTGCGTGGTATGAGGGGTTTTCGGACTGGAACGCCGACTGCAGAACCCGTGCGAGAAGGAAGATTGCGGAGGAGAAGCGGAGGAAGATGGAGGAGGAGCAGAGGAAGCTGGACTATGAACGTCTTCAAGGCCTAGAATCAAAGCACGCGGACTAGGCAGTCAAATTCCAGTGGCAGCAGGAGCAGATCGACTCACTTAGCCAGCAAAGGGGCTCTCAGCAGCTGCAGCAGCTAGCGGATGATCCAGCATTGGATACCACCGCCCCATCCATGCCGAGAAGCAGTGTGGTTCCGCCCCGGGTGACGCAATGCTGGATAGATACCCCGTGGATGATATCACGGAGAACACTAACTGCGAGCTACACTTCAAAATGAAGAACATATCCATGAAGGTGGCGGACGCCGTTTCTTTTACAAATCCCCCGAGGCAACCTTCCATTGCAACCCGATTCCAGCAGGCTATGCTCGTGTCTTGGTTGATGAGGTGGTGGACCAATATTCGGGGCTAGAGCTTGACATTCTCGGAGGTGACGAGGAGCAGACATTCGGAGAGGCCAAACATCGTATCATCCTATGGAGAAAGTATTGCATCATCTTTCGAAGGCCACCGACACCGCGTCAGCCGACTCCTCGTCGAAGTCCGCCACCGAGTCAGTAGACTCCCGCTCCTGCAAGTCCACCAATGCATCAGGCCACTCCTCCTCCTCCAAGTCCGGCAAAGCGTCAGTCCACTCCTCCTCCAAGTCCGACACAGCGTCAGACGTCCACTCCTCCTCCAAGTCCGGCACAACTTCAGGCCACTCCTCCTCCAAATCCGGCACAGCTTCAGGCCACTCCTCCTCGTCCAACTCAGCCACATCAGCCGTCTCCGCCGCCTCAGCAATCGCAGATGAGACACCCCGCAGCTATGGTGCGTAGCGGTACGAGTCGAGGCAGTACAGGAAGTACAGGCGGAGGCAAGCGATATAAATATTATCCAAGCCTCACTGATCTTCCTCAGAGGGCTTACGACAGGACCGAGGAGCAAACCAAGGCCATAGTGCGGGCAGAAGTGGACGCCCATTTTGGACTGAAACCGCCACCACCGCCAAGGGAGAAAGTGCCTGAGGAAAAGATTGACCACTTCATTCGTATGGCTCAACCACCAGCTCCCAAGCCTGTTGACACAGACTATGAGCGCCACATCAGGAAGTTAAATCGAGCACGCTACAGAAGGAGGCGAGCTCGAGCTCGAGCAAACAACAAGCAGCTGTCAAAAAATGCGGGAAAACTATTCCCCAGCTGGGAGAACAGGTGGCGCAATCGATCCGCTCGCTTGTTGTGCCAACAACACGTGAGAGTACGCGCGCCCAATATTATTGTGGGCAAACAGTTTACATTCCCGAGGTGGGCAATGTGGTAATAACCGAGGAGCATATAACGCAGGCTGAAATTCTCAACATCACTGTTGGAAAACTCCTCGAGATTGAGCCCATGCCTGTGCTTACAGAGGAGGAAAAAACGGAAATATGTCCGGGGCGAACCTTTGGTCAAGCCAGACGAGATCAAGAAGCTCCCAACGAGAATGTATGAATTGCATCAATGGTACATGGACATTACCAAGAGTTCCAATAGAGAGTCCCTCATGGTGGAAGTCAAGAAGGATCATTACTACCATGAGAAAGCTGTGACCGTTGAGTATAATGAACTTTTTCAGTTATACAATCAAGACGCACTCGACAAATCTATCATCAGTTGCTATTATCTGTAAGTGATTTCTTTCTATAATTTAAGTCTCAAGCTAGCTGTAGTGATCCTTTTGATCAATCATTACCTGTAATTATCCTCACTATATTCTTTTCTGTGGTATTATGCAGGATGAAGATGTATGAAATGAAAAATGGTGGACTCTATGGCATTGTATTCATTGACCCAAACACCGTTAATGAATACAGATGGAAAATAGATAAATATCATGAAAATCATGTAGAGGACAGCATGCTAGAGTTCTTGAAGTGCCTCAAATACAATGAAGATATACTACTTCCTTACAACTTCAAGTGAGTCACACTGTCTTGTACTACAAATTCTCTGTTTTTGCCTACTAGCTAGCTACATGTTTTTGCTTACATATGTCCGCTTAATTAAGACATCCAAACGTGTGTGCATGCAGATTTCACTGGATCTTGTGTATCATTAAAGTTGACGCCGGAACAGTTGAAGTACTCGACTCACTACTTAAAAAACAAAGTGACTACACCATCTTGTTTCAGATAGTCAACAGGTAACTTCAATCATTATTAACTATATATGTCGGCCTATTTAGTTCGTCATTTCCTAATATGAACTATTTAATAACCCATTTATTCATTTTCTTTGTCGGCGGGCAGGCCTTGGGCAAGGTTCACCAGCGTCACTCCAGGCGAATGGAAACAAAGACTGCAATGGTTTCGACCCAAGGTAAGTAATTAAGTAGTACTAGCTAGCTAGCTAGCTGCCATTATTTCTTTAATTATTATGCTTGATTAATTATTATTTGAACAAATTCCATTCTCGTAAAGGCCCTGAAGCAGGCGCAGGGGACTGATCTGTGTGCATACCGCGTTTGCGAGAACATTCGCATGATGGCATCCGAAAGGAGCAGATCTCAAAGACAGGAATGGGTACGTTTGTCAGAACACTATTCACAATTTTTACACCATTATCGATATCTAGTCACACAACTAATAAACATGCATATTGATCTCCTTCTTAACAGTTCACAGAGGTGCGGGACAAGCTCCTAGAAACGGAGCGCGTACAAGCACTTCAAGAAGAAATAGCTGGATTTTTGCTCGACCAGGTCATTGATCCGAAGGGAGAATACCATTACCCGCTACCGCCCCCATGAACCACTTCCAATTGTCATCGTGCTCCAAAGGCACCGATTAGGCTAATGTCACTAGCTCCAAAGGCAACATGTAGGGGAAATTGTATATAGCTATACATGTGTGTATGTGTGAATTGGTGGTTTGTGAGACATTTGATGATATATATATATATATGCATAACGTGTACAATGTGTAGTAGTAAAATACCAGCAAACGAAAAAGAATTAAATGGAAAACACAAAATTAAATGAAAAAGAAATCATAAAACCAAAAACCCCCCAAACCTTGTAGTACCGGTTGGTTTTACCAACCGGTACTAAAGGGCTCCCGGCCCCCGGAGCTGGCTCATGCCACGTGGTTGCCCTTTAGCACCGGTTCGTGCTAAACCGGTACTAAAGGAGGGGGGGGGGCTTTAGTGCCCACACTTTAGTGCCGGTTATGGAACCGGTACTAAAGGGCCTTACGAACCGGTGCTATTGCCCGGTTCTGCACTAGTATACTCTCGAAAACTGTTGCGATCCCCTACACTTTTGGGTTATCAAGACTATTTTCTGGCGCCGTTGCAGGGGAGCATAGCTCTATTCTTTAAGTCAGTTGGGATTTATATCTGTTTATCACTATGAAGAATTTGAAGGACTCAAAAACCAAGATCTTACCCTCAACTACGAGGGGAGGTAAGGAACTGCCATGTAGCTCTGCACTTGATCCTCCTTCTGTTATGAGTAAACTTGCGACACCTACTCCTGCTATTGAATCTGATATGTCGTATGTTCTTGATGATGCTACTTCTTCTATGTATGATGAAACTACCTCTATGCCTGATACTGTTCCACTAGTTGAATTTCTAGATGACCAATTTGCTAAGGTTAGGGAGAGTGCAAATGTTGATGATATTTATGAAAGTGATGATGAAACTACTCCCAATACATATGAATTTCCTGTTGTGCCTGAGGGTTATGTTATGGATGAAGAAACTGCTAGAGACTTTCTTGCTTGCAATGATAGATATGATCTTAAGAAATTATTAGCTAAGCTGAAAGAAAAGTCCTTGAATGCTAGAATGAAACATGACCCTGCTTTTGCTACTTCACCTATATGTGTCGCTGATAAGGATTATGAATTATCTTTTGATCCTGAGTTAATTACTTTGGTTAAATCTGATCCTTTCCATGGCTATGAGTCTGAAACTATTAAAACTGAAGAAGAGAGTCTCCCACAAGCTTGGGGGAGGCTTCTCTAGTTACTTAATGCTTTGCCTAATCATCCTCTTGAGATGCATGATATACTTGATGTCTTTTATAATGGACTAACCGATACTTCCAGAGACCACCTGGATAGGTGTGCTGGTTGTGTTTTCAGGGAAAGAACAGTGGAACAAGTTGAATTACTATTGAATAATATGCTGGCCAATGAAAATAATTGGACACTTCCTGAACCATCCCTAAGCCAACTCCGAAGAAAAGAGGTGTTCTATTTCTCAGTCCCGAAGATATGCAAGAGGCAAAGAAATCTATGAAAGAAAAAGGTATTAAAGCTGAAGATGTTAAGAATTTACCACCTATTGAGGAAATACATGGTCTTGATAACCCGACACAGGTAGTAAAGGTAAATTCTCTTTGTAGATTTGATGAAGGTGATATTCCTCGTTATAAGTCTGTTAGCTAATGCTTAGATAAGTTTGACAATTTTATTGTGAAACAAGAAAACTTCAATGCTTATGTTGGTAGACAATTACAACACAATGCCTATATGATTGAACGCTTGGGTGATTATTTGTCTAGTGCTAAAAGTGAACTGAAACTTATTAGTAAACATGCTTCCATGGTCACCACTCAAGTATCACAAGTACTTAAGGCTCAAAATGATTTGCTCAATGAATTGAATAGTAAGAATAATGACTATGCTGTTAGAGTTGCTACTAGAGGTGGCAAAATGACTCAAGAACCTCTGTATCCTGAAAGCCACCCTAAGAGAATTGAGCAAGATTCTCAGAGAGCTAATTTAGATGCACCTAGTTCTTCTAAGAAGAAGAAAAAGAAAAATGATAGGACTTTGCATGCTTCTAGTGAACCTGTAGCTCGCCCACCTGAGAATCCCAATGATATATTTGTTTGTGATGCTGAGACACTATCTAGTAATGAACATGAACCTAGTGATAATGCTAATGATGATGTTCATGTCGATGCTCAACCTAGAAATGATAATGATGTAGAGATTGAACCTGCTGTTGATCTTGATAACCCACAATCAAAGAATCAATGTTATGATAAGAGAGACTTTGTTGCTAGGAAGCACGGTAGGGAAAGAGAACCATGGGTTCAGAAACCCATGCCTTTTCCTCCGAAACCTTCCAAGAAAAAGGACGATGAGGATTTTGAGCGCTTTGCTAAAATGATTACACCTATCTTTTTGCGTATGCGTTTGACTGATGTGCTTAAAATAAATCCTTATGCTAAGTATATGAAAGATATTATTACCAACAAAAGAAAGATACCTGAAGTAGAAATCTCCACCATGCTTGCTAATTACACTTTTGAGGGTGGAATGCCTACGAAATTAGGAGATCCAGGAGTTCCTACTATACCTTCCTCCATTAAGAGAAACTATGTTAAAACTGCTTTGTGTGATCTTGGAGCCGGTGTTAGTGTTATGCCTCTCTCTTTATATCGTAGACTTGACTTGAGTAAGTTGACACCTACTGAAATATCTTTGCAAATGGCTAATAAATCAACTGCTATACCTATCGGTATTTGTGAGGATGTGCCTGTTGTAGTTGCAAATGTTACTATTCTAATGGACTTTGTTATACTTGATATTCCCGAGGATGATAGTATGTCTATTACTCTTGGAAGACCTTTTTTGAATACTACAGGGGCTGTTATTGATTGCAACAAAGGCAATGTCACTTTTCATGTCAATGGTAATGAGCATACGGTACGCTTTCCGAGGAAACATCCTCAGGTCCATAGCATCAACTATATTGGAAAAACTTCAACAATTACTATTGGAGGTTTTGAGTTTCCTATTCCTACTATCAAGAAGGCATATGACATACTTATTGTTGGGGAAATACATATCCCCGTTGAGGTAACATAGTGTTATTCGAAAATTCTCCGGTTTCATGTTACTCGGAAAGAGTATATTAAAAAGACCTGATCAACCTTGTTAATGGATTTTTTTTATGAACATGGGATAGGTGAATCTAGATGGCACAAACCTTCTGTACCCTCATTTTACTTTCGGTTAATTAGGATTAATAAAACAAAAATAGAATTGTCTGTCTATTTCCAGACTTATCCGTGCAATAAAAAATATCCCGCTAATAAAAGTTCTCCAAATGCCATGAAAATGAAATATGATTTTTTTCTAGAATATTTAAGAAAATATGGCACTGAACACACAACGAGAGGAGCCAGCACGTGGCCTCGAGGGCACAGGGCACACCCCCTACCTCGAGGGCCCCACATGGCCCCCCTCCACTTATCCTTTCACCCATGCTCTTCTTCTTCCTCCCAAAAAAATCCCCAACCAGCTCAAACCCGAGTTCTAGCTCGTTTTGCTGCCATTTTCGATCTCCTTGCTCAAAGCACCATTCACCAAACTGTTTGGGGAGATTTTTCCTTAGTATGTGACTCCTCCATTGGTCCAATTAGTTTTTGTTCTAGTGCTTTATTTGTTGCAAATTTGTGCTGCTGTGGTGACCTTGTTCTTGAGCTTGCATGTCAAATTTTCTTGGTCCCAAGTAGTTCTAATGCATGATATAGCCTCTAGGCACTTATAGGAGTTGTTGCTATCAATCTTGTTGAGTTTGGTTAACTTTTATTGTGAGTTACTAAAAATTTCAGAAATTTTCAGAAAAGGAAAATGTTAAAAAGATTATTGAGGGGCTCTTCTAGTAAGAGCTCAGAGGAGAAGAAGAAGGAAGATAATAAGAAGCCCAAGTATCATCTTCCTCGCATGGCGGAAGTTCGACCGTGCGAATGGCCGTGTAATAATTTCATGATGTCCGCCGGTATTTATGAAGACTTTTGTAGGATGGCGAATAATGCAGGCCTCACCGACTTCCTCAACGACCAAAAAGAACAGTATATCTTACTCACCAATATTTTTACGCAAGGCTTTCAATTTCATTCTAGGAAAATACCACCTACGGTGGAGTTTCTCTTATATGATGTGAGTAAGGAGATATCACTGTTAGACTTTTGTGAAATATGCAAAGAACCCTTTCAAGGTAGACTTGATGAACCACGTCATGAAGACGTCGAAGGGTTTATTGATATGATAGCCAAAGGTAAACTAGACAAGTTGTAAGGGCAAGAATCACTAGTATACACTTCCCTGTTCTGCGCTACTTTGGTTTATTTGCTAGTAGGTGTATAATTGGTGGCGGGAACAATGGGAATCTCAGTGCCCTGATATCATCATTTTACGCCATGCCTTGTTTCGTGACACAACTTTTAGCTTGGGCGCCGTTGTTGCCAAACGATTGAGTCTAAACCGCTCAAACGGGCCCGTCTTTGGAGGCATCTTTGCTTCTCACCTTGCTGAACATTTTAATATACCTATTAGGCATCATGAGAAGGAAGAAAAAGTTCTTGCCCCTGTTTATCTAGATTACAAGAGCATGGTAGCTCATGACTTTATTGTTAAAGAAAAAATATGCAGCTACTTTATAAATTGAGGTTTGATGAAATATACTGTGAAATTGTTACCTTGCCTGCACCATCTCTGTTTGATCTGTCCACAGGCAAGTACCTCATTACATCAGATGCCTTCTACAAGTACCAAGGCCAGGCACAAGCTTCAGAGCCTGAGCCAGAACCACCATTTGATCCTTCTCGTCAATCTGTTTATGGGTGGGATCTAGACGAGCTCGCCAACCAGTGGCATCCAAAGGACACATCTCAGTACACTGGAGGGAGTGGCTTCGATCCCTGGCCATAGACCAACTTAGGCCGAAAGCCTAAGCTTGGGGGAGTACGTGTTTCTCACCGACTTACATTCATGTTCACACTTATGCTAGTTGTCGGTGCTCACACTCTTTCACCGTACCATCCATGCTTAGTTTAAATTTCTTTTTCTTAGCCTTTTTCTTGTGTCTTAGAAAAACCTAGAAAAACAAAAAAAATTAGTTGTAGCTTCTATCTAGTTTACTTTCTTTGCTTGTAGTAGTAACTAAAAATGAAAACCCAAAAAGATTTCTCGTTCTTCTTTTTGCTTGTTAGGAGCTTTCCCGTGTAAATAGTTTGTTTTCTTTTCTTTAGGGGTTAAGAGTAGAAGACCATGATTGAAAATGCTTAGTGGCTCTCATATGCTTTGTTGACTAATTTAATCTCGAGCCATATTACCTTGTCTTCTCTCTTGTATTAAAATGTCTGCAGATTCCAGGTTAGTCCAATGCACGTGCACTATTATTATTTTCCACACCGTTCTGTCGTGCGAGTGAAAGGCAATAAGGATGATATATTATGAACTAATTGAGATGAGAAAAGTTGTTATGAACTCGACCTCTTTTGTTTTTGTAAGTATGATTGCTCGTTATGAATGAAACATGTTTGCAATGACAATTAGAGATCATAGCTGCTTATGCCATGCTTAATTAGCTGAGATTAAAATGGTTGTGATGTGTTATGATGGGTGGTATCCTCCTCTAAACGATTTAAGTGACTTGACTTGGCACATGTTTATGCATGTAGTTGAAAAAAAATCAACATAGCCTTCACGATATTTATGTTCATGGTGATTTATATCCTACTCATGCTTGCATTCATTGTTGATTAATTTTAATGCATGTTCATGACCGTTGTTGCTCTCTAGCTGGTGGCTTCCCATTCTCTTTCTAGCCTTCACCTGTACTAAGTGGGAATACTGCTTGTGCATCCACTTCCATAAACCCCAAAGTTGTTCCATATGAGTCCACTATACCTTCCTATATGCGGTATTTACCTGCCGTTCCAAGTAAATTTGTATGTGCCAAACTCTAAACCTTCAAATGAAATTCTGTTTTGTATGCTCGAACTGGTCATGTATCAACTAGGGTTGTCTATATCTTCCATGCTAGGTGGGTTATTCTCACGATGAGAGGACTCCGCTCATCATTCATGAGAAAATGGCCGGTAATCGGGATGCCCAGTCCCATGTTGAAATCATAATAATTAAACAAAACTCCCACAGGGCTGTTGCTTGTTTGGACGGTAACCCGTGGATTCGGCTGGCCGTGGAGTGTGCTTGCTGGTGGTTGGGGAACCGCCTATAATGTGCGTAGCATGGAAGATATCGAGATTCTTGGTTGTTATGTTGACAATGAAAGTATACCGCTCAAAATGTTATTCAATATCTATTTAAAAATTGAGCTCTGGCACCTCTACAAATCCCTGCTTCCCTCTGCGAAGGGCCTATCTATTTACTTTTATGCAGAGTCATCATCCTCTTATCAAAGAGCACCAGTAGGAGAGCACCTCTGTCGTTGCATGTATTACTATTAATTTGCATTGATTATGATCATGACTGGATCTCTTTTACCATGAATTAGAATGTCTAGTCAGTCCTTGATCTTTAAAGGTGCTTTGCATGAGATACCATCCTGTTATATCATATCATGACTGTTTTGAGAAGTGTTGTCATCCGGGGTTTATTATTATTGCTCGCTAGTTGATTATGCCATTGATGTGAGTAGTCTTGAGACCTGAAAGTTATTGTGAATGTGGTTAGTTCATGATCTTTTTGAAAACCTGAATGCTTGTTTACATATTTACAACAACAAGACCAAACAGAGTTTGTCAAAGTTTTTCTTTATCACTTTTAGTTTATCAACTGAATTGCTTGAGGACAAGCAAAGGTTTAAGCTTGGGGGAGTTGATACGTCTCCAACGTATCTACTTTGCCAAAAACTTTTGCCCTTGTTTTGGACTCTAACTTTCACGATTTTAATGGAACTAACCCGGACTGACGCTGTTTTCAGCAGAACTACCATGGTGTTGTTTTTGTGCAGAAATAAAAAGTTATCGGAATCGCCTGAAAATCAACGGAGAATTATTTCAGAAAATATAAAAAATATCCTCGAGGGGCCCACGGGCTGTCCTCGAGGATGGGGGGCGTGCCCCCCTGCCTCGAGGGCACCCCGATGCCCCACCGACGTATCCCCAGGTCCTATATATTCCGTTTCGTGGAGAAAAAAAGGAGAAAGAATTATCGTGTTTTACGATATGGAGCCGCCGCCAATCCCTAATCTCTCTCGGGAGGGCTGATCTAGAGTCCGTTCGGGGCTCCAGAGAGTGGAGATCGTCGCCATCGTCATCATCAACCCTCCTCCATCACCAATTCCATGATGCTCACCGCCGTGCGTGAGTAATTCCATCATAGGCTTGCTGGACGGTGATGGGTTGGATGGGATCTATCATGTAATTGAGTTAGTTTTGTCAGGGTTTCATCCCTAGTATCCACTATGTACTGAGATTGATGTTGCTGTGACTTTGCTATGCATAATGCTTGTCACTAGGGCCCGAGTGCCATGATTTCAGATCTGAACCTATTATGTTTTCATGAATATATGTGTGTGCTTGATCCTATCTTGCAAGTATATAGTCACCTACTATGTGTTATGATCCGGCAACCCCGATGTGACAATAATCGGGACCACTCCCAGTGATGACCATAGTTTGAGGAGTTCATGTATTCACTATGTGTTAATGCTTTGGTCCGGTACTCTATTAAAAGGAGGCCTTAATATCCCTTAGTTTCTAATAGGACCCCGCTGCCACGGGAGGGTAGGACAAAAGATGTCATGCAAGTTCTTTTCCATAAGCACGTATGACTATATTCGGAATACATGCCTACATTACATTGATGAACTAGAGCTAGTTCTGTGTCACCCTAGGTTATAATTTCTACATGATGAATTGCATCGGACATAATTCCCCATCACCGATCCAATGCCTACGAGCTTTTCCCATATTGCTTGTTGCTTATTTACTTTCCCGTAGCTACTATTACAAAAACTACAGAAACACTATCGTTACTTTTATTACTGCTAGTCTTCGATAGGACTAGATTCTCCCCCTCTTATTCTGGCATTCTGCATCTTAGTCCACAGATACTACCATTTTCATTGATACCGATGCATATGTAGTGTAGATCCTTGCTTGCGAGTACTTTGGATGAGTACTCACGGTTGCTTTGCTCCCCCTTTTCCACCTTCTTTCTTCTTGCTGGTTGATGCAACCAGATGGTGGAGTCTAGGAGCCAGATGGCACCATTGACGACTGCTTCTACCCCAACGGAGCCTACTACAACGTGGAAACAGTTGACGACCAGGAGTAGTTAGGAGGTCCCAGGCAGGAGGCCTTGGCTTTTCGGTCGTGTTGTTTTTGTGCTAGCCTTCCTAAGGCAAACTTGTTTAACTTATGTCTGTACTCAGATATTGTTGCTTCCGCTGACTCTTGTGTATTCAAGCTTATGTATTCGAGCCCTCGAGGCCCCTGGCTTGTAATATAAAGCTTGTATTATTTTATTTGTGTCTAGAGTTGTGTTGTGATATCTTCCAGTGAGTCCCTGATCTTGGTCGTACACATTTGCGTGCATGATTAGTGTACGGTCAAATCGGGGGCGTCACAAGTTGGTATTAGAGCCGACTACCTGTAGGAATCCCCCTTTCCAACTCCTTGGTCGAAGTTGAGTCTAGTATTTGAAAAACCGTTTTACTAACATGGCCGTGTGGCTTACGGGCCCACGTCGTCATTGGGTGGTATTAGGATCTTTTATTCCCCGTCTTTACTCTGGGACTCTGATCTCTCTTCTATTCGGGTTAAATGATTTTGCTAAAATCTAACTTTAGGTTCTCGAAAATACTTTCTCCCAGAGAGCCCCTCATTCCAGATGATTGCCAGCTGCACCAGAAGACTCAGAAGATACTCTCCGATGTTCTCTTGAGACTTTGTGCCCAATGCTTTTGCAATTTCCTACCACCGAGATATCCCTATGGATTAATACTTACACCTGTCGCTCTTACAATTATTCCCAATTGCTCTTGTTATTACGAGTTACCCCGAAACATCTTCCTATATTCCGTATATCGATTGTGACACTGCTTTGCAGTTCATTGCCACATGAATACCCTTATGGATAATTCCTCGCATTTACCGAGTATCCACTCATCCCCCATTCATGTGTTTTACAAGTGACTGAAATATCATTCGACCTTCGGAAAATCCTGAGCCGCCTATTGCTCCTGAAATTCTTGCTTTCTTACATATGGTTATCCCCATAACTCTAGTAATCTTATTGACATCCTTTGTCATTATTATTTTGAGTCTGTTGATTCAACATGATGCGAATGCTCGCAATCCTCCATCCTAGAATTTATCCTTCCGGCTCAAACGTCGTATTAAAGATGAGCTGGATCTCGAGCAATCAAATTGCCACCGGTTGTACTACCTAGCCTACTAAACTTGTCCATCCTTAATCAGAACGTTTGCTTCTGATCCCTTGAATTGGAAATCGGAATTCCTTCGCATTTAGACCTTGAATTAGTCAGTTGTTTCTGTAATCCAATGCCTTGCATTGTTTCTTCCTCTGGTTGTGCGCAGATGCTCACATCATCTCCCTTTTGGACTGTCCGATCCTTTGTTGAATTATCATCCAACAGTGTCTTTCGTATACAAAAAAAACCTCGCGAAGTTCTTTCCCTGATATACAATGCCTTTGGTAAATGGTATCCTCTACTTTGACTACCATGCTCTGTTTTCGAGCTGGTGAGAATTACACGCGAAGCTTGTGGTATAGGTTTCTAAGATGCCCCAATGGGCTGAACTTATGCCTTCCTTAATCTGTGTGAACCCAAAAGTTTTCTAAGGTTCATACTCCCCTGGTAATTCACCAGGCAAGTCTTCGCAATCAAATCTTTTTTTATAGGGCATTGAATAAAAGGTCATACATTGAAGAAGTGGGAGTCAGCCTTGAACTTTCTGTCCATGCCCATGTACACGGTGTGGATCTTATCACTGAGGCTTCTCTTAAAATTAATTATTACCTTGATATAAGATCAACTTATATCTGGGATCCGGCATTTTGCAATCGCGGTTTCGAGCATGCTCTCCTTAAAATACCATTTCTTGGACACGTTAAACCACTTGTCCTCTGCAGGTCAATGCACCTATCCAACCTCTATTATGATCTACTATCGAGTATTACCCCGTAGTATCTCGATAATGTCACAGAACTATATTACTTCTTATGAGTTCTTCTTCATGTATTACTTCTCACCGATTCCAATTTGCCCCGGGTTCTGATTTATTAGCCACTCGAGAACACTGATAAGTGAATTGATTCCGCACTCCAAATAAATAGCTCTAAGTTATCTCCATTGCTTACGAGTTTATTAATTCTTCAAGTCATATCTAGCCTGATCGGCTATCTCATTATCGTGCATTTTTTTAACCGTGCTACCTGGCCCTTTTTCCAAGTGCACGTTCCACTCAAGGTTTACTTATGATTGTTCTCCTCTAACATACTGTTGTATGTCCAGTGTTTTCATCTTGTTCACTTAAATATAGAAATTCATGTCTAGGGGAAATCTCGAGGAATTGTTTCTGAGCCCGTGGGCCTCATCCTCATCTTCCCTTGCTGAAATTGTATGACTTATTTTATAAGTTGTTTCCGATGGATCCTGGTGTATCCAAAGTCTGACCTTTGCTTGAAGACCATGTCGGGGCTATCTCGAAGCCTGTTTGTGGTAGTCCGAAGATCCACAAGATCATTGTAACCACAATGCCAAATGTTCTTGATCAATTATCCAAGAACGTTGGGTGGGTACATATCATAATTCTTATTACCCGTTTTATCTATACGGTCATGACTTTGATCTGCTGACACATATATCATGCCCTGCTTAATCTTGGGGATGATTTACTCCTATTTCATTGTGTTTAAACACATATTCCTTTCCATTTCTTTGTTTAATATTTCTTTGCTCTAAGCAGTAATAATTTTCTGCTTATGTAAACACCTTGGTGTACAACTCTGTCAGTAAGACCCTGGTACTATTGTTGATAACATTACGGTAACCTCCGATGGACGAGAACCTTACCTATTGGCCCGCCTCGTTTCAACGAGCAGGAAGATGGTTCTCTTCGTCCCTCGCCCTTGGTACCGACGTTGTTGCCGACATAACTGACAGGTTATGCTCTGACATGCCTTGCTACCATGACCGTGCAATATGTCAGTGTCCTTCTTACTTTTGAACCACATGGTGGGCCCATAACCCACAGTTCCATAGGATCGAAACCTGACTCTCTTGTACATCCTTGACTATGAAGTATCCTTTTCACTTGCCTTCGTATAGAATTCATGAGCCACCGTCCTAGAGAAAAAATATTCCGGTAAAGACGCAATACTTATTCCATTGCACTGAACCCCCTTCATACTCTACTTGAGGCATCGAACGATTGCTTACCCGTGTGAAAACTTTCGCACCCCCCCTATAATGCTCTCAAGGTGTTTCGTGTATTCAACTCGAGAGACATTTTATGCTTCTTCCCCTGAGTTAATCGTCTGATGCTCAATCTTGTTAAAACCCGTCCTTATAGAGTTTCCTTTCTCATCCTTTCGTAAGTACGGCGAAGATCCTGTAAGGAGGACGTTGACTTCATCATGATGCCCTGGTGCATCGAAATGAAGGCATCAACGAAAGGGATAAACTTCCTTGGGAAGGGCAACCAAGACCGTGAAGATTCGTAAGAATTTCATAACAACTTCCTTGCCCCTTACTCTACCCCTTAAATCTCGGGACGAGATTTCTTGTAGTGGAGGAGATTTGTAACACCCCCAGTGACATGCTACAGTAATCCCCTGTTAATGGTGCCAGGTCAGCATATTACTGTTGCTAATCTTCACTTGATCCAAATCACAATTCAATTTCAAATCCAATCTAAAGTAAAAAATTCTTATTTGTCAGACATGAAATCTAAAATGTTCATCTTGTGGCATATAATCCATAACTAATATTGGTGGCGAACCAACATTTTATAACATGCCTTAATGCCCTAAAATGATTAAGTCAGTGCCCAAAACAACATTTTAATCCATTTGCATTTATGCAAAATTTCTAATGAATTCAATTGCCCACCAAACTTTTTATGACAGCTCTAAATATTGTAAGGTAATTATGTGGCACCACTTCTTGCTTTACAAGAGACATCTTGTGTCCGAACTTTTTGCAAAACAAGAAACATGAAAGAAAAGAAGAGGGAAAAATAAAACTGGGAAAAGGGGCCACAACCCCATGTCCTCTTGGGCCTCGGCCCACCTGAGGCCTGCCCACGCCGCCGTGGGGATAAGACCGAGTCCCCCCTCTCCTCGTCAGCTCCCTAAGATCTTTTCCCTCTACTCCTCTTGTCCCTCCTCCATATCCGCCTGGTCCGAGTGCGGTCCTCGCCGTCCACCGCGCTCCCCCCGCGGCGTTTGTCATCGCCGAGCCTCATAGTCGAGCCCAAGGGCTCCACCGCGGACTCCTCTTCCCCTTCAACGAAGCGTGCGAGCCGGAATGCCCCCCTGATGCCTCCCCGAGCTGCCCCCCTCCTCGGACATCACCGCCCTCGTCGTCGTCTCCGGCCACCCCGAGCCCCCTCGAGCCCGCCGCCACCCCCTACGGCTCGAGGTGAGCCCCTTCCTCTCCCATCTCTCCTCTGGCCTCCCCTACGGGCGCTAGCTAGCCCGCAGCTCGCGCCCGCTGTGGCTGAATGTCAGGACCGGATTTTTGGGGTATTAAATCCCAAAAAATGGCCCTTGTGCTCAACAGCCCCAGGATTACTGTTAGCTAACGAGGCACCACTTGATACAGAAATTTCCAAGCAAGGTACAAATATGTAGTACAAGACCGTTTTGGTCTTTTAAGTACAACACAAGGTTTCTAGTGGCTGATGGCGGAAGCGGTCTGTGACTCGTCAGCGTCTGTGGAACTCCATTTACCACGGGAACAGCTGACCAGGTTAAGTCCTATCTTCGCAAGGCTGCGATCACAGTTGCATAGGTTCTGGGTAGTCGTCATAACGCTCCTCTCCATGCAAGAAATCTGGCCAAGACAATAGCCAGGGACAAGCCAGTGAGTACTTTGAATGTACTCGCAAACATTATGAACATGGGTGAAATATAATCATGCTCGAGAATAATTGATGATCACTATGATATGACAGTCCACATTTCAAGCAGATCATTCGTATAAAAATGCATATGCAATCAGGGAGTGATAATAAAATAAATAGCGATCATGCCACAGTCGGGCGTCTGAGCGACACCACTTAAAGGGCTTATAAATAAAAGAAATAACAAACATGCCACAGTCGGGCGTCTGAGCGACACCACAGAAATGGCTTATAAGGAAAATAAATAACAAGCATGCCACAATCGGGCGTCTGAGTGACACCACATAAAGGGCTTATAAGGGGAGATGAATAACAGGTAAGCCACAGTCGGGCGTCTGAGCGACATCACATAAAGGGCTTATAAATAAAAGAAATAACAAACATGCCACAGTCGGGCGTCTGAGCGACACCACATAAAGGGCTTATAAGGAAAATAAATAACAAGCATGCCACAGTAGGGCGTCTGAGTGACACCACAGAAAGGGCTTATAAAAGAAATAAATAACAATGAATATCCAGGAGGTAGAACCGTCCCAGGGATACACGTTAATTCAAATAATACAAATGGTTAGTCCACAATAATAATCATAGTCACCATATGTCACAGGTCATAATCAATGTTCTGGTTCAGTAGTTTCTTCCTCCGAAGACCGACGCTAAGACCGATACTTGACCCATCCCAAACTGTAGTCCTAACCCAGGGACACGGGTATTCGAATAGATTTAATCTCCGCAGAGGGTGTACTCTTTACCCACGAATAATGGATTCCTTTAGTCCTTCTGGACTAATTCCGTCTACGGCCTTTTAATTTGAAGACACACCTGACCGCACACACCAGCATAACTTACCGGTGTCTGGAATCACCCACGGCACCTGTTAAGCCAAAATATAAGTGGGGAGGCTACAACATCGACTAGCATGGGATCACAAAATTTATAACGCGCGCAAAACTGGGGAAGCTATCCCCTTCGGCTCCTACCGAAAACACCCATGCCCCCGGACCAGGTGGCATGCCTACCGGATGCAGCCGGTAGCTTCCACCATGGCCTCTCTATACGATGTGTGCTAGAATCGGGGTCGACAATTTACTGAACCGTACCCTACCTGTAGCAGGGACAAGTGGTAGCACGAAACAAGTATGGGGGTTACTGGAACAAGACTTGATCTACGGTCGACTCAGGAGGTTCAAGCATCACTGGTATGATTAGCATAACCAATATATTCCACAACAACAGTCAGAATCACCACCCGTCATGCCTCACCAAGCCATACAGGACTCCATCGTACCGACGGGGAGCTAGTGACAAGCTCGTGTCTACAAAAGATAGCGACTTTCACGGGTTTCTTCCGTTAGGCATGGAAGGCATACGAGGGGGATCACCGTCATGCATTTTAATCATTCACAATAAGGGGTCTACCTCATGCACTCATGGGTATGATCATATCATCACATATGAAAGAAAACGAATGGATCCATATCGTTGTGATCGTATCAACATCAACCACATGCATTAGACCAGGGTTCAAAAGTGCTTGCTTTCAAGTAGTGGGGAGGTAAAGTGTTTTCCAAAACTTTTGGAAGTTTCCTCCCTCTTCAAAATCCTATTTGAAAGAATATGAATTCAATACATAGTCTCAAAACAGCACAAAAACATTGTCTGGAAAATTTTCAAATAAATTTGAAAGTAAACTAGACCAAATTTGAGGAACAACAGAAAAAGAATCAATTCATTTGGATTTATAATTAAAAAGTTATAGCAAGTCAAAGTTTCAGTCAAACTCTGATTTTAAAATAATACAGAAAAGAAAACGTTTCAAATAAGAATACACTTTTGGGTGAGGGGATACGTACTTCTGAGGTTTACGCTTCCACTTAAAACGCGTGGAGGTGGGGCTGCGTCGCTGACAGTGGGTCCATGGGGCCCACTGGTCAGGTTTGTCCAGTCGCCTCTCCCTCCTCTTCCTCTGCCCGAGTGGAGGCGGGACTCCGGCGATCGTCGCCGACGAACGGAGGCTCCTCGAGGACATCCGAGGGCAGGAATGGATCCGCCAGACGGGGGCGGTCCTCCCGGTGGTCGTCGGTTCGTCGGAGGTGGAGGAAGTCACCGGCAGCGAGCTCCGCGACGGAGGAAGCTTCGGTGGATTTAGGGACTCGGGCTGTGGTGGTTCCTGGCTGCGATAGAGAGGCTGGGCAGTTCCGCATGATCACGTGGAGTCGAACGGTGGAGTCGGGAGGGCAGGGGAGGCTCTGGATGCATCGGAATGGACTGAAACGAGGCGACGGCCGTGCTTACCGAAGACGGGGAAGACGGATTTTCCCTGGCGATTGCGGGCTAGGGGAGATCCATGGGGGTGGCCTGAGGCTACCTGAGGGCTTAGACGAGCTCGGGGGCCTCATAAATAGCGCAGCCATGTCGCTTCGCGGCGGCCGTGGATAAGATCGCAGGCGACCGCCATTCTGTAGCTGCAGAGGGACGTGGCGGCGACGAGCGCTTGCGGATGAGCTCGAACTGCTCCAGAGGGCAGCTGGCGAGCGCGTGTGGCTTGGGTGGCGCTGTCCGGGGCAGGAGCTCACTATGGCCGGCCGCTAGCCACCGTGGCCGACCTAACGACGACGCTGTAGGGTGCCAGGGGTGGCTTGGAGTGTTCTGGTGGGTGGATGAGGCCGGGTGAGGCTCTGCAGGCGAGCTAGGGCTAGGGGCGCCACGCGGCGGCTCGGGCGCCCGCACGTGCAAAACGCACGCTCTAGGCGCGCCCAACGCACGCACACCATGTGCTCGATGAAATGCCAGCGCGTGCTAGAGGGCATAGGAGAGGCTGGGCATTAGCAGGCTTGGATTAGGGTTAGCTAGGAACTTAATGGACATACTGGTTAGGCAAAGTAAGCTGGTGCAATACACAGACCAGAAACTATGTCAAAACTGACCATGCATGCAAGGTGTTTGACAGAATGCCATGAGCCTCTAGGCATTTCTTGGGGTGGCCAAAAACTCGAGACCAATGTCTCTTTAGATGATAAAGAGGGTGGTAAGGTCAGTTGGCCAAATCCAGAAACTTGTTAGTGTAAGGTCAGTTGAAACTCCTGGTCAAATTTTCATTACTAAATCAATGCCAAAATTTTGGGGTGTTACACTAAAGCCTTACCGCAGCCATTCGTGCCCCAGCCCCCGCCCCCCGCGCAGCCCGCGACTGCTGCTGCTACCCCGCTTCCCCGCCAGCGTAGCTCGCCCCTGCTCACGCCGCCCGCCCCGCGTCGAGAAGCGCTCGACGTGCTGCCAAGCGCCGCCGCTCCCATCGTGCTCCGTCGTTGCCGCGCCTCCAGCCGCCCCTCTGCGCGCCCGTGCCGCGCGTAGCACCGCCACCCACCACGCTACAGGCCTAGGCCGGGCTGCCGCCAACTACCCCACGGCCTCGCATCCGAGGCGCCGCCCCTGCCGCGAGCCCCCGCTGCCGCCTCCTCCCTCCCTCTGCGCCCCCTTGCACGCCCGGCGCATCTCTCGCCGCGCCGAGCCACTCGCCCGCCGGCCACCTCCCTTGCTGGCCTCGTCCCTCCCGTAGGCCCCGACGCACCCGCGCCACGCCCCGGCGCCGCCCCCTATTCGCCTCGATGGGCATACCCTGCCGCTGGCCGCCTCCGGGCGCCCCGCTGCGCCCCAGCGGCCTCCCCCGTGTCCGAGCGGGCTGTGGCCGTTTCCAGCCCCGACGGGCACACACGCCCGCCCCCTAGCGCCCGTTAACCCGAGTGGCCCATAGGCCACTTGCCCGTGGGGCCCACCCCTTAAAAGGTCTTTTTAAAAAACAATAATAATAATTAATTAATCTTATTTTATTAAACTAATTACTTAATTAGTCTAATTAAACTATTAGCTTAACTATCAGTCTATGACAGCGTGTCCCACGCGCCAGGTTTGACTTAGTCAACCTGTTAACCTGCTGACATCATGGTGATGTCATGCTGACATGTCCTTCCACTGTTCTGGATAATGTTGGACTTAATTACTTAAATAAATTCATAAAATCTTTTAAACTTAAAAAAACCATAGAAAATAATCCGTAACTCGGATGAAAAAGTTTTATATATGAAAGTTGCTCAGAATTGCGAGACGAATCCGAATACACACTCCATTCGTCCGCCACACGTCACTAGCATAGATAACATGCAACTTTCCCTCTCAGATTCATCTGTCCGAAAATACAAAACATCGGGGAGACTTTCCCGGATGTTACCCCCCCTTCGCCGGTGTCATGTACCACCGCGTTAGAGCACCCTAGAACTACGTGTTAACTTGCCGTGCTTACCAGTGACCCCCCCACATTGTCCTGACTGCCCCGCTGGATTATCAGAAGACCCGATCAACGGGATCGAAGACCAGGCCCCGACACCGCACATCACTTTCCCCTTAGTTGCTCGACACTACTGGGTTACTATCGAGTTCTGAGGGTGAGACCTCATCAGCACTTCTGATGTTAACCTTGTAGGTTATTTCATCGGTTGTGGTCATCGAGGGTGATTCCCCCTTCTCCACTCCCGGTAACGACACTGTCGCGCAACTCCTCAAGAGTGGACATAGAGAGTGAATCCTCTTTCATTCACCTTGACGATAAACATCAGTTGTAATTCCATCGAGGGTGATTTCCTCAGGTTTCCCTTTGGTGTCAGACACACAGTTACTATGGTTACTATGACTTTACACTGAACCTGGTTACTAAAGACGGGTCGACCCTGAGGGGTACCTGCGCGAGCTTAATTGCGAGTGATGTGTAGTCGGGTTGACCTGGAAGGTGCCCGCGAGGTAAATACGAGGCGTGGCCGGGCACACGCCCTTGCCGCAAGTTCTCGAGACGGGGCGATGGGGTCACATGATCATGAGTCTCTGCTCATTACCGCGCGTTCCCAAGACAGTAAACGGTTGGGATATTTGATCCAAGGGGCCTCTGGCCTGATAGCGCTAACCATCACGTGGGCATCGTATGGGCGTTCTACGTCGTATGCATCAGCCGAAGCTTAACTGACGTCATTGCGACTGAACGGCGGGCGCCGGGTTGGACTGGTTAGGCACCTACCTTTTTAAAGGAGGTTGCTAGGTCTGCTCACCAGCCGCGTACGCAACATGCAGGAGTTCCCGGAGCGATTGGCCCATGACCCCTGGGGGCATAGAGTTTAGTCTGGCGTGCAGGACCTCTCTATTAAGCCTATGTCGGGTTGCGGCATATTGTTTGGCCGAGGGCGGGCATGACCTGATGGTGTGTCCGGTCGGAGTTAAGCAAGCGTGATGGGTAAGTTGGTGCACCCCTGCAGGGAAGAAAACATCTATCGATAGCCTGTCCTACGGTAATGGACACTTGGAGTTGTATCCCGATCGCTACAACTAGAACTCGATGCTGAGACATTGTTTGGATATGTTGCTTCATGAGTCGAGAAAGGATCCCGGAGCATTAGAACAACAAAATAAATATGACTTATGATATACTACTCTACTCCCCCCTGTTGCTGCAAGATGGTGGTTTCCAGAAGATGCTAGTCTTCGATAGAAATTGCATCTCCCCCTCTTATTCTGGCATTCTGTAGCTTAGTCCACAGATACTACCCTTTTCATTGATACTGATCAATATGTAGTGTAGATCCTTGCTGGCGAGTAATTTGAATGAGTACTCACAGTCGCTTTGCTCCCCCTTTTCCCCCTTCTTTCTTCTTGCTGGTTGATGCAACCAGATGGTTGAGTCTGGGAGCCATATGCCACCATTGACGACTGGTTCTACCCCGACGGAGCCTACTACTACGTGGAGACAGTTGACAGCCAGGAGTAGTTAGGAGGTCCCAGGCAGGAGGCCTTGCCTTTTCGGTCGTGTTGGCAATCTTGTTTAACTTATGTCTGTACTCAGATATTGTTGCTTCCGCTGACTCTTGTGTATTCGAGCCCTCGAGGCCCCTGGCTTGTAATATAAAGCTTGTATTATTTTATTTGTGTCTAGAGTTGTGTTGTGATATCTTCCAGTGAGTCCCTGATCTTGGTCGTACACATTTGCGTGCATGATTAGTGTACGGTCAAATCGGGGGCGTCACATCGGGCCACCGCAAGGCGTAAGACCCTACTCCTGCTTTGATGGATTGCTGGTGGAATGAACGTGGTGGTGCATACTACACTTGCCCGGACAGATGTGCCTCAGGGTCGCAGCGACTATGCGCGTATGGTGGCTTGGGTTCATCAACTTTCCAACCCCTCCTACGTGTGCCATGGGCCTCCTATTATAGATTAAGGGGTCACCACAGTGGCAAAATGGTCATTATCAATTGATATGATAGCAAACAATGCTATCATACCTAACTCTGCGGGCTGACAGGGTGCATTAAATGCACCGCTTAGTGTCACATCACTGGTTGCCGAACAAGGCATGCCGGGCTGTCTTACCAGCTACACATCAGCTCCCTTGACACGTCGTCAGACGGGTGTCCTTTGTGGGTTTCTTCCGTAGGAAATGACTGCCATGTGGCAAATGGCTGCCACTTAATCAATTCGTGGCTTGAAACCGCATAGATTGATGACGTGAGTCGTGCTAGAGTGGTTGGCGGGGTGGTTTACCCCCGCGACCCCGGTAGGCTCCACCGGGGAACCTTTGATAGCTTGTTTCTCGTGGTGGCCTTGCCCCTTGCCGGGCTCGCCTGCCTGGCAAGGGAGGCTCTTCTCTTGTCGATATGCCATTCTTCTGGCTTAACCTTGGTCTCTCTGGTTGTGTGTTGTTTTTCTGAATTTCTTGGTTCTTCGATCTTGGGCTCGAGCTGGTGCTTCAAACTTGGTCTTGTGTCTGTGCATAGTTGGGCAACAGACCCAGGGTTTGTTTCTCCGACAGAAGCCCTCGTGCCTGCCCCGAACGAGCTGCTGAGTGTCGTTGGGGTAGGGCCTAATAAGTGCACATGCAGGATTGCTGAAGGGGTTGGCCCCTTGAGATTTTCATCGCTGCTTCATATGTCTTGATTTCGGGGACGGTTTCTGACTTCCCCATTGATAACCCACAAGTGTAGGGGATCACTTGTAGCCTCTTTTGATAAGTAAGAGTGTTGAACCCAACGAGGAGCTAAAGGTAGAACAAATATTCGCTCAAGTTATATCGACCACCAATACAACTCTACGCACGCTTGACTTTTACTTTACCTAGAACAAGTATGAAACTAGAAGAAGTTTGTAGTTTTTGTGGGATAGGTTTGCAAGATAATAAAGAGCACGTTAATAAAACTAGGGGCTGTTAACATAAAGACACAACTAAAGTTAATATAGCGAGTGTGGAAAAGTGGTGGTAGGAGTTGCGAAATTTCCCCTAAGAAATTGCCTACGTTACTAGACCAATAGCAAGTTTTATGTGGGAGAGGCCACTGCTAGCATGTCATCCCTTACTTGGAATTCTATGCACTTATGATTGGAACTATTAGGAAGCATTCGCAACTACTAATGTTCATTAAGGTAAAACCCAACCATAGCATTAAGATATATTGGTGCCCCTTCAATCCCGTATGCATCAATTTCTATGCTAGGTTGAAGCTTCTGTCACTCTTTCCCTCCAATACGTAGTCCTATCAACATACAACTAACCCTATGGTGTGATCCATGCACGCGCTCATATGATGGGCACCAAAGGACAGCAACATAACCACAAGCAATTTAAACCAATCATAGCAATTCACCAATCACCAATAGGACAACGAAAATCTAATTAGACATCATAGGATGGCAACACATCATTGGATAATAATATGAAGCATAAAGCACCATGTACAAGTAGAGGGTACATCGGGTTACGGGAGAGTGGACCGCTGTAGATAGATGGGGGAAGGTGATGGATATGTTGGTTAAGATGAAGGAGGTGTAGTGGTAGATCGCTGTCACACGATGATGGCCCCGGTGGCACTCCGGTGCCACCGGAAGCGAGGGGGGGAGAGCCCCCCTCCTCCTTATTATTCCTTGACCTTCTCTATAGGTGGGAGAAGGGTTTCCCCTCTGGTCCATGGTCTCCATGGCGTGGGAGGGGCAAGAGCCCCTCCGAGATTGGATTTGTCTCTCTGTCTCTCTCTGTTTCAGTGTTCCCAAATTCTGGCCCTTCACCGTTTCTTATATTCCCAGAGATCCGTAACTCTGATTGGGCTGAGTTTTTGACACGATTTTTATCCAGATATTAGCTTTCTTGCGGCGAAAGAAGGGCATCAATCACCTTACGGTGTGGCCACGAGGGCCCAGGGAGCGCCTGCCCCTGGAGGGCATGCCCCCTGAAGGAAATATGCCCTATAGGCAATAATAAAGTTATTATTTATTTCCTTATATCATGATAAATGTTTATTATTCATGCTAGAATTGTATTAACCGGAAACTTAGTACATGTGTGAATACATAGATAAAACAGTATGTCCCTAGTATGCCTCTACTAGACTAGCTCATTGATCAAAGATGATTATAGCCATAGACATGAGTTGTCATTTGACAACGGCATCACATCCTTACGATAATGATGTGATGGACAAGACCCATCTGTTAGCTTAGCACTATGATTGTTTAGTTTTACTGCTATTGCTTTCTTCATGACTTATACATGTTCCTATGACTATGAGATTATGCAACTCCCAAATACCGAGGAACGCCTTGTGTGCTATCAAACGTCACAACGTAACTGGGTGATTATAAAGATGATCTACAGGTGTCTCTGAAGGTCTTCTTGGTGTTGGCATAGATCAAGAATAGGATTTGTCATTCCACGTGTCAAAGAGGTATCTCTGGGCCCTCTCGATAATACACATCATAATAATCCTTGCAAGCAAATGACTAATGATTTAGTCACGAGATGATGTATTACGGAACAAGTAAAGAGACTTGCCGGTAACGAGATTAACTAGGTATGGTGATACCGACGATCGAATCTCGGACAAGTAACATAACGATGACAAACGGAACAATGTATGTTGTTATGCGGTTTGACCGATAAAGATCTTCGTAGAATATGTAGGAGCCAATATGAGCATCCAGGTTCCGCTATTGGTTATTGATCAGAGATGAGTATCGGTCATGTCTACATAGTTCTCGAACCCGTAGGGTCCGCACGCTTAACATTTGATGACGATCGGTATTATGAGTTTATGTGTTTTGATGTACCTAAGGTGTTCGGAGTCCCGGATGAGATCGGGGACATGACGAGGTGTCTCGAAATGGTCGAGACGTAAAGATCGATATAATGGATGACTATATTCGGACATCGGAAAGGTTCCGAGTGATTCGGGTATTTTTCGGAGTACCGGAGAGTTACGGGAATTTGCCAGGGAGTATATGGGCCTTATTGGGGTTTAGGGGAAAGGGAGAGAGGAGGCTGCGCCCCCATGGCTTGGTCTGAATTGGACTATGGAGAGGGGCTGCACCCCCTCCTTCCTTCTCTTCTCTTTCCCTTTCCTTCTCACCCACTCCTACTACTTGGAAGTGCTCCTAGTTCTACTAGGAAAGGGGGAATCATACTCCCGGTGGGAGTAGGACTCCACTAGGGCGCGCCATAGAGAGGGCCGGCCCTCCCTCTCCTCCACTCCTTTATGTACGGGGGTAGAGGCACCCCATAGACACACAAGTTGATCAGTTGATCTCTCCCAACCGTGTGTGGTGCCCCCCTCCACAGTAACACACCTCGGTCGTATCGTTGCAGAGCATAGGCGAAGCCCTGCGACGGTAACTTCATCATATCCATCACCACGCCGTCGTGCTGACGAAACACTCCTGTGAAGCTCAACTGGATCAAGAGCTCGTGGGACATCATCAAGCTGAACATGCGCTGAACGCGGAGGTGCCGTACGTTCAGTACTTGATCGGTTGGATCGCGAAGAAGTTCGACTACATCAACCGCGTCACTAGACGCTTCCGCTTCCGGTCTACGAGGGTACGTAAACACACTCTCCCCTCTCGTTGCTATGCATCTGGTAGATAGATCTTGTGTGATCGTAGGAAAATTTTGAAAATACTTCGTTCCCCAAGAGTGGCATCATGAGCCAGGTCTATGCGTAGATGATATGCACGTTTAGAACACAAGTTAGTTTTGGACGATACTAGTCATACTGCTTACCAGCATGTCATACTTTGCTTCGGCGGTATTGTGAGATGAAGCAGCCCGGACCGACATTACGCGTACGCTTACGCGAGACTGGTTTCACCATTATGAGCACTCGTTGCTTTAAGGTGACTGGCGGGTGTCTGTCACTCTCACTTTAGCTAAATCAAGTGTGACTACGCCCGGTCCTTGTGAAGGTTAAAACAGCACATGCTTGACTAAACATCGTTGTGGTTTTTGTATGCGTATTTAAGAACGGTTCTTGCTAAGCCCGTAGCAGCCACGTAAAACTTGCAACAACAAAGTAGAGGACGTCTAACTTGTTTTTGTCGGGTATGTTGTGATGTGATATGGTCAAGACATGATGAGTTATACGGTTTTGTATGAGATGATCATGTTTTGTAAAGTTATAAGCAACTGGCAGGAGCAATATGGTTGTCGCTTTATTGTATGAAATGCAATCGCCATGTAATTGCCTTACTTTATCACTAAGTGGTAGCGATAGTCGTAGAAGCAATAGTTGGCGAGACGACAACGATGATACGATTAATATCAAGGTGTCGCGCCGGTGACGAAGGTGATCATGATGGTGCTTTGGAGATGGAGATCAAAAGCACAAGATGATGATGGCCATATCATGTCACATATTTTGATTGTATGTGATGTTTATCTTATTATGCTTCTTATTTTTCTTAGTACGACGGTGGCATTATAAGATGATCCCTTACAAGATTTCAAGGTATAAGTGTTCTCCCTGAGTATGCACCGTTGCGAAAGTTCGTCGTGCCTAGACACCACGTGATGATCGGGTGTGATAACCTCTACGTTCAAATACAACGGGTGTAAGCCAGTTTTGCACACGCAGAATACTCGGGTTAAACTTGACGAGCCTAGCATATGCAGATATGGCCTCGGAACACTAGAGACCGAAAGGTCGAGCGTGAATCATATAGTAGATATGATCAACATAAGATGTTCACCATTGAAAACTACTCCACCTCACATGATGATCGGACATGGTTTAGTTGATTTGGATCACGTGATCATTTAGATGACCAGAGGGATGTCTATCTAAGTGGGAGTTCTTCAAGTAATATGATTAATTGAACTTTAATTAATCACGAACTTAGTCCTGGTAGTATTAGCATATCTGTGTTGTAGATCAATAGCTCGCGATATAGGTCCCCGTTTATTTTATATGTTCCTATAGAAATATAAGTTGAAAGATGTTAGTAGCAATGATGCGGACTACGTCCGTGATCTGAGGATTATCCTCATTGCTGCACAGAAGTATTATGTCCTTGATGCACCGCTAGGTGACGAACCTATTGTAGGAGCAGATACAGACGTTATGAACGTTTGACAAGCTCGGTATGATGACTACTTGATAGTTTAGTGCGCCATGCTTTACGGCTTATAACAGGGACTTCAAAAATGTTTGGAACGCCACAGAGCATATGAGATGTTCCAAGAGTTGAAATTAGTATTTCATACTCTTGCCCGTGTCGAGACGTATAAGACCTCTGACAGTACATTGCCTACAAGATGGAGAAGAATAGCTCAACCAGTGAGCATGTGATTATGACGGGAAGTTCTCTAACAGTACATTGCCTACAAGACCTCTGACAGTACATTGCCTACAAGACCTCTGACAGTACCACTACATGAATCAGGTAATTCGCCGTCTGTGAGTTACAGACGGCAATGACGTAATTCTAGACGGCAAAGATTTTGCCGTCAGAAAGCAGACGGCAAACTCAGACGGCAAAGATAAGTCGGCAAAGAGAACTTTGCCGTCAGCATTTCATCATACAGACGGCAAAATCTTTGCCGTCAGCTAAACCGACACTTTGCCGTCTGTGTTTTATCAGGCAGACGGCATAGTTGACATTGTTGCCGTAAGCCGAATTTGCGTTTTTGCCGTAAGCCTAGCTAAGTTACAGACGGCAAATCTATTTTTTCGTTTTAAAAAAATGGCTCCTGGCCGACCTCGCCCGTCCTTTCCAGGCCGCGCGCGCCCGCCATCCTGCGCCTACCGTCGTGCCAGGCCGCGCCGCCACCCTGCGCCTGCCACCGTGCCAGGCCGCGCCCGCCACCCTGCTAGCGCTTCGGCGGCACCCACGCCCACCCTGCTCCGGCCGCGCCCGTCCTACTTCGCCCCTGCCGCCACCGGCCACGCCCACGGCCGCCGTCGTGGCCCTGCCCCCATGGTCGTCGGTGAGGTCTACGCGGCGTCATCGTTGAGGTCGGACCCTTGGTCGTCTGTGAGGTCTTCTGCGCGACGTCATCGTCGAGGTCGCCCTTGTGGTCGACGTTGAGGTCGTCGGAAGAGAGAGGGAGACGCCTGCACGGCCTCGATGGCGCGACTGGTGGTGTGACGTGTGCGGATGCGGGCACAGGCAGCGGCCGCCGGTGGCGCGGGCGGAGCCGGCCAGACGGCGCGCAGGGAAGCAGGCCGCGGCGTGCGCACTGCGGAGGCGGGCGGCGCGCGGAGGCGGGCGGTGGCGGGCGGAGGCAGGCGGCACTCGGCGTCGGTGGCGCGTGGAGGCAGGCGGCGCTCGGCGGCGGTGGCGCGGGCGGAGCCGGCCAGACAGCGTGCAGGGAAGCAGGCCGCGGCGTGCGCACTGCGGAGGCGGGCGGCGCGCGGAGGCGGGCGGTGGCGGGCGGAGGCAGGCGGCACTCGGCGTCGGTGGCGCGTGGAGGCAGGCGGCGCTCGGCGGCGGTGGCGCGTGGAGGCGCGCACAGGCTGCCGCGGCTACTGGTGAGGCGAGCGATGGATGGCTGCTAGTGCATCGGGCGAGAGAGAGAAAGTCCAAGCAGAAGAGAGAGACGAACGAGTGGAGAGGATAAGTCTTTTTTTCCTTTTTTTGAGGAATAGGGGAGAGGATAAGGTAGGGAACCGCGGGTGGTGGTTGGCCAGTGGGTTGGGGCGTGCGTGGGTGGCTGGGGATGGGCGTGCGTGGGTGGGCTGGGGTGCGCACGGTGAGAGAGACAGATGGGTGCGGGCGGCCCAGATCTTCCCATGTCATCGATCCAGGAGATCGATCCATGTGATGTGTTTCTTCTTTGTCGTCTGTCTTATTATTTATAGACGGCAAAGTTTTTATTTTGCTGTCTATAAATAAAAAGACAAATGGCAAAGTCCTTTACCGTATGACTTTTTATTTACAGACGGTAAAGTAGTCTTTGCCGTCTGTCCTTTTTTTTACAGACGACAAAGTTGTCTTTGCCGTCTGTCTTTTTATATATAGACGGCAAAGTGAGCACTTTACTGTCTGTCTTTTTATTCGTCGTCAGTCTTTTTATTTACAGACGGCAAAGTTTACTATGCCGTCAGCCGTTCTTTGCCGTCAGCAACTGTCGGCAAAATTGGTCTTTGCCGTCTGTCCCGACGAAAAGCTGACGGCAAAGAACAATACTGACGGCAAATCTCTTGTTTCCTGTAGTGTACATTGCTTCTCGTCGAATATAAAGGGAATAATAAACATGGCAGAGAAAAAGTTCCAGAACATAAAGTCTCATGACTGTCACGTGATTATGATGCAACTGCTTTCGGTTGCATTGAGGGGGCTTCTATCGGAAAACGTTCGATTAGCCATTGTGAAGCTATGTGCATTTTTCAATGCAATCTCTCAGAAGGTAATCGATCCATAAATCATACCAAGGTTAGAGAATGATTTGGTGCAATGTCTTGTCTGTTTCGAGTTGGTGTTCCCACCATCCTTCTTCAACATCATGACGCACGTCCTAGTTCACCTATGCGAAGAGATTAACGTTTTGGGTCCTGTATTTCTACGCAATATGTTCCCCTTTGAGAGGTTCATGGGAGTCTTAAAGAAATATGTTCATAACTGTGCTAGGCCAGAAGGAAGCATCTCCAAGGGCTATCACAATGAGGAGGTCATTGAGTTTTGTATTGACTTTATTCCTGACCTTAAGCCGATTGGTGTTCCTGAATCGCGGCATAATGGCAGACTGGATGGAAAAGGCACGCTAGGAGGGGAACAAATAATATGTATGGATGGACATTCTCTCACTGAAGCACACTACATAGTTCTACAGAATTCCACCTTGGTGGCTCCGTATATGGATGAACACAAGAATTTGCTACGCTACAAACACCCGGAGCGGTCTGATGACTGGATTACACGTGAACAAACCAGGAGTTTCGCCAGCTGGTTGCAGACACATACCATGCATGACACCTCTATTGAAGATGAACTATACTTGCTGTCCCAGTTACCATCTTCGAATATAATGACTTCCAAAGGGTACGAGATAAATGGTAATACATTTTACACGATCGCCCAAGATAAGAAGAGCACCAACCAAAACAGTGGTGTCGGCTTTGATGAAGAAACCAAGACGGGAAAGGAAACATATTATGGTTATATACAGGACATATGGGAACTTGACTATCGACGTGGTTTGAAGGTCCCTTTGTTTTGGTGCAAATGGGTCTATATGACACGAGGCGGGGTAACAGAAGACCCGCAGTACGGAATGACAACAGTGGATCTCAACAATCTTAAATATGCAGACAAACCATTCGTCCTAGCCAATGATATGGCACATGTTTTCTATGTGAAGGACATGTCTACCAAGCCAAGAAAAAGAAAAGATAAGGAAGCGAATGCATCGTACGATGAGCCAAAGCGGCACATAGTTCTTTCTGGGAAGAGAAACATTGTGGGAGTGGATGACAACACAAACAAGTCAGAAGATTATGAAAAGTTTGATGAAATTGCTCCATTCACAGTGAATATTGACCCGAGCATCCCGTTAAATGATGAAGATTTTCCATGGTTACGGCGCAAAGGGACACACGCGAAGAAAAAGTTTCACACCCACAGATCTGGGATGTGATCGGCTTCACTATCATCACTTTCTTCTGTGTTTCACACCCAGAAGGGAATCACTGTAATAGTTAGGGTAGTTATGTGTTTTGGCATTTGAAACACGAAGAAACTTTATGTGCAAACAAATTCTTTCATGCCTTTACTGATTTTTAAAGTTAAGTTATTCACAAACTAGTGATTCACACTAATTTCAAATAATTCAAAATTTAAACTATTCAAATTTTAAAACTACGGGCACTAACAGAAAGTTTGTAATTTTTTGTACCTAAAGCAAAAATATTCACAAAGAAACTCTAAATACACAAAAAAACAACTCAAAAATAGATATATTTGCGGCAATGTTAGATAGATAAATTTTAGATATAGAAATGTTAGTTAGATATAAAACGAAATACCATATAAAAAAATTGTTTGCGCGCTACCTAGTGGGCCTGCAAGGCCCTGGGCCTGTATTTGCAGGCCCATAAAGGCCCAGCAGACTCACAGGGCAGCACGGAAAAGTTAGGCCCACAAGCCTGCAGTAGAGAGGAGCTCGAAGGAGCAGCCGCGGCGGGGTTTATAAACCAGTGCGGCTGCCCCTCGGCTAGCGAGGTCGGACTAAACTTGCCGCACCGCACCTGCACCAGCGCAGCCCCTTTAGTACCGGGTCGTGGCACCAACCGGTACAAAAGGGGTGTCTTTAGTACCGGTTGGAGCCACCAACCGGTACTAAATGTCCATCCTATATAAGAAAATACTTCAAAAAAATTTAGCTTCTCATCTGCTTCTTCTCCTCTGCACCGTCGCCCGCCGCCCCCGTCTCCATATCCCTCGTCGCCGCCCCGTCCCCGTCGTCGCCCCCGTCGCCGCCGCACCCGTCGCCGCACCGTCCCCGTCGTCGCCGCCTCGTCCCCGTCGTCGTCGCCGTGCCCGTCACCGTCCCCGTCCCCGTCGCCGCCCCCCGTCGCCTCTCGCCTCGCTGGTGAGCACACACACACATACATTTTTTTATTTTTTAGTTATAGAAATAGTTATAAAAATGTTAGAAATTTTTCTTTTTTTAGTTATAGAAATAGTTAGTTATATAGCATTGTTATAAATGTTATAGAAATGTTAGAATTGTTAGAATTTTTTTCTGTTTTTAGTTATAGAAATAGTTATAAAAAAGTTAGAATTGTTAGAAATTTTTCTGTTTTTTAGTTATAGAAATAGTTATAAAAAAGTTAGAAATTTTTCGTTTTTTTTGTTCTAGAAATATTAGAAATGTTAGTTATATATATAGAAATGTTATAATTTTTTTCTTCTGTTTTTTAGTTATAGAAATATTAGAAATGTTATAGAAATGTTAGTTATATAGCATTGTTAGAAATGTTATAGAAATGTTAGTTATATAGAAATGTTAGAAATTTTAGTTATCAAAATCCAATCATTAAAAAATGTTACTTTTTGCGGGCATATAGCTAGTATTTGTTCTCGACGATGCTCGGCCCGCATCTTCGCCGTCGACCCGTCTGCAACGACGTCCGGCTGACCCATGTCCAGGACTGGGCTCCGTCGGGCTGGCACTGGGAGGTGCTGCCTGGAGGGGCGCGCCGCTTGATGAGGGACCCGGCCCTGGGTCCCGTCGTCGACCCTGATCTCGTTTGGTGGCGTTCGCGTGGGCCAGTTTCGGTGCGGAGGGAGCCGGCCCCGCCGGAGGTGGTACGTCGCCGTGTCAGGGAGGAGGACGAGCACGTCCATCGCTACATGGTTGCGTTAGAGGGCGGTAGGTTCTCCAATACCTGGCAGTTTCTTCAGGGATCTCACTTCAGCTATGATCCTGTGAGGGTTCCTTCTCTTTGGGTGTCCACCGCCAGCGCCGCAGGAACCGCGAGTGTCCTAGATTCTTCTGTAGTATTCGATCTTTATTAGCTACCTAGCCAGTGATGTATTCGATATTATATATTATTCGAGACGATGTATTCGAGATTATATATTATTCGAGACGATGTATTCGATATTATATCTATTATTCGAGACGATGTATTCGAGATTATATCTATTATTCGAGACGATGTATTCGAGATTATATCTATTATTCGAGACGATGTAATTTGAATACTAAATTGTTTTATATTTCTTTTGGATTAGTTAAATAAAAGCTATGGCGGACAATACCGGCAGAGAGGGAGAACAGACCTTGTTCGATATGATACACAATCCTCGCAGGCTAGATGATGATCAGAATGAAGAAGATTATGACGGCTCCGAATTTCTAAACAACACCGGAGAGGGTGATATGATATTCGATCGCGACGACCGAATTGATGATGTCATGAACTACGATTATGATGATGACGAAGAAAATGTTGATCTTGAAACAACAAAGACCAGCGAGGTATATATATTTATATAAGCAGGCACATCTGGTGATCATCACATGTTTTAAATGAGTTGAAGATATATTAACGAATCGATCTTTCTTCTTTCAGCCATCCGGATCGAGCAAATCTTCAGGCAACAGGACGAAACGAGGCCCGAACAAAAAGTTGAAGGAGGGCGTAAAGTACAATATCGAGGCAATCAGACCTCATGGCGAACCATTAGCGCCTAAGAAGATTGCGGACAAGTTCATTCGTCAGTGTAGAGTTCTTGTTAAGGACCAACTCCCGATCTCCCTTCAAGAATGGAGAGAGCCAGCAAAGCCACGTCCAAATCTTACTTTTGTTGACGACAGACAAAAAAGTCTGCTTTGGGATACTCTCGTGGAACATTTCACCCTACCAGATCATTTCACAGAAGCAGATGTGCAGAAACTCAAGGACGCTGCTCTTAGGAAGATGGCGGTTGCATTCAAGAACCACAATAATCGTGAATGGGACAAGTACGTCAAGGGAGGAAGGAAGACTCCAGTATTCGAGGGAACACTACAGAAGCAAAGTGCTCATTGGGACGATTTCATGAAATTCATGGATTCAGAATTAGCAAAGGAACGGTCGAGAATAAACAAGAATAATGCCGAAAAAAGGATAAGTTCCATAAGCTGGTGCCAGGTGGCTACGCGGTGGCAATGCCTAAGTGGGATAAGTTTGAGAAAGAGATGGAGAATGCAGGTGTCACTCCGGTTACTAGGAGCTGGCCCCCCAGGTGCAGGACTTGGTTCTTTGCGCATGGGGGGAGTTGGACCGAAGACATGCAAAGTTTCGACAAAGGCATGTCTGAAAGGAGCCGACGATAAGATACTTGTTGCAATAGAAGAGGCTCGATCGGGGGTGTTCCGGCCCAACGGAGAGAATGACGAGCTTACGCGTGCCCTGGGAAATCCTGAACACCCGGGAAGAACACGAGGCAAGGGCGCTATTCCGTGGTATGAGGGGTTTTCGGACTGGAACGCCGACTGCAGAACCCGTGCGAGAAGGAAGATTGCGGAGGAGAAGCAGAGGAAGATGGAGGAGGAGCAGAGGAAGCTGTACTATGAACGTCTTCAAGGCCTAGAATCAAAGCACGCGGACTTGGCAGTCAAATTCCAGCGGCAGCAGGAGCAGATCGACTCACTTAGCTAGCAAAGGGGTTCTCAGCAGCTGCAGCAGCTAGCGGATGATCCAGCATTGGATACCACCGCCCCATCCATGCCGAGAAGCAGCGTGGGCTCCGCCACGGGTGACGCAATGCTGGATAGATACCCCGTGGATGACATCACAGAGAACACTAACTGCGAGCTACACTTCAAAATGAAGGACATATCCATGAAGGTGGCGGACGCCGTTGCTTTTACAAATCCCCCCGAGGCAACCTTCCATTGCAACCCGATTCCAGCAGGCTATGCTCGTGTCTTGGTTGATGAGGTGGTGGACCAATATTAGGGGCTAGAGCTTGACATTCCCGGAGGTGACGAGGAGCACACATTCGGAGAGGCCAAACATCGTATCATCCTATGGAGAAAGGATTGCATCATCTTTCGAAGGCCACCAACACCGCGTCAGCCGACTCCTCGTCGAAGTCCGCCACCGAGTCACCAGACTCCCGCTCCTGCAAGTCCACCAATGCGTCAGGCCACTCCTCCTCCTCCAAGTCCGGCAAAGCGTCAGGCCACTCCTCCTCCAAGTCCGACACAGCGTCAGACGTCCACTCCTCCTCCAAGTCCGGCACAACTTCAGGCCACTCCTCCTCCAAGTCCGGCACAGCTTCAGGCCACTCCTCCTCGTCCAACTCAGCCACGTCAGCCGTCTCCGCCGCCTCAGCAATCGCAGATGAGACACCCCGCAGCTATGGTGTGTAGCGGTACGAGTCGAGGCAGTCCAGGAAGTACAGGTGGAGGCAAGCGATATAAATATTATCCAAGCCTCACTGATCTTCCTCAGAGGGCTTACGATAGGACCGAGGAGCAAACTAAGGCCATAGTGCGGGCAGTAGTGGACGCCCATTTTGGACCGAAACCGCCACCGCCGCCGAGGGAGAAAGTGCCTGAGGAAAAGATTGACCACTTCATTCGTATGGCTCAACCACCAGCTCCCAGGCCTGTTGACACAGACTATGAGCGCCACATCAGGAAGTTAAATCGAGCACGTCTACAGAAGGAGGCGAGCTCGAGCTCGAGCAAAGAACAAGCAGCTGTCAAAAAATGCGGGAAAACTATTCCCTAGCTGGGAGAACAGGCGGCGCAATCGATCCGCTCGCTTGTTGTGCCAACAACATGTGAGAGTACGCGCGCCCAATATTATTGTGGGCAAATAGTTTACGTTCCCGAGGTGGGCAATGTGGTAATAACCGAGGAGCATATAACGCAGGCTGAAATTCTCAACATCACTGTTGGAAAACTCCTCGAGATTGAGCCCATGCCTGTGCTTACAGAGGAGGAAAAAACGGAAATATGTCCGGGGCGAACCTTTGGTCAAGCCAGACGAGATCAAGAAGCTCCCAACGAGAATGTATGAATTGCATCAATGGTACATGGACATTACCAAGAGTTCCAATCGAGAGTCCCTCATGGTGGAACTCAAGAAGGATCATTACTACCATGAGAAAGCTGTGACCGTTGAGTATAATGAACTTTTTCAGTTATACAATCAAGACGCACTCGACAAATCTATCGTCAGTTGCTATTATCTGTAAGTGATTTCTTTCTGTAATTTAAGTCTCAAGCTAGCTGTAGTGATCCTTTTGATCAATCATTACGTGTAATTATCCTCACTATATTCTTTTATGTGGTATTATGTAGGATGAAGATGTATGAAATGAAAAAAGGTGGATTCTATGGCATTGGATTCATTGACCCAAACATCGTTAATGAATACAGATGGAAAATAGATAAATATCATGAAAATCATGTAGAGGACAGCATGCTAGAGTTCTTGAAGTGCCTCAAATACAATGAAGATATACTACTTCCTTACAACTTCCAGTGAGTCACACTGTCTTGTACTACAAATTCTCTGTTTTTGCCTACTAGCTAGCTACATGTTTTTGCTTACATATGTCCGCTTAATTAAGACATCCAAACGTGTGTGCATGCAAATTTCACTGGATCTTGTGTATCATTAGAGTTGACGCCGGAACAGTTGAAGTACTCGACTCACTACTTAAAAAGAAAAGTGACTACACCATCTTGTTTCAGATAGTCAACAGGTAATTTAAATCATTATTAACTATATATCTCGGCCTATTTAGTTCGTCATTTCCTAATATGAACTATTTAATAACCCATTTATTCATTTTCTTTGTCGGCGGGCAGGGCTTGGGCAAGGTTCACCAGCGTCACTCCAGGCGAATGGAAACAAAGACTGCAATGGTTTCGACCCAAGGTAAGTAATTAAGTAGTACTAGCTAGCTAGCTAGCTGCCATTATCTCTTTAATTATCATGCTTGATTAATTATTATCTGATCAAATTCCATTCTCGTAAAGGCCCTGAAGCAGGCGCAGGGGACTGATCTGTGTGCATACCGCGTTTGCGAGAACATTCGCATGATGGCATCCGAAAGGAGCAGATCTCAAAGACAGGAATGGGTACGTTTGTCAGAATACTATTCACAATTTTTACACCATTATCGATATCTAGTCACACAACTAATAAACATGCATATTGATCTCCTTCTTAACAGTTCACAGAGGTGCGGGACAAGCTCCTAGAAACGGAGCGCGTACAAGCACTTCAAGAGGAAATAGCTGGATTTTTGCTCGACCAGGTCATTGATCCGAAGGGAGAATACAATTACCCGCTACCACCCCCATGAACCACTTCCAATTGTCATCGTGCTCCAAAGGCACCAATTAGGCTAATGCCACTGGCTCCGAAGGCAACATGTAGGAGAAATTGTATATAGCTATACATGTGTGTATGTGTGAATTGGTGGTTTGTGAGACATTTGATGATATATATATATGCATAACGTGTACAATGTGTAGTAGTAAAATACCAGCAAACGAAAAAGAATTAAATGGAAAACACAAAATTAAATGAAAAAGAAATCATAAAACCAAAAACCCCCCAAACCATGTAGTACCGGTTGGTTTTACCAACCGGTACTAAAGGGCTCCCGGCCCCCGGAGCTGGCTCATGCCACGTGGTTGCCCTTTAGCACCGGTTCGTGCTGAACCGGTACTAAAGGAGGGGGGGGGGGCTTTAGTGCCCACACTTTAGTGCCGGTTATGGAACCGTCACTAAAGGGCCTTACGAACCGGTCCTATTGCCCGGTTCTGCACTAGTATACTCTCGAAAACTGTTGCGATCCCCTACACTTTTGGGTTATCAAGACTATTTTCTGGCGCCGTTGCCGGGGAGCATAGCTCTATTCTTTAAGTCAGTTGGGATTTATATCTGTTTATCACTATGAAGAATTTGAAGGACTCAAAAACCAAGATCTTACCCTCAACTACGAGGGGAGGTAAGGAACTGCCATCTAGCTCTGCACTTGATCCTCCTTCTGTTATGAGTAAACTTGCGACACCTACTCCTGCTATTGAATCTGATATGTCGTATGTTCTTGATGATGCTACTTCTTCTATGTATGATGAAACTACCTCTATGCCCGATACTGTGCCACTAGTTGAATTTCTAGATGACCAATTTGCTAAGGTTAGGGAGAGTGCAAATGTTGATGATATTTATGAAAGTGATGATGAAACTACTCCCAATACATATGAATTTCCTGTTGTGCCTGAGGGTTATGTTATTGTCAGGACCCCGATCCTAAGTCACACAGGTCTAGCGTGTAACACATCATATCACTTTGCGGCCTCACGCACGGTATCCCCACGGGTGCCACCTTACCTGGCCCGGGACCGTTTGCGCATTTTGGCTCACGTATATGATAGTGTCGCTAGCATCCATATGACAGAGAACCCGGGCCGACATGACCAGTTATAAACCAAAAGTGGCACTAAATTACAGAGACAGGCATTCACGACCCAGCAACGAACGTGTCGGTCATCAACGTATGAACCCAAGTCGTAGCAAGCTACAAGGACTTAAAGGAACAACACGTGACATTTCCCCTAAGGGACAGACACAGGAACAAAGAAGGACACATGCCGGCCAGACTAAGTGTCCCGGAGCAGTAGCAGGCTACCAAGGCTCAGTGGAAGCACTAGGAGACATTTCCCTGTAAGATAGGCTACCAAAGGTAAACAACTAGGTGTCGGATCCCACACATAACAATACACATTACACGTACGCATAACATGCAAGTATGTTCTGTACAACATGGCATCACAACATAACTCAACAACTCATATAGATAAGGCCCAGAAGAGCCAACATAGCATTTATTACAAACAGAGGTCACATGACCCAACATACAGAGCATACAGGCAACGGAAGCATAACATGTCTGAGTACAGACAACTACAAATGAAGAAGGCTGAAAAGCCTGACTACCTACAAGACCCTCCCAAGGGTACAAGATCGTAGCTGAGGTAACAAGCTAAACGTCGAAGCCCACGCGGAACCACTAGCGAGACTGAAGTCTCTCTACAAAACATAAATTAAGCAAACGTGAGTCCAAAGGTACTCAGCAAGACTTACATCAGAACTAGCTACATATGCATTAGTATCAACAAAGGGGGTGGTGGAGTTTGACTGCAGCAAGCCAGCTTTGACTCGGTGGCTATCCTGACCTACGACTGCGAGTAACTCTTTTGAGGTGGCGCACACGAGTCCACGTTTTCACCAATCAATACACCACTATGGATCCGCTCCCGTCTCCCTACGAGAAGGCCATCCATAGCACTCACGCTTATCTTGCGTGTTTTAGAGTATCCACTTTCACTTGTCTATGAACTATAATAGGCAACCCAGAAGTCCATTACCGCGGACACAGCTATTCGAATAGATTATATTTAACCCTGCAGGGGTGTACTTCTTCACACACGCTCTCACCACTTACTGCCGTTTACACGACATGTACTCGGCAACCTTCAAGCGGAGGCCCAGCGAGGGTGTCGGCCACGACCTGACTAACCACACAAGTCTCTCGTCCAGGTTTATCGCCTATTTGGGTTCCATCCGTGGGGAGATCCGGCCGGGGTGTCGCTCACGGCCCCAAACGATGTGTACAGGGTTCCCGCATCACCAAACGGGCAATCGGTACACCCTGCCACGTACCTGCCGCGTCACAGCCCACCCCGAGGGTCAGCGTTGCGCACGACCTCCAGTAAACTACGAACACCAGAAACTAGTTGCAACTCCTGGACAGAGATCATGTTGATTAATAAGTCGAGAGAGTCAATTAAGTATCCCAATGTGTGGTAGTAGCTGTTTCATGGACCAACCAACACAGAACTCAGTTCCTGAGGACGGCTGCAATGAGACAACCCACCATGTACTCCTACATGGCCTCTCATCGCTACCTTTACCAAATCATGTTCACACACTTAGCTCACACACATTAGGACATGTTCATCACATTCCAATTCATCCCCGATGAATCAGACCTGACACAACTCTAAGCAATAGCAGGCATAACCAGAAAGCATGAATGAGTAGGCACAACATGGCTCAAACAACTCCTACTCATACTAGTGGTTTTCAACTATTTACTGTGGCAATGACGGGTCATGCAGTGGAAAGGGGTTCAACTACCGTAGCAAGTAACAGTTGAAGTGTTGTTGTCCTAATGCAGTAAAAGAGAGCAAGAGCGAGAGACTGGGATTGTATCGGAATGATCAATGGGGTTTTGCTTGCCTGGCACTTCTGAAGATAACAATGAGTCTTCATCGGTGTCATCGAACTCATCGTCGGAACGTCGTCTACTGTGAGGGGACAAAACCGACAAACAGAGAAAGAACACAATCAATGCAATGCAACAATATGATGCATGATCATGACATGGCAATATGCTGTTGATTGAGCTAATGCAACTAGCAACACAATTAAATGAAGTTGGTTTGAACCCAAGGTTCAAATTCAAACTCCATATGTGATTATTTAAATGCCATTTAATTGATTTGACCTGATCAGCAGGTTTAACTTGTTCAAACATGCATGAAAATGCCATAAACAGATTCCTTGAATTTTTCTGATCATTTTTCATATATAAATTATTTTCATCTGAGTTATGGATTAAGTTCTATGATTTTTAGAAGTTTTGGCTATTTTCTGAAATAAATAAATCATTTAGATTTATATAAAATTCCAGAAAATAGATACTGCGTCAGCATTGAGTAAGCATGACGTCAGCAGGGTCAACAGGGCTGTTCGGGTCAAACCTGACCAGTGGGTCCCACTGGTGAGTCTCTCAGGGCTAACTAAACGTTTTAAAACTAAACTAAAGATTAACATAGTCTGGGCCCCACGTGTCAGTGACACATCTAACTAACAGGGTTAGTTAGCCTTAAGTTAATACTAGCTAAACTGTCAGTGGGGCAGGGGCCCACTGTCAGTGGCTAGCTAAACTAATTAAACGTAGTTATCATTAACCAAGGTTTAAGCTAATTAGGTTTAAGTTTCAACTAGGTTAGTTAGCCGTGCGGGGCCCGCATGTCATAGACCCAGGGGGGGTCAAACCTCGGGTCAAAGACCCAAACAGGCCGGCGGCTCACCGCCGGCGACAGCGGGCACGGCGGAGGGGCTCGGGATCCGTCCTCCGTCGACCAAATGGCCGGCGAGGACCACCTACGTGACGCTGGCGCTCGTGCGCATCCAGCGGTGCCATCGGCACGAGTCGCCCTGGACCCAAACGACGGCGGCGACGACTAGGGCGATCGTCGGAGCTCGGGCGACGACGGAAACGGTGTTGCACTGCACAGCAGGAGCAACCGATGTGAGTTTTGAGCTCCTGGCGTTGTGTGGAGTGCAGTGGTGTGATCGGTTGCCGCTATGGGTGACGTTGGCCACGGCGGCGACATGGCCGGCGGGAAGGAGCTATCGGCTCTGGTGGACAGCGGGGCTAGAGGAGGAAAACGATTGCGGGGAGAGCGGGATTGGGTAGAGGAGCTCACGGCAGGGTCGAAGAGCAGCTGAGTGGGCTCGAGGAGGCACCGGAGTCGGTAATTCGACGACGAGGATCGCCGGCGGCCGAAGAGGGGAACGGCGGCGATGACTGCGTCCAGGGCGTCTGGTGCCTCGTAGCTCGGCGGAGAGGTCTGGGGCTTCAAGGAGGAGCTCTTGAGCCAAACAGGGGGGAAGGGGGAAGGCGGTGGCCATGGCAACGACGAGCGGCGGCGACGGCTGGCTCTCGGGTGGCTGCGGGAACGCGAGGGAAAAGGAGGGAGAATGACCAGAGAGAGAGGGGAGAGGACGAGGGGAGTAGAGGGCCTCTCCAGGCGCGTGGACAGGGAGGAGGACGAGCCTCCAGCACGAAGCAGGAGGTGGCCACGGCCACACGTGCCGCTGCTGGCACGCAGCTGCTTTGGGGCGAGGGGAGGAAGACGACGGAGGGGTCTGCGGTGGTGGGCTGGGCCGGCCAGCAGGGCCACCAGGTGGGCTGCACAGGTAAGTCAGGTAGTTCCTCTCTCTCTCTTTCTGAAGATAGTTTCTGTTTTCTATTTTTCTTCTTTTGTTTTGATTTAGTTGAGCCACTAAATCATTTTAGTAAATTCTGAAAAATAGTGGATGCACAAAGAACTAATCCAAAGACCCTCCACTAGTTTCAGAATTTATTTGGAGCTATTTACAAAAAATATATAGCATTTAAATGGCCCCAATTCAAATACTTATTGATTTAATTCAAAGCCCAAAAATTCCCCAAAATGTTCAATATTTTTGGTTTGGACCAAAACCCTTGCCAAAATTATCAAACATTACTGAAGGCATTTCTGGGTTTATTGAAAAGGATATTAGGTTAAACCTAATTGCCTTGATTTGGTGCTAGGGTTTAATCATCCCCATTTCAAGTTTCTTTCAAGATTAAACATGATGCACACATGAGGCTAACCTAGTGCATTACCAGAAGCTAGGGATGTGACAACTCACCCCTACTAAACAAGAAACTCGTCCCGAGATTCAAGACGCGAGATAAGAAATCAAAGGGGACACTAACTAACACAAACTTCATGATCCAAGTGTCCTCCATATAGGTGTTGATTGCTTGCCTCATGTTGATCCTGGCTTCCTCACTTTCGAGAGCTTTGTCCAAACGGTGACGATGATAGAAACTCTACGAAATTGATCTTCTGAAAGATCGAGCAACTCAAGATCAACTCATGGAGTGAGACGTTGAGACATCTCTTGAGCTGAGACACGGAACACACATCCAAAGGGACGGAGTGAAACAAACGATGAAGATTCACCTAGTGGCAATAATTCCACACCTAAGAAGATGGTGATTGTTACCACCAGACGGGGCACCTTAGAGAAGGTGACTCGTAGAGTTACTCCCTTAAGTGGCAAAAAGAATTACTTTTGATATAGAGATCATTGAAATTCCCTATACCAACCTAAGGCAAAAACAATCGATCGTTTGACTGAGTCCGAAGAAATGACATTCTCGGCCAAAGTGGATGATGTGAACTTCCTTATAAAAGACAATGCCAAGGTTGATTTGCTTATCACCGGAAATGGATGGGACATATGGCAAGTTCATTGCTGAAGATAATCCTGAACAGCAGTGATTGAGAACTGTAACCCATGGAGAATCGGCACATTGGCGGTGCAAGCTGGGAACAAAATGCAAATGCTGGGAATGATTCTGGTAACTGGGAAGAATCCCAACAGTAGAGAGTAAATCTACTCTTGAGGGTGTATAATATAATCAAAAACACTGGGAGCAATCCCGGTTAGTGTCGAGGATAACACCTAGTGCTTGTGCGTGCTCTCAAGAACTTGAGTATTCCCATATTCATCAAGGTTTTACAAATATCCGTGTCAAGGATCCTGGCAACGTCACATACCACCATGATGAATAATGATGGATGATGCAGATGCAAAGGAAGATAACACCTTCTCGGATTTCACCTTGGCGAGGCCAAGGGTACGAAATCTGGATGATCAACCGAGAGACATTTAGCACTCCGCTTCTAATGTTCTCCTTGATGTGCTAGCACAACCCATTTATTATAATGGTTTGGTACCTAGAACGTCAAATAAAAGGTCGGGCTTCAGGAGCACAAGAATCCATAAGGAACAACTAGGGAGTAAGTCCTACGGAGTCATAATGGGGAGGTGGCCAACTTCTTCAAACAAGATACTACAACAATAGGTCTTCCGGTTGGGTGTGTTGGCCGCGACATCCACTTTACCGTTATCGAGAGACCAATATTTAGTTCTTGGGAAATGCACCAACCATCTTATCTGCCTGAGGTTCAGTTCTGGTTGGTGTCAGGATATTCCAGTCTCATCAAATCTAGAAGGAAAATTGAAAGTTTGCAACACAATTCGACGAGACGACGTTGCGAGATTCTCGGGAATGAACTACGATAGCAAGCTCCAAAACATGAGCTGGTTCTGCTCCAAACCTGTGAACACGTTGTCCAAGACAAACGTGACCACATAGTAGTCTTATAATAAAATACTATCGAGCTCAGATTGGGAATCATCATTGGAGATAACGAAGTCTTGTGCATGTCCGTCTGTGCCCTTCGGGAATAGCATTTGAACTTCTTTTCTTTGAACAAATCAATCAGTGGCTTGGTGTACTAGGGATACATATAGAGTGAAGGTTGCAAGTCTCCAAACCACAGAATACTTCGCACGTATGCATGACTGACTTGGGATGATTCCACAGAAAGCAAAATAAACTTTCTCAAACCCACGGTGGCAACTTACATCAACTACACATGAATTAGGGAAAGTTCCTTCTCTCATCCAACATATACCTCATGAACGGGACACGAGGGTAATGCTTACAAAGTTTCCAACACTAGCTTAATGTCCAACAAAATCATGGGGAAGGTAGCAGTGTTGCTGATGGGCTCAACAACAATTCATCCAGGTTTCCATGGAGATGGAATTCCATAATTATGTTAACAAGTGATAGTATTGGTCAGACCCAGGAGATATAATGGTGTATGCTCGAGGGATCAACCACGAGTATGACAACATTATGAACATCGTTGGTTCTGATTTGATTTGATGATAGCCCATACTCAAATCAAAGTTTTGATATGACAATAGGTCCAACAACTGATCACAGGGACTAACTGATGAAGATGTCATCTATCTTCAACACACGCAAACATACCCCTTGAGATGAACTAAGCTGGCAAGCTTTTATCTTCCAACTCTCCAAATTGTTGTTTAGCTTAACCAACTAGTTCGGGGTATCCAACACAGATTCTTGGAGAAGTGGTGGTTTATAAGGAACCAACTTGATCACGAATTCAACGTAGCGGTCAGGGAACAACCTGGTAATACTTCCGAGAAGATATTCGGAAAATCACGAACCACCGATATGTTACTAAGCTCGAGAACAATCTTGCTTTTCAAGGCAAGACGAAATGATCAAATGAGTGAGGACTTAACAAAATCCTAACTCATCAATCAAGGAGTGCACCAGGAAAGTGGACTAGGTAGCACGATCAATCTTAGGATGGTGATTCGGTAACCAACACACTAAGAATGAGATTATCGTTCATTTGCTACCAAGCAACGAAGTTGCTTGGAGTATTGATTTCACACATCACATTTCACTTGTCAGTATTCCGGTTACAACAACACGGAAACCGAGGAATGGACGATGATGGTGAGAAGTATTACTGTATCAAGAGTTCATAGGATGATGTGCAATTCTCACGACATTCTTGACATAAAGATGGTAATACTCCAGGATAGAACAGTTTAGAAGCTGCATTAGCATTCTTCATCTGCGAAGTACAACTTCTTTGACCAAATCCGAGATATGGATAGGGTACTGGAGTTTTTTTCTCCTAGTCATTCCGAGATAGAATGAATTGACGGATCACAAGAGTAAAAGGCATCGATGAACACGAGTGCACAACTACTCCTGACTTTCAATTGATAGACGAGGGTCATAATACAACTAAAAGGAGACAACTCAAGGAACATATAATTTCTGAGTTCTGGATGCATAGATTAACATGTCGAACGAGTTCAACATATTTCTTCCGAATAACCCATGCAGAAAGTAGAATTGGCAGAGTCACATATGAATGGAGTGCTACTCAGGAGCACTCGGGTTGTGATCTTTTGGTTCAGAAGAACTTCTGCCATGATGGTTCATGGTATTTGGAAGAAGGATATACCACGGACCTTGAGGACTATCACAAGGTTAGTAATATCCTAAAGGGACGAGAAAATACTACCAACATGAAGTGGGTAGAAAGAATCTTGGGTTCAAGAACCCAGGAATAGAATGCCTACCAACTAAATGGCATCACGGGATGCTTTCGAGAATAATGGCCAGAATCATCACACTGAGAATATGAAGCATTGATACATTACTGGGTGATCTTCTAAGACAGCTAGGGTCATAATGATAAGTCCAACATATATGTCGAGGTAACAGAGTACCTCAACACAACGACTAGTGTGGTTAATCTGGCCTAAAAGGACATTAAGAACAGATAGGAATGGTTTGCAAATGCATCAGACTATTTAGAAACCTGGGATGACTCGGACAGCATAACGGCTGCAAATGCTCGAAAATACTTTTGAGATCCAAGCAATAGGGTAGCATATCCACTTAACATCATCATGTCAAGGTTCTGACACCAATAGTTAAGCAAACAGAAGTAGTATAAACTGAACTGAGGGTTGAATCCACAATAACGTGATCCTGATAAATAGAATGAGAATGCTAGTTCTTAATCCCCGTAGAAAGAAGAAGGTGACTCAGATCAGAAGGTCATAAGGTAAAGGAGTAAAAGAGCCTTACGTTCCCTTCCACAAACAATTCCCTTACATAACTAAAGAGTTTCTAGACACGACTTCGACCAATTTGGCTTACTAATCCTACAGGCAGTCAGGCTCTGATACCAAAGCTGTCAGGACCCCGATCCTAAGTCACACAGGTCTAGCCTGTAACACATCATATCACTTTGCGGCCTCACGCACGGTATCCCCACGGGTGCCACCTTACCTGGCCCGGGACCGTTTGCGCATTTTGGCTCACGTATATGATAGTGTCGCTAGCATCCATATGACAGAGAACCCGGGCCGACATGACCAGTTATAAACCAAAAGTGGCACTAAATTACAGAGACAGGCATTCATGACCCAGCAACGAACGTTTCGGTCATCAACATATGAACCCAAGTCGTAGCAAGCTACAAGGACTTAAAGGAACAACGCGTGACATTTCCCCTAAGGGACAGACATAGGAACGAAGAAGGACACATGCCGGCCAGCCTAAGTGTCCCGGAGCAGTAGCAGGCTACCAAGGCTCAGTGGAAGCACTAGGAGACATTTCCCTGTAAGATAGGCTACCAAAGATAAACAACTAGGTGTCGGATCACACACATAACAATACACATTACACGTACGCATAACATGCAAGTATGTGCTGTACAACATGGCATCACAACATAACTCAACAACTCATATAGATAAGGCCCAGAAGAGCCAACATAGCATTTATTACAAACAGAGGTCACATGACCCAACATAGAGAGCATACAGGCAACGGAAGCATAACATGTCTGAGTACAGACAACTACAAATGTAGAAGGCTGAAAAGCCTGACTATCTACAAGACCCTCCCAAGGGTACAAGATCGTAGCTGAGGTAACAAGCTAAACGTCGAAGCCCACGCGGTACCACTAGCGAGACTGAAGTCTCTCTGCAAAACATAAATTAAGCAAACGTGAGTACAAAGGTACTCAGCAAGACTTACATCAGAACTAGCTACATATGCATTAGTATCAACAAAGGGGGTGGTGGAGTTTGACTGCAGCAAGCCAGCTTTGACTCGGTGCACGTATCCACGAGTCCACGTATTCACCAATCAATACACCACTATGGATCCGCTCCCGTCTCCCTACGAGAAGGCCATCCATAGCACTCACGCTTATCTTGCGTGTTTTAGAGTATCCACTTTCACTTGTCTATGAACTGTAATAGGTAACCCAGAAGTCCATTACCGCGGACACGGCTATTCGAATAGATTATATTTAACCCTGCAGGGGTGTACTTCTTCACACACGCTCTCACCACTTACCGCCGTTTACACGACATGTACTCGGCAACCTTCAAGCGGAGGCCCAGCGAGGGTGTCGGCCACGACCTGACTAACCACACAAGTCTCTCGTCCAGGTTTATCGCCTATTTGGGTTCCATCCGTGGGGAGATCCGGCCGGGGTGTCGCTCATGGCCCCAAACGATGTGTACAGGGTTCCCGCATCACCAAACGGGCAATCGGTACACCGTGCCACATACCTGCCGCGTCACAGCCCACCCCGAGGGTCAGCGCTGCGCACGACCTGCAGTAAACTACAAACACCAGAAACTAGTTGCAACTCCTGGATAGAGATCATGTTGATTAATAAGTCGAGAGAGTCAATTAAGGATCCCAATGTGTGGTAGTAGCTGTTTCATGGACCAACCAACACAGAACTCAGTTCCTGAGGACGGCTGTAATGAGACAACCCACCATGTACTCCTACATGGCCTCTCATCGCTACCTTTACCAAATCGTGTTCACACACTTAGCTCACACACATTAGGACATGTTCATCACATTCCAATTCATCCCCGATGAATCAGACCTGACACAACTCTAAGCAATAGCAGGCATAACCAGAAAGCATGAATGAGTAGGCACAACATGGCTCAAACAACTCCTACTCATACTAGTGGTTTTCAACTATTTACTGTGGCAATGACGGGTCATGCAGTGGAAAGGGGTTCAACTACCGTAGCAAGTAACAGTTGAAGTGTTGTTGTCCTAATGCAGTAAAAGAGAGCAAGAGCGAGAGAGTGGGATTGTATCGGAATGATCAATGGGGTTTTGCTTGCCTGGCACTTCTGAATATAACGACGAGTCTTCATCGGTGTCATCGAACTCATCGTCGGAACGTCGTCTACTGTGAGGGGACAAAACCGACAAACAGAGAAAGAACACAATGAATGCAATGCAACAATATGATGCATGATCATGACATGGCAATATGCTGTTGATTGAGCTAATGCAACTAGCAACACAATTAAATGAAGTTGGTTTGAACCCAAGGTTCAAATTCAAACTCCATATGTGATTATTTAAATGCCATTTAATTGATTTGACCTGATCAGCAGGTTTAACTTGTCCAAACATGCATGAAAATGCCATCAACAGATTCCTTGAATTTTTCTGATCATTTTTCATATATAAATTATTTTCATCTGAGTTATGGATTAAGTTATATGATTTTTAGAATTTTGGCTATTTTCTGAAATAAATAAATCATTTAGATTTATATAAAATTCCAGAAAATAGATACTGCGTCAGCATTGAGTAAGCATGACGTCAGCAGGGTCAACAGGGCTGTTCGGGTCAAACCTGACCAGTGGGTCCCACTGGTCAGTCTCTCAAGGCTAACTAAACGTTTTAAAACTAAACTAAAGATTAACAGAGTCTGGGCCCCACGTGTCAGTGACACATCTAACTAACAGGGTTAGTTAGCCTTAAGTTAATACTAGCTAAACTGTCAGTGGGGCAGGGGACCACTGTCAGTGGCTAGCTAAACTAATTAAACGTAGTTATCATTAACCAAGGTTTAAGCTAATTAGGTTTAAGTTTAAACTAGGTTAGTTAGCCGTGCGGGGCCCGCATGTCATAGATCCAGGGGGGTCAAACCTCGGGTCAAAGACCCAAACAGGCCGGCGGCTCACCGCCGGCAACAGCGGGCACGGCGGAGGGGCTCGGGATCCGTCCTCCGTCGACCAAATGGCCGGCGAGGACCACCTACGTGACGCTGGCGCTCGTGCGCATCCAGCGGTGCCATCGGCACGAGTCGCCGTGGACCCAAACGACGGCTGCGACGACTAGGGCGGTCGCCGGAGCTCGGGCGACGATGGAAACGGTGTTGAAGTGCACAGCAGGAGCAACCGGTGTGAGTTTTGAGCTCCTGGCGTTGTGTGGAGTGCAGTGGTGTGCTCGGTTGCCGCTATGGGTGACGGTGGCCACGGCGGCGACATGGCCGGCGGGAAGGAGCTATCGGCTCCGGTGGACAGCGGGGCTAGAGGAAGAAAACTGTTGCGGGGAGAGCGGGATTGGGTAGAGGAGCTCACGGCAGGGTCGAAGAGCAGCTGAGTGGGCTCGGGGAGGCACCGGAGTCGGTAATTCGATGACGAGGATCGCCGGCGGCCGAAGAGGGGAACGGCGGTGATGACTGCGTCCAGGGCGTCTGGTGCCTCGTAGCTCGGCTGAGAGGTCTGGGGCGTCGAGGCGGAGCTCTTGAGCCAAACAGGGGGGAAGGGGGAAGGCGGTGGCCAAGGCAACGACGAGCGGCGGCGACGGCTGGCTCTCGGGTGGTTGCGGGAACGCGAGGGAAAGGAGGGAGAATGACCAGAGAGAGAGGGGAGAGGACGAGGGGAGTAGAGGGCCTCTCCAGGCGCGTGGACAGGGAGGAGGACGAGCCTCCAGCGCGAAGCAGGAGGTGGCCACGGCCACGCGCGCCGCTGCTGGCACGCAGCTGCTTTGGGGCGAGGGGAGGAAGACGACGGAGGGGTCTGCGGTGGTGGGCTGGGCCGGCCAGCAGGGCCACCAGGTGGGCTGCACAGGTAAGTCAGGTAGTTCCTCTCTCTCTATTTGTGAAGATAGTTTCTGTTTTCTATTTTTCTTCTTTTGTTTTGATTTAGTTTAGCCACTAAATCATTTTAGTAAATTCTGAAAAATAGTGGATGCACAAAGAACTAATCCAGAGACCCTCCACTAGTTTCAGAATTTATTTGGAACTATTTACAAAAAATATATAGCATTTAAATGGCCCCAATTCAAATACTTATTGATTTAATTCAAAGCCCAAAAATTCCCCAAAATGTTCAATATTTTTGGTTTGGACCAAAACCCTTGCCAAAATTATCAAACATTACTGAAGGCATTACTGGGTTTATTGAAAAGGATATTAGGTTAAACCTAATTGCCTTGATTTGGTGCTAGGGTTTAATCATCCCCATTTCAAGTTTCTTTCAAGATTAAACATGATGCACACATGAGGCTACCCTAGTGCATTACCAGAAGCTAGGGATGTGACAGTTATGGATGAAGAAACTGCTAGAGACTTTCTTGCTTGCAATGATAGATATGATCTTAAGAAATTATTAGCTAAGCTGAAAGAAAAGTCCTTGAATGCTAGAATGAAACATGACCCTGCTTTTGCTACTTCACGTATATGTGTCGCTGATAAGGATTATGAATTATCTGTTGATCCTGAGTTAATTGCTTTGGTTAAATCTGATCCTTTCCATGGCTATGAGTCTGAAACTGTTAAAACTGAAGAAGAGAGTCTCCCACAAGCTTGGGGGAGGCTTCTCCAGTTACTTAATGCTTTGCCTAATCATCCTCTTGAGATGCATGATATACTTGATGTCTTTTATAATGGACTAACCGATACTTCCAGAGACCACCTGGATAGTTGTGCTAGTTGTGTTTTCAGGGAAAGAACAGTGGAACAAACTGAATTACTATTGAATAATATGCTGGCCAATGAAAATAATTGGACACTTCCTGAACCAGCCCTAAGCCAACTCCGAAGAAAAGAGATGTTCTATTTCTCAGTCCCGAAGATATGCAAGAGGCAAAGAAATCTATGAAAGAAAAAGGTATTAAAGCCGAAGATGTTAAGAATTTACCACCTATTGAGGAAATACATGGTCTTGATAACCCGACACAGGTAGTAAAGGTAAATTCTCTTTGTAGATTTGATGAAGGTGATATTCCTCGTTATAAGTCTGCTAGCTAATGCTCAGATGAGTTTGAAAATTTTATTGTGAAACAAGAAAACTTCAATGCTTATGTTGGTAGACAATTACAACACAATGCCTATATGATTGAACGCTTGGGTGATTATTTGTCTAGTGCTAAAAGTGAACTGAAACTTATTAGTAAACATGCTTCCATGGTCACCACTCAAGTATAACAAGTACTTAAGGCTCAAAATGATTTGCTCAATGAATTGAATAGTAAGAATAATGACTATGTTGTTAGAGTTGCTACTAGAGGTGGCAAAATGACTCAAGAACCTCTGTATCCTGAAAGCCACCCTAAGAGAATTGAGCAAGATTCTCAGAGAGCTAATTTAGAGGCACCTAGTTCTTCTAAGAAGAAGAAAAAGAAAAATGATATGACTTTGCATGCTTCTAGTGAACCTGTAGCTCGCCCACCTGAGAATCCCAATGATATATTTGTTTCTGATGCCGAGACACTATCTAGTAATGAACATGAACCTAGTGATAATGTTAATGATGATGTTCATGTCGATGCTCAACCTAGAAATGATAATGATGTAGAGATTGAACCTGCTGTTGATCTTGATAACCCACAATCAAAGAATCAATGTTATGATAAGAGAGACTTTGTTGCTAGGAAGCACGGTAGGGAAAGAGAACCATGGGTTCAGAAACCCATGCCTTTTCCTCCGAAACCATCCAAGAAAAAGGACGATGAGGATTTTGAGCGCTTTGCTAAAATGATGAGACCTATCTTTTTGCGTATGCGTTTGACTGATGTGCTTAAAATAAATCCTTATGCTAAGTATATGAAAGATATTATTACCAACAAAAGAAAGATACCTGAAGTAGAAATCTCCACCATGCTTGCTAATTACACTTTTGAGGGTGGAATGCCTAAGAAATTAGGAGATCCAGGAGTACCTACTATACCTTCCTCCATTAAGAGAAACTATGTTAAAACTGCTTTGTGTGATCTTGGAGCCGGTGTTAGTGTTATGCCTCTCTCTTTATATCATAGACTTGACTTGAGTAAGTTGACACCTACTGAAATATCTTTGCAAATGGCTGATAAATCAACTGCTATACCTATCGGTATTTGTGAGGATGTGCCTGTTGTAGTTGCAAATGTTACTATTCTAATGGACTTTGTTATACTTGATATTCCCGAGGATGATAGTATGTCTATTACTCTTGGAAGAACTTTTTTGAATACTACATGGGCTGTTATTGATTGCAACAAAGGCAATGTCACTTTTCATGTCAATGGTAATGAGCATACGGTACGCTTTCCGAGGAAACATCCTCAGGTCCATAGCATCAACTATATTGGAAAAACATCAACAATTACTATTGGAGGTTTTGAGTTTCCTATTCCTACTATCAAGAAGGCATATGACATACTTATTGTTGGGGACATACATATCCCCGTTGAGGGTAACATAGTGTTATTCGAAAATTCTCCGGTTTCATGTTACTCGGAAAGAGTATATTAACAAGACCTGATCAACCTTGTTAATGGATTCTTTTTGATGAACATGGGATAGGTGAATCTAGATGGCACAAACCTTCTGTACCCTCATTTTACTTTCTGTTAATTAGGATTAATAAAACAAAAATAGCATTGTCTGTCTATTTCCAGACTTATCCGTGCAATAAAAAAATATCCCGCTAATAAAAGTTCTCCAAATGCCATGAAAATGAAATATGATTTTTTCTAGAATATTTAAGAAAATATGGCACTGAACACACAACGAGAGGAGCAAGCACGTGGCCTCGAGGGCACAGGGCACGCCCCCTGTCTCGAGGGCCCCACATGGCCCCCCTCCACTTATCCTTTCACCCATGCTCTTCTTCTTCCTCCCAAAAAAAATCCCCAACCAGCTCAAACCCGAGTTCTAGCTCGTTTTGCTGCCATTTTCGATCTCCTTGCTCAAAGTACCATTCATCAAACTGTTTGGGGAGATTTTTCCTTAGTATGTGACTCCTCCATTGGTCCAATTAGTTTTTGTTCTAGTGCTTTATTTGTTGCAAATTTGTGCTGCTGTGGTGACCTTGTTCTTGAGCTTGCATGTCAAATTTTCTTGGTCCCAAGTAGTTCTAATGCATGATATAGCCTCTAGGCACTTATAGGAGTTGTTGCTATCAATCTTGTTGAGTTTGGTTAACTTTTATTATGAGTTACTAAAAATTTCAGAAATTTTCAGAAAAGGAAAATGTTAAAAAGATTATTGAGGGGCTCTTCCAGTAAGAGCTCAGAGGAGAAGAAGAAAGAAGATAATAAGAAGCCCAAGTATCATCTTCCTCGCATGGCGGAAGTTCGACCATGGGAATGGCCGTGTAATAATTTCATGATGTCCGCCGGTATTTATGAAGACTTTTGTTGGATGGCGAATAATGCAGGCCTCACCGACTTCCTCAACGACCAAAAAGAACAGTATATCTTACTAACCAATATTTTTACGCAAGGCTTTCAATTTCATTCTAGGAAAATACCACCTACGGTGGAGTTTCTCTTATATGATGTGAGTAAGGAGATATCACTGTTAGACTTTTGTGAAATATGCAAAGAACCCTTTCAAGGTAGACTTGATGAACCACGTCATGAAGACGTCGAAGGGTTTATTGATATGATAGCCAAAGGTGAAACTGGCAAGTTGTAAGGGCAAGAATCACTAGTATACACTTCCCTGTTCTGCGCTACTTTGCTTTATTTGCTAGTAGGTGTATAATTGGTCGCGGGAACAATGGGAATCTCAGTGCCCCTGATATCATCATTTTACGCCATGCCTTGTTTCGTCACACAACTTTTAGCTTGGGCGCCGTTGTTGCCAAACGATTGAGTCTAAACCGCTCAAAGGGGCCCGTCTTTGGATGCATCTTTGCTTCTCACCTTGCTGAACATTTTAATATACCTATTAGGCATCATGAGAAGGAAGAAAAAATTCTTGCCCCTGTTTATCTAGATTACAAGAGCTTGGTAGCTCATGACTTTATTGTTAAAGAAAAAATATGCAGCTACTTTATAAATTGAGGTTTGATGAAATATACTGTGAAATTGTTACCTTGCCTGCACCATCTCTGTTTGATCTGTCCACAGGCAAGTACCTCATTACATCAGATGCCTTCTACAAGTACCAAGGCCAGTCACAAGCTTCAGAGCTTGAGCCAGAACCACCATTTGATCCTTTTCGTCAATCTGTTTATGGGTGGGATCTAGACGAGCTCGCCAACTAGTGGCATCCAAAGGACACATCTCAGTACACTGGAGGGACTGGCTTCGATCCCTGGCCATAGACCAACTTAGGCCGAAGCCTAAGCTTGGGGGAGTACGTGTTTCTCACCGACTTACATTCATGTTCACACTTATGCTAGTTGTCGGTGCTCACACTCTTTCACCGTACCACCCATGTTTAGTTTAAATTTCTTTTTCTTAGCCTTTTTCTTGTGTCTTAGAAAAACCCAGAAAAACAAAAAAATATTAGTTGTAGCTTCTATCTAGTTTACTTTCTTTGCTTGTAGTAGTAACTAAAAATGAAAACCCAAAAAGATTTCTCGTTCTTCTTTTTGCTTGTTGGGAGCTTTCCCGTGTAAATAGTTTCTTTTCTTTTCTTTAGGGGTTAAGAGTAGAAGACCATGATTGAAAATGCTTAGTGGCTCTCATATGCTTTGTTGACTAATTTAATCTCGAGCCATATTACCTTGTCTTCTCTCTTGTATTAAAATGTATGCAGATTCCAGCTTAGTCCAATGCACGTGCACTATTATTATTTTCCACACCGTTCTGTTGTGCGAGTGAAAGGCAATAAGGATGATATATTATGAACTAACTGAGATGAGAAAAGCTGGTATGAACTCGACCTCTTTTGTTTTTGTAAGTATGATTGCTCGTTATGAATGAAACATGTTTGCAATGACAATTAGAGATCATAGCTGCTTATGCCATGCTTAATTAGCTGAGATTAAAATGGTTGTGATGTGTTATGCTGGGTGGTATCCTCCTCTGAACGATTTAAGTGACTTGACTTGGCACATGTTTATGCATGTAGTTGAAAAAAAATCAACATAGCCTTCACGATATTTATGTTCATGGTGATTTACATCCTACTCATGCTTGCATTCATTGTTGATTAATTTTAATGCATGTTCATGACCGTTGTTGCTCTCTAGCTGGTCGCTTCCTAGTCTCTTTCTAGCCTTCACCTGTACTAAGCGGGAATACTGCTTGTGCATCCACTTCCATAAACCCCAAAGTTGTTCCATATGAGTCCACTATACCTTCCTATATGCGGTATTTACCTGCCGTTCCAAGTAAATTTGTATGTGCCAAACTCTAAACCTTCAAATGAAATTCAGTTTTGTATGCTCGAACAGGTCATGTATCAACTAGGGCTGTCTATATCTTCCATGCTAGGTGGGTTATTCTCAAGATGAGAGGACTCCGCTCATCATTCATGAGAAAATGGCTGGTAATCGGGATGCCCAGTCCCATGCTGAAAATCATAATAATTAAACAAAACTCCCACAGGGCTGTTGCTTGTTTGGACGGTAACCCGTGGATTCGGCTGGCCATGGAGTGTGCTTGCTGGTGGTTGGGGGAGTATAAACTTTACCGTTCTGTTTGGGAACCGCCTATAATGTGCGTAGCATGGAAGATATCGAGATTCTTGGTTGTTATGTTGACAATGAAAGTATACCGCTCAAAATGTTATTCAATATCTATTTAAAAATCGAGCTCTGGCACCTATACAAATCCCTGCTTCCCTCTGCGAAGGGCCTATCTATTTACTTTTATGCAGAGTCATCATCCTCTTATCAAAGAGCACCAGTAGGAGAGCACCTCTGTCGTTGCATGTATTACTATTAATTTGCATTGATTATGATCATGACTGGATCTCTTTTACCATGAATTAGAATGTCTAGTCAGTCCTTGATCTTTAAAGTTGCTTTGCATGAGATACCATCCTGTTATATCATATCATGACTGTTTTGAGAAGTGTTGTCATCCGGGGTTTATTATTATTGCTCGCTAGTTGATTATGCCATTGATGTGAGTAGTCTTGAGACCTGAAAGTTATTGTGAATGTGGTTAGTTCATGATCTTTTTGAAAACCTGAATGCTTGCTTACATATTTACAACAACAAGACCAAACAGAGTTTGTCAAAGTTTTTCTTTATCACTTTCAGTTTATCAACTGAATTTCTTGAGGACAAGCAAAGGTTTAAGCTTGGGGGAGTTGATACGTCTCCAACGTATCTACTTTGCCAAACACTTTTGGCCTTGTTTTGGACTCTAACTTTCATGATTTGAATGGAACTAACCCGGACTAACGCTGTTTTCAGCAGAACTACCATGGTGTTGTTTTTGTGCTAGAATAAAAAGTTATCGGAATCGCCTGAAAATCAATGGAGAATTATTTCTTAAAATATAAAAAATATCCTTGAGGGGCCCACGGGCTGTCCTCGAGGGTCGGAGGCGCGCCCCCCTGCCTCGAGGGCACCCCGATGCCCCACCGACGTATCCCCAGGTCCTATATATTCCGTTTCGTGGAGAAAAAAGGAGAAAGAATTATCGCGTTTTACGATATGGAGCCGCCGCCAATCCCTAATCTCTCTTGAGAGGGCTGATCTGGAGTCCGTTCGGGGCTCCAGAGAGTGGAGATCGTCGCCATCGTCATCATCAACCCTCCTCCATCACCAATTCCATGATGCTCACCGCCGTGCGTGAGTAATTCCATCATAGGCTTGCTGGACGGTGATGGGTTGGATGGGATCTATCATGTAATTGAGTTAGTTTTGTCAGGGTTTCATCCCTAGTATCCACTATGTACTGAGATTGATGTTGCTGTGACTTTGCTATGCATAATGCTTGTCACTAGGGCCCGAGTGCCATGATTTCAGATCTGAACCTATTATGTTTTCATGAATATATGTGTGTGCTTGATCCTATCTTGCAAGTATATAGTCACCTACTATGTGTTATGATCCGGCAACCCCGAAGTGACAATAATAGGGACCACTCCCAGTGATGACCATAGTTTGAGGAGTTCATGTATTCACTATGTGTTAATGCTTTGGCCCGGTACTCTATTAAAAGGAGGCCTTAATATCCCTTAGTTTCTAATAGGACCCCGCTGCCACGGGAGGGTAGGACAAAAGATGTCATGCAAGTTCTTTTCCATAAGCACGTATGACTATATTCGGAATACATGCCTACATTACATTGATGAACCGGAGCTAGTTCTGTGTCACCCTAGGTTATAATTTGTACATGATGAATTGCATCTGACATAATTCCCCATCACCGATCCAATGCCTACAAGCTTTTCCCATATTGCTTGTTGCTTATTTACTTTCCCGCAACTACTATTACAAAAACTACAGAAACACTATCGTTACTTTTATTACTGCTAGTCTTCGATAGTACTAGATTCTCCCCCTCTTATTCTGGCATTCTGCATCTTAGTCCACAGATACTACCATTTTCATTGATACCGATGCATATGTAGTGTAGATCCTTGCTTGCGAGTACTTTGGATGAGTACTCACGGTTGCTTTGCTCCCCCTTTTCCCCCTTCTTTCTTCTTGCTGGTTGATGCAACCAGATGGTGGAGTCTAGGAGCCAGATGGCACCATTGACGACTGCTTCTACCCCAACGGAGCCTACTACAACGTGGAGACAGTTGACGACCAGGAGTAGTTAGGAGGTCCCAGGCTGGAGGCCTTGGCTTTTCGGTCGTGTTGTTTTTGTGCTAGCCTTCTTAAGGAAAACTTGTTTAACTTATGTCTGTACTCAGATATTGTTGCTTCCGCTGCCTCTTGTGTATTCAAGCTTATGTATTCGAGCCCTCGAGGCCCCTGGCTTGTAATATAAAGCTTGTATTATTTTATTTGTGTCTAGAGTTGTGTTGTGATATCTTCCAGTGAGTCCCTGATCTTGGTCGTACACATTTGCGTGCATGATTAGTGTACGGTCAAATCGGGGGCGTCACAAGTTGGTATTAGAGCCGACTGCTTGTAGGAATCCCGCTTTCCAACTCCTTGGTCGAAGTTGAGTCTAGTATATGAAAAACCGTTTTACTAACATGGCCGTGTGGCTTACGGGCCCACGTCGTCATTGGGTGGTATTAGGATCTTTTATTCCCCGTCTTTACTCTGGGACTCTGATCTCTCTTCTATTCGGGTTAAATGATTTTGCTAAAATCTAACTTTAGGTTCTCGAAAATACTTTCTCCCAGAGAGCCCCTCATTCCAGATGATTGCCAGCTGCACCAGAAGACTCAGAAGATACTCTCCGATGTTCTCTTGAGACTTTGTGCCCAATGCTTTTGCAATTTCCTACCACCGAGATATCCCTATGGATTAATACTTACTCCTGTCGCTCTTACAATTATTCCCAATTGCTCTTGTTATTACGAGGTACCCTGAAACATCTTCCTATATTCCGTATATCGATTGTGACACTGCTTTGCAGTTCATTGCCACATGAATAACCTTATGGATAATTCCTCGCATTTACCGAGTATCCACTCATCCCCCATTCATGTGTTTTACAAGTGACTGAAATATCATTCGACCTTCAGAAAATCCTGAGCCGCCTATTGCTCTTGAAATTCTTGCTTGCTTACATATGGTTATCCCCATAACTCTAGTAATCTTATTGACATCCTTTGTCATTATCATTTTGAGTCTGTTGATTCAACATGATGCGAATGCTCGCAATCCTCGATCCTAGAATTTATCCTTCCGGCTCAAACGTCGTATTAAAGATGAGCTGGATATCGAGCAATCAAATTGCCACCGGTTGTACTACCTAAGCCTACTAAAATTATCCATCCTTAATCAGAATGTTTGCTTCTGATCCCTTGAATTGTACATCATAATTCCTTCGCATTTAGACCTTGAATTACTCAGTTATTTCTGTAATCCAATGCCTTGCATTGTTTCTTCCTCTGGTTGTGCGCCGATGCTCACATCATCTCCCTTTTGGACTGTCCGATCCTTTGTTGAATTATCATCCAACAGTGTCTTTCGTATACAAAAAAAACCTCGCGAAGTTCTTTCCCTGATACACAATGCCTTTGGTAAATGGTATCCTCTACTTTGACTACCATGCTCTGTTTTCGAGCTGGTGATAATTACACGCGAAGCTTGTGGTATAGGTTTCTAAGATGCCCCAATGGGCTGAACTTATGCCTTCCTTAATCTGTGTGAACCCAAAATTCTTCCAAGGTTCATACTCCCCTGGTAATTCACCAGGCAAGTCTTCGCAATCAAATCTTTTTTTATAGGGCATTGAATGAAAGGTCATACATTGAAGAAGTGGGAGTCAACCTTGAACTTTCTGTCCATGCCCATGTAAACGGTGTGGATCTTATCACTGAGGCTTCTCTTAAAATTAATTATTACCTTGATATAAGATCAACTTATATCTGGGATCCGGCATTTTGCAATCGCAGTTTCGAGCATGCTCTCCTTTAAATACCATTTCTTGGACACGTTAAACCACTTGTCCTCTGCAGGTCAATGCACCTATCCAACCTCTATTATGATCTACCTTCGAGTATTAGCCCGTAGTATCTCGATAATGTCACAGAACTATATTACTTCTTATGAGTTCTTCTTCAAGTATTACTTCTCACCGATTCCAATTTGCCCCGGGTTCTGATTTATTAGCCACTCGAGAACACCGATAAGTGAATTGATTCTGCACTCCAATTAAATAGCTCTAAGTAATCTCCATTTATTACGAGTTTATTAATTATTCAAGTCATATCTAGCCTGATCGGCTATCTCATTATCGTGCATTTTTTTAACCGTGCTACCTGGCCCTTTTTCCAAGTGCACATTCCACTCAAGGTTTACTTATGATTGTTCTCCTCTAACATACTGTTGTATGTCCAATGTTTTCATCTTGTTCACTTAAATGTAGAAATTCATGTCTAGGGGAAATCTCGAGGAATTGTTTCTGAGCCCGTCGGCCTCATCCTTATCTTCCCTTGCTGAAATTGTATGACTTATTTTATAAGTTGTTTCCGATGGATCCTGGTGTATCCAAAGTCTGACCTTTGCTTGAAGACCATGTCGGGGCTATCTCGAAGCCTGTTTGTGGTAGTCCGAAGATCCACAAGATCATTGTAAGCACAATGCCAAATGTTCTTGATCAATTATCCAAGAACGTTGGGTGGGTACATATCATAATTCTTATTACCCCTTTTATCTATACGGTCATGACTTTGATCTGCTGACACGTATATCATGCCCTGCTTAATCTTGGGGATGATTTACTCCTATTTCATTGTGTTTAAACACATATTCCTTTCCATTTCTTTGTTTAATATTTCTTTGCTCTAAGCAGTAATAATTTTCTGCTTATGTAAACACCTTGGTGTACAACTCTGTCAGTAAGACCCTGGTACTATTGTTGATAACATTACAATAACCTCCGATGGACGAGAACCTTACCTATTGGCCCGCCTCGTTTCAACGAGCAGGAAGATGGTTCTCTTCGTCCCTCGCCCTTGGTACCGACGTTGTTGCCGACATAACTGACAAGTTATGCTCTGACATGCCTTGCTACCATGACCGTGCAATATGTCAGTGTCCTTCTTACTTTTGAACCACATGGTGGGCCCATAACCCACAGTTCCATAGGATCGAAACCTGACTCTCCTGTACATCCTTGACTATGAAGTATCCTTTTCACTTGCCTTCGTATAGAATTCATGAGCCACCGTCCTAGAGACAATATATTCCGGTACAGACGCAATACTTATTCCATTGCACTGAACCCCCTTCACGCTCTACTTGAGGCATCGAACGATTGCTTACCCGTGTGAAAACTTTCGCACCCCCCCTATAATGCTCTCAAGGTGTTTCACGTATTCAACTCGAGAGACAATTTATGCTTCTTCCCTCAGTTAATCGTCTGATGCTCAATCTTGTTAAAACCCGTCCTTATAGAGTTTCCTTTCTCATCCTTTCGTAAGTACGGCGAAGATCCTGTAAGGAGGACGTTGACTTCATCATGATGCCCTGATGCATCGAAATGAAGGAATCAACGAAAGGGATAAACTTCCTCAGGAAGGGCAACCAAGACCGTGAAGATTCGTAAGAATTTCATAACAACTTCCTTGCCCCTTACTCTACCCCTTAAATCTCGGGACGAGATTTCTTGTAGTGGAGGAGATTTGTAACACCCCCAGTGACATGCTAGAGTAATCCCCTGTTAATGGTGCCAGGTCAGCATATTACTGTTGCTAATCTTCACTTGATCCAAATCACAATTCAATTTCAAATACAATCTAAAGTAAAAAATTCTTATTTGTCAGACATGAAATCTAAAATGTTCATCTTGTGGCATATAATCCATAACTAATATTGGTGGCGAACCAACATTTTATAACATGCCTTAATGCCCTAAAATGATTAAGTCAGTGCCCGAAACAACATTTTAATCCATTTGCATTTATGCAAAATTTCTAATGAATTCAATTGCCCACCAAACTTTTTATGACAGCTCTAAATATTGTAAGGTAATTATGTGGCACCACTTCTTGCTTTACAAGAGACATCTTGTGTCCGAAGTTTTTGCAAAACAAGAAACATGAAAGAAAAGAAGAGGGAAAAATAAAACTGGGAAAAGGGGCCACAACCCCATGTCCTCTTGGGCCTCAGCCCACCTGAGGCCTGCCCACGCCGCCGTGGGGATAAGACCGAGTCCCCCCCTCTCCTCGTCAGCTCCCTAAGATCTTTTCCCTCTACTCCTCTTGTCCCTCCTCCATATCCACCTGGTCCGAGTGCGGTCCTCGCCGTCCACCGCGCTCCCCCCACGGCGTTTTTCATCGCCGAGCCTCACAGTCGAGCCCAAGGGCTCCACCGCGGACTCCTCTTCCCCTTCAACGAAGCGTGCGAGCCGGAACGCCCCCCTGATGCCTCCCCGAGCTGCCCCCGTCCTCGGACATCACCGCCCTCGTCGTCGTCTCCGGCCACCCCGAGCTCCCTCGAGCCCGCTGCCACCCCCTCCTGCTCGAGGTGAGCCCCTTCCTCTCCCATCTCTCCTCTGGCCTCCCCTACGGGCGCTAGCTAGCCCCGCAGCTCGCGCCCGCTGTGGCTAAATGTCAGGACCGGATTTTTGGGGTATTAAATCCCAAAAAATGGCCCTTGTGCTCACCAGCCCCAGGATTATTGTTAGCTGACGAGGCACCACTTGATACAGAAATTTCCAAGCAAGGTACAAATATGTAGTACAAGACCGTTCTGGTCTTTTAAGTACAACACAAGGTTTCTAGTGGCTGATGGCGGAAGCGGTCTGTGACTCGTCAACGTCTGTGGAACTACATTTACCACGGGAACAGCTGACCAGGTTAAGTCCTATCTTCGCAAGGCTGCGATCACAGTTGCATAGGTTCTGGGTAGTCATCATAACGCTCCTCTCCATGCAAGAAATCTGGCCAAGACAATAGCCAGGGACAAGCCAGTGAGTACTTTGAATGTACTCGCAAACATTATGAACATGGGTGAAATATAATCATGCTCGAGAATAATTGATGATCACTATGATATGACAGTCCACATTTCAAGCAGATCATTCGTATAAAAATGCATATGCAATCAGGGAGTGATAATAAAATAAATAGCGATCATGCCACAGTCGGGCGTCTGAGCGACACCACTTAAAGGGCTTATAAATAAAAGAAATAACAAACATGCCACAGTCGGGCGTCTGAGCGACACCACAGAAATGGCTTATAAGGAAAATAAATAACAAGCATGCCACAGTCGGGCGTCTGAGTGACACCACATAAAGGGCTTATAAGGGGAGATGAATAACAGGTATGCCACAGTCGTGCGTCTGAGCGACACCACATAAAGGGCTTATAAATAAAAGAAATAACAAACATGCCACAGTCGGGCGTCTGAGCGACACCACATAAAGGCCTTATAAGGAAAATAAATAACAAGCATGCCACAGTCGGGCGTCTGAGCGACACCACAGAAAGGGCTTATAAAAGAAATAAATAACAATGAATATCCAGGAGGTAGAACCGTCCCAGGGATACACGTTAATTCAAATAATACAAATGGTTAGTCCACAATAATAATCATAGTCACCATATGTCACAGGTCATAATCAATGTTCTGGTGCAGTAGTTTCTTTGTCCGAAGACCGACGCTAATACAAACTGGGGAAGCTATCCCCTTCGGCTCCAACCAAAAACACCCATGCCCCCTGACCAGGTGGCATGCCTACCGGATGCAGCCTGTAGCTTCCACCATGGCCTATCTGTACGGTGTGTGCTAGAACAGGGGTCGACAATTTACTGAACCGTACCCTACCTGTAGCAGGGACAAGTGGTACCACGAAACAAGTATGGGGGTTACTGGAACAAGACTCGATCTATGGTCGACTCAGGAGGTTCAAGCATCACTGGTATGATTAGCATAACCAATATATTCCACAACAACAGTCGGAATCACCACCCGTCATGCCTCACCAAGCCATACCAGACTCCATCGTCCCGACGGGGAGCTAGTGACAAGCTCGTGTCTACAAAAGATAGCGACTTTCACGGCTTTCTTCCGTTAGGCATGGAAGGCATACGAGGGGGATCACCGTCATGCATTTTAATCATTCACAACAAGGGGTCTACCTCATGCAGTCATGGGTATGATCATATCATCACATATGAAAGAAAACGAATGGATCCATATCGTTGTGATCGTATCAACATCAACCACATGCATTAGACCAGGGTTCAAAAGTGCTTGCTTTCAAGTAGTGGGGAGGTAAAGTGTATTCCAAAACTTTTGGAAGTTTCTTCCCTCTTCAAAATCCTATTTGAAAGAATATGAATTCAATACATAGTCTCAAAACAGCACAAAAACGTTGTCTGGAAAATTTTCAAATAAATTTGAAAATAAACTAGACCAAATTTGAGGAACAACAGAAAAAGAATCAATTCATTTGGATTTATAATTAAAAAGTTAGAGCCAGTCAAAGTTTCAGTCAAACTCTGATTTTAAAATAATACAGAAAAGAAAACGTTTCAAATAAGAATACACTTTCGGGTCAGGGGATACGTACTTCTGAGGTTTACGCTTCCACTTAAAACACATGGAGGTGGGGCTGCGTCGCTGACAGTGGGTCCATGGGGCCCACCGGTCAGGTTTGACCAGTCGCCTCTCCCTCCTCTTCCTTTTCCCGAGTGGAGGCGGGACTCCGGCAATCGTCGCCGACGAACGGAGGCTCCTCGAGGACATCCGAGGGCAGGAATGGATCCGCCAGACCGGGGCGGTCCTCCCGGTGGTCGTCGGTTCGTCGGAGGTGGAGGAAGTCACCGGCGGCGAGCTCCGCGACGGAGGAAGCTTCGGTGGATTTAGGGACTCGGGCTGTGGTGGTTCCTGGCTGCGATAGAGAGGCTGGGCAGTTTTGCATGATCACGTTGAGTCGAACGGTGGAGTCGGGAGGGCAGGGGAGGCTCTGGATGCATCGGAATGGACCGAAACGAGGCGGCGGCCGTGCTTACCGGAGACGGGGAAGACGGCTTTTCCCTGGCTATTGCGGGCTAGGGGAGCTCCATGGGGGTGGCCTGAGGCTACCTGAGGGCTTAGACGAGCTCGGGGGCCTCTTAAATAGCGCAGCCATGTCGGTTCGCGGCGGCCGTGGATAAGATCGCCGGCGACCGCCATTTTGTAGCTGCAGAGGGACGTGGCGGCGACGAGCGCTTGCGGACAAGCTTGCGGATGAGCTCGAACTGCTCCAGAGGGCAGCTGGCGAGCGCGTGTGGCTTGGGCGGCGCTGTTCGGGGCAGGAGCTCACTGTGGCCGGCCGCTAGCCACCATGGCCGACCTAACGACGACGCTGTAGGGTGCCAGGGGCGGCTTGGAGTGTTTTGGTGGGTGGATGAGGCCGGGTGAGGCTCTGCAGGCGAGCTAGGGCCAGGGGCGCCTCGCGGCGGCTCGGGCGCCCGCACGTGCAAAATGCACGCTCTAGGCGCGCCCAATGCACGCACAACATGTGCTCGATGAAATGCCAGCGCGTGCTAGAGGGCATAGGAGAGGCTGGGGATTAGCAGGCTTGGATTAGGGTTAGCTAGGAACTTAATGGACATACTGGTTAGGCAAAGTAAGCTGGTCCAATACACAGACCAGAAACTATGTCAAAACTGACCATGCATGCAAGGTGTTTGATAGAATGACAGGAGCCTCTAGGCATTTCTTGGGGTGGCCAAAAACTCGAGACCAATGTATCTTTAGATGATAAAGAGGGTGGTAAGGTCAGTTGGCCAAATCCAGAAACTTGTTAGTGTAAGTTTTGCAAAACTCCAGTTCTGGACAGAAGGAAAAGGGCATAATTGCATGGACCAAAGATGATCCAAATGCTCCCATCTCCTGGACTTAAGGGTTTTGCAGGAAGGACTACAAGTAGGAAAAAGCTTGTGGCTAAAGGAGCAAGTTAAACTAGGGTTGTAGTAGAAAGTGACAATCTGGACCAAAGAGCAAAAGAGGATGTTTAGGTCAACTTTTCCAAAGAACTCCCAAGGGTTTTTGCATGAAAGTGATGTAGGGGCTTCACCTGACATCCCTAAATTTTGGGTGGAATTTTTGGACAATTCCATCAGAGGGTTGTAGTGCAAACAGAGCTCTAAAATAGAAGAAATTCACTTTAATTAATAAAGCTTAGGGAGAAAATAATAATGCAAATGAACCTACTGATGGAGGGTTTGTTTCTCCTGGTTAGGGCAATAAGTCCGAACAACATACTAACAATCTTTCACTAGGGCAAACGCTCCATAATATCAAAAGAAAGGAGGTTCTGAGAATCAAAGAAAACCCAAAAAAAAGGTTGAAACTACTGGTCAAATTTTCATTACTAAATCAATGCCAAAATTTTGGGGTGTTACACTAAAGCCTTACCGCAGCCATTCGTGCCCCAGCCCCCGCCCCCCGCGCAGCCCGCAACTGCCGCTGCTACCCCGCTTACCCGCCAGCGCCGCTCGCCCTGCTCACGCCGCCCACCCCGCGCCGAGCAGCGCTCGACGTGCTGCCAAGCGCCGCCGCTCCCGTCGTGCTCCGCCGTTGCCGCGCCTCCAGCCGCCCCCTCTGCGCGCCCGTGCCGCGCGTAGCACCGCCACCCGCCACGCTCCAGGCCTAGGCCGGGCTGCCGCCAACTACCCCACGGCCTCGCGTCTGAGGCGCTGCCCCTGCCGCGAGCCCCCGCTGCCGCCTCCTCCCTCCCTCTGCGCCCCCTTGCACGCCCGGCGCCTCTCTCGCCGCGCCAAGCCACTCGCCCGCCGGCCACCTTCCTTGCTGGCCGCGCCCCTCCCGCAGGCCCTGACGCACCCGCGCCACGCCCCGGTGCCGCCCCCCTATTCGCCTCGATGGGCATACCCTGCCGCTGGCCGCCTCCGGGCGCCCCGCTGCGCCCCAGTGGCCTCCCCCGTGTCCGAGCGGGCTGTGGCCGTTTCCAGCCCCGACGGGCACACACGCCCGCCCCCTAGCGCCCGTTAACCCGAGTGGCCTATGGGCCACTTGCCCGTGGGGCCCGCCCCTTCAAAGGTCTTTTAAAAAAACAATAATAATAATTAATAAATTAATTAATCTTATTTTATTAAACTAATTACTTAATTAGTCTAATTAAACTATTAGCTTAACTATCAGTCAATGACAGCGGGTCCCACGCGCCAGGTTTGACTTAGTCAACCTGTTAACCTGCTGACATCATGGTGATGTCATGCAGACATCTCCTTCCACTGTTCTGGATAATGTTGGACTTAATTACTTAAATAAATTCATAAAATCTTTTAAACTTAAAAAAACCATAGAAAATAATCCGTAACTCGGATGAAAAAGTTTTATATATGAAAGTTGCTCAGAATTGCAAGACGAATCCGAATACGCGCTCCATTCGTCCGCCACACGTCACTAGCATAGATAACATGCAACTTTCCCTCTCCGATTCATCTGTCCGAAAACACAAAACATCGGGGAGACTTTCCCGGATGTTACCCCCCCTTCGCCGGTGTCGTGTACCACCGCGTTAGAGCACCCTAGAACTACGTGTTAACTTGCCGTGCTTACCAGTGACCCCCCACATTGTCCTGACTGCCCCGCTGGATTATCAGAAGACCCGATCAACGGGATCGAAGACTAGGCCCCGACACCGCACATCACTTTCCCCTTAGTTGCTCGACACTACTGGGTTACTATCAAGTTCCGAGGGTGAGACCTCATCAGCACTTCTGATGTTAACCTTGTAGGTTATTTCATCGGTTGTGGTCATCGAGGGTGATTCCCCCTTCTCCACTCCCGGTAACGACACTGTCGTGCAACTCCTCAAGAGTGGACCTCGATAGTGACTCCTATTTCGTTCACCTTGACGATAAACATCAGTTGTAATTCCATCGAGGGTGATTTCCTCAGGTTTCCCTTTGGTGTCAGACACACAGTTACTATGGTTACTATCACTTTACACTGAACCTGGTTACTAAAGACGGGTCGACCCTGAGGGGTACCTACGCGAGCTTAATTGCGAGTGATGTGTAGTCGGGTTGACCTGGAAGGTGCCTGCGAGGTAAATACGAGGCGTGGCCGGGCACACGCCCTTGCCGCAAATTCTCGAGACGGGGCGATGGGGTCACATGATCATGAGTCTCTGCTCGTTACCGCGCGTTCCCAAGACACTAAACGGTTGGGATATTTGATCCAAGGGGCCTCTGGCCTGATAGCGCTAACAATCACGTGGGCATCGTATGGGCGTTCTACGTCATATGCATCAGCCGAAGCTTAACTGACGTCATTGCGACTGAACGGCGGGCGCCGGGTTGGACTGGTTAGGCACCTACCTTTTTAAAGGAGGTTGCTAGGTCTGCTCACCAGCCGCGTACGCAACATGCAGGAGTTCCCGGAGCGATTGGCCCATGACCCCTGGGGGCATAGAGTTTAGTCTGGCGTGCATGACCTCTCTATTAAGCCTATGTCGGGTTGCGGCATATTGTTTGGCCGAGGGCGGGCATGACCTGATGGTGTGTCCGGCCGGAGTTAAGCAAGCATGATGGGTAAGTTGGTGCACCCCTGCAGGGAAGAAAACATCTATCGATAGCCTGTCCTACGGTAACGGACAGTTGGAGTTGTATCCCGATCGCTACAAGTAGAACTCGATGCTGAGACATTGTTTGGATATGTTGCTTCAGGAGTCGAGAAAGGATCCCGGAGCATTGGAACAACAAAATAAATATGACTTATGATATACTACTCTACTGCCCCTTGTTGCTGCAAGATGGTGGTTTCTAGAAGATGCTAGTCTTCGATAGAAATTGCTTCTCCCCCTCTTATTCTGGCATTCTGCAGCTTAGTCCACAGATACTACCCTTTTCATTGATACTGATGCATATGTAGTGTAGATCCTTGCTTGCAAGTAATTTGAATGAGTACTCACAGTTGCTTTGCTCCCCCTTTTCCCCCTTCTTTCTTCTTGCTGGTTGATGCAACCAGATGGTTGAGTCTGGGAGCCAGATACCACCATTGACGACTGCTTCTACCCCGACGGAGGCTACTACTACGTGGAGACAGTTGACAGCCAGGAGTAGTTAGGAGGTCCCAGGCAGGAGGCCTTGCCTTTTCGGTCGTGTTGTTTTTGTGCTAGCCTTCTTAAGGCAATCTTGTTTAACTTATGTCTATACTCAGATATTGTTGCTTCCGCTGACTCTTGTGTATTCGAGCCCTCGAGGCCCCTGGCTTGTAATATAAAGCTTGTATTATTTTATTTGTGTCTAGAGTTGTGTTGTGATATCTTCAAGTGAGTCCCTGATCTTGGTCATACACATTTGCGTGCGTGATTAGTGTACGGTCAAATCGGGGGCGTCACATCGGGCCATCGCAAGGCGTAATACCCTACTCCTGCTTTGGTGGATTGCTGGTGGAATGAACGTGGTGGTGCATACTACACTTGCCCGGCCAGATGTGCCTCAGGGTCACAGCGACTATGCGCGTATGGTGGCTTGGGTTCATCAACTTTCCAACCCCTGCTACGTGTGCCATGGGCCTCCTTTTATAGATTAAGGGGTCACCACAGTGGCAAAATGGTCATTATCAATTGATATGATAGCAAACAATGCTATCATACCTAACTCTGCGGGCTGACAGGGTGCATTAAATTCACCGCTTAGTGTCACATCACTGGTTGCCCGACAAGGCATGCTGGGCTGTCTTAACAGCTACACATCTGCTCCATTGACACGTCATCGGACGGGTGTCCTTTGTGGGTTTCTTCCGTAGGAAATGACTGCCATGTGGCAAATGGCTGCCACTTAATCACTTCGTGGCTTGACACCTCATAGATTGATGATGTGAGTCGTGCTAGAGTGGTTGGCGGGGTGGTTTACCCCCGCGACCCCGGCAGGCTCCACCGGGGAACCTTTGATAGCTTGTTTCTCGTGGTGGCCTTGCCCCTTGCCGGGCTCGCCTGCCTGGCAAGGGAGGCTCTTCTCTTATCGATATGCCATTCTTCTGGCTTAACCTTGGTCTCTCTGGTTGTGTGTTGGTTCTCTGAATTTCTTGGTTCTTCGATGTTGGGCTCGAGCTGGTGCTTCAACCTTGGTCTTGTGTCAGTGCACAGTTGGGCAACAGACCCAGGGTTTGTTTCTCTGACAGAAGCCCTCGTGCCTACCCCGAACGAGCTGCTGAGCGTCGTCGGGGTAGGGCCTAATAAGTGCACATGCAGGATTGCTGAAGGGGTTGGCCCCTTGAGATTTTCATCGCTGCTTCATATGTCTTAATTTCGGGGACGGTTTCTGACTTCCCCATTGATAACCCACAAGTGTAGGGGATAACTTGTAGCCTCTTTTGATAAGTAAGAGTGTTGAACCCAACGAGGAGCTAAAGGTAGAACAAATATTCACTCAAGTTATATCGACCACCAATACAACTCTACGCACGCTTGACTTTTACTTTACCTAGAACAAGTATGAAACTAGAAGTAGTTTGTAGTTTTTGTGGGATAGGTTTGCAAAATAATAAAGAGCACGTTAATAAAACTAGGGGCTGTTAACATAAAGACACAACTAAAGTTAATATAGCGAGTGTGGAAAAGTGGTGGTAGGAGTTGCGAAATTTCCCCTAAGAAATTGCCTACGTTACTAGACCAATGGCAAGTTTTATGTGGGAGAGGCCACTGCTAGCATGTCATCCCTTACTTGGAATTCTATGCACTTATGATTGGAACTATTAGGAAGCATTCGCAACTACTAACGTTCATTAAGGTAAAACCCAACCATAGCATTAAGATATATTGGTGCCCCTTCAATCCCGTATGCATCAATTTCTATGCTAGGTTGAAGCTTCTGTCACTCTTGCCCTCCAATACGTAGTCCTATCAACATACAACTAACCCTATGGTGTGATCCATGCGCGCGCTCATATGATGGGCACCAAAGGACAGCAACATAACCACAAGCAATTTAAACCAATCATAGCAATTCACCAATCACCAATAGGACAACGAAAATCTACTTAGACATCATAGGATGGCAACACATCATTGGATAATAATATGAAGCATAAAGCACCATGTACAAGTAGAGGGTACATCGGGTTACGGGAGAGTGGACCGCTGTAGATAGATGGGGGAAGGTGATGGATATGTTGGTTAAGATGAAGGAGGTGTAGTGGTAGATCGCTGTCACACGATGATGGCCCCGGTGGCACTCCGGTGCCACCGGAAGCGAGGGGGGAGAGCCCCCCTCCTCCTTATTATTCCTTGACCTTCTCCATAGGTGGGAGAAGGGTTTCCCCTCTGGTCCATGGTCTCCATGGCGTGGGAGGGGCAAGAGCCCCTCCGAGATTGGATTTGTCTCTCTGTCTCTCTCTGTTTCTGCGTTCCCAAATTCTGGCCCTTCACCGTTTCTTATATTCCCGGAGATCCGTAACTCTGATTGGGCTGAGTTTTTGACACGATTTTTATCCAGATATTAGCTTTCTTTTGGCGAAAGAAGGGCATCAATCACCTTACGGTGTGGCCACGAGGGCCCAGGGAGAGCCTGCCCCTGGAGGGCATGCCCCCTGAAGGAAATATGCCCTATAGGCAATAATAAAGTTATTATTTATTTCCTTATATCATGATAAATGTTTATTATTCATGCTAGAATTGTATTAACCCGAAACTTAGTACATGTGTGAATACTTAGACAAAACAGTATGTCCCTAGTATGCCTATACTAGACTAGCTCATTGATCAAAGATGATTATAGCCATAGACATGAGTTGTCATTTGATCAACGGGATCACATCCTTACGATAATGATGCGATGGACAAGACCCATCTGTTAGCTTAGCACTATGATTGTTTAGTTTTACTGCTATTGCTTTCTTCATGACTTATACATGTTCCTATGACTATGAGATTATGCAACTCCCAAATACCGAGGAACACCTTGTGTGCTATCAAACGTCACAACGTAACTGGGTGATTATAAAGATGATCTACAGGTGTCTCTGAAGGTGTTCGTGGTGTTGGCATAGATCAAGAATAGGATTTGTCATTCCAAGTGTCAAAGAGGTATCTCTGGGCCCTCTCGATAATACACATCATAATAAGCCTTGCAAGCAAATGACTAATGATTTAGTCACGAGATGATGTATTACGGAACAAGTAAAGAGACTTGCCGGTAACGAGATTAACTAGGTATGGTGATACCGACGATCGAATCTCGGACAAGTAACATAACGATGACAAAAGGAACAATGTATGTTGTTATGCGGTTTGATCGATAAAGATCTTCGTAGAATATGTAGGAGCCAATATGAGCATCCAGGTTCCGCTATTGGTTATTGATCGGAGATGAGTATCGGTCATGTCTACATAGTTCTCGAACCCGTAGGGTCCGCACGCTTAACATTTGATGACGATCGGTATTATGAGTTTATGTGTTTTGATGTACCGAAGGTAATTCGGAGTCCCGGATGAGATCGGGGACATGACGAGGTGTCTCGAAATGGTCGAGACGTAAATATCGATATATTGGATGACTATATTCGGACATCGGAAAGGTTCCGAGTGATTCGGGTATTTTTCGGAGTACTGGAGAGTTACGGGAATTTGCCGGGGAGTATATGGGCCTTATTGGGCTTTAGGGGAAAGGGAGAGAGGAGGCTGTGCCCCCATGGCTTTGTCTAAATTGGACTATGGAGAGGGTCTGCACCCCCTCCTTCCTTCTCTTCTCTTTCCCTTTCCTTCTCTCCCACTCCTACTACTTGGAAGGGCTCCTAGTTCTACTAGGAAAGGGGGAATCATACTCCTGGTGGGACTAGGACTCCCCTAGGGCGCGCCATAGAGAGGGCCGGCCCTCCCTCTCCTCCACTCCTTTATGTACGGGGGTAGAGGCACCCCATAGACACACAAGTTGATCAGTTGATCTCTCCCAACCGTGTGTGGTGCCCCCCTCCACAGTAACACACCTCGGTCATATCGTTGCAGCGCTTAGGCGAAGCCCTGCGACGGTAACTTCATCATATCCATTACCACGCCGTCGTGCTGACGAAACTCTCCCGTGAAGCTCAACTGGATCAAGAGCTCGTGGGACATCATCAAGCTGAACGTGCGCTGAACGCGGAGGTGCGGTACGTTCAGTACTTGATCGGTTGGATCGCGAAGAAGTTCGACTACATCAACCGCGTCACTAGACGCTTCCGCTTCCGGTCTACGAGGGTACGTAGACACACTCTCCCCTCTCGTTGCTATGCATCTGGTAGATAGATCTTGTGTGATCGTAGGAAAATTTTGAAAATACTTCGTTCCCCAACAGTGGCATCATGAGCCAGGTCTATGCGTAGATGATATGCACGTGTAGAACACAAGTTAGTTTTGGACGATACTAGTCATACTGCTTACCAGCATGTCATACTTTGCTTCGGCGGTATTGTGAGATGAAGCAGCCCGGACCGACATTACGCATACGCTTACGTGAGACTGGTTTCACCGTTATGAGAACTCGTTGCTTTAAGGTGACTGGCGGGTGTCTGTCACTCTCACTTTAGCTAAATCAAGTGTGACTACGCCCGGTCCTTGTGAAGGTTAAAACAGCACATGCTTGACTAAACATCGTTGTGGTTTTTGTATGCGTAGGTAAGAACGGTTCTTGCTAAGCCCGTAGCAGCCACGTAAAACTTGCAACAACAAAGTAGAGGACGTCTAACTTGTTTTTGCAGGGCATGTTTTGATGCGATATGGTCAAGACATGATGAGTTATACGGTTTTGTATGAGATGATCATGTTTTGTAAAGTTATAAGCAACTGGCAGGAGCAATATGGTTGTCGCTTTATTGTATGAAATGCAATCGCCATTTAATTGCCTTACTTTATCACTAAGCGGTAGCGATAGTCGTAGAAGCAATAGTTGGCGAGACGACAACGATGATACGATGAAGATCAAGGTGTCGCGCCGGTGACGAAGGTGATCATGATGGTGCTTTGGAGATGGAGATCAAAAACACAAGATGATGATGGCCATATCATGTCACATATTATGATTGCATGTGATGTTTTTCTTATTATGCTTCTTATTTTGCTTAGTACGACGGTAGCATTATAAGATGATCCCTTACAAGATTTCAAGGTATAAGTGTTCTCCCTGAGTATGCACCGTTGCGAAAGTTCGTCGTTCCGAGACACCACGTGATGATCGGGTGTGATAACCTCTACGTTCAAATACAATGGGTGTAAGCCAGTTTTGCACACGCAGAATACTTGGGTTAAACTTGACGAGCGTAGCATATGCAGATATGGCCTCGGAACACTGGAGACCGAAAGGTCGAGCGTGAATCATATAGTAGATATGATCAACATAAGATGTTCACCATTGAAAACTACTCCATCTCACATGATGATCGGACATGGTTTAGTTGATTTGGATCACGTGATCATTTAGATGACCAGAGGGATGTCTATCTAAGTGGGAGTTCTTCAAGTAATATGATTAATTGAACTTTAATAAATCACGAACTTAGTCCTGGTAGTATTAGCATATCTGTGTTGTAGATCAATAGCTCGCGATATAGCTCCCCGTTTATTTTATATGTTCCTAGAGAAATATAAGTTGAAAGATGTTAGTAGCAATGATGCGGACTAGGTCCGTGATCTGAGGATTATCCTCATTGCTGCACAGAAGTATTATGTCCTTGATGCACCGCTAGGTGACGAACCTATTGCAGGAGCAGATACAGACGTTATGAACGTTTGACAAGCTCGGTATGATGACTACTTGATAGTTTAGTGCGCCATGCTTTACGGCTTATAACAGGGACTTCAAAAACGTTTGGAACGCCACAGAGCATATGAGATGTTCCAAGAGTTGAAATTAGTATTTCATACTCTTGCCCGTGTTGAGACGTATAAGACCTCTGACAGTACATTGCCTACAAGATGGAGAAGAATAGCTCAACCAGTGAGCATGTGCTTGAATCAAGTGGGAGTTAATCTTCCAGATAAGATAGTAATTGACAAAGTTCTCTAGACACTATCACCAAGTTAGTAGAACTTGGTGATGAACTATAATATGCAAGGGATGAAAAAAGTAATTCCCGAGCTCTTCGCGATACTGAAATCGGCGAAGGTAGAAATCAAGAAAGAGCATCAAGTGTTGATGGTTAACAAGACCACTTGTTTCAAGTAAAGGGCAAAGGGATAGAAGGGGAACTTCAAGAAGAATGACAAGCAAGTTGTCACTCCCGTGAAGAAACCCAAAGCTAAACTCAAGCCTGAAACTAAGTGCTTCTACCGCAAAGGAAATGGTCACTGGAAGTGGAACTTCCCTAGATACTTGGTGGATAAGAAGGATGGCAAAGTGAACAAAGGTATATTTGATATACAGATTATTGATGTGTACTTTACTAGTGTTCATAACAACCCCTGGGTATTTGATACCAGTTCAGTTGCTAAAATTAGTAACTCGAAACAAGAGTTGCAGAATGAACAGAGACTAGTTAAAGGTGAAGTGACGATGTGTGTTCGAAGTGGTTCCAAGATTGATATGATCATCATCGCACACTCCCTATACTTTCGGGATTAGTGTAGAACCTAAATAAATGTTATTTAACATTTGCGTTAAGCATGAATATGATTTTGATCATGTTTGTTGCAATACGGTTATTCATTTAAAGTCATAGAATAATTGTTATTCTGTTTACAAGAATAAAGCCTTCGATGGTCATACACCCAATGAAAATAGTTTGTTGGATCTCGATCGTGGTGATACACATATTCATAATATTGAAGCCAAAAGATGCAAGGTTAATAATGATAGTGCAACTTATTTGTGGCACTGCCGTTTATGTCATATTGGTGTAAAGCGCATGAAGAAACTCCATAGTGATGGACTTTTGGAATCACTTGGTGCTTGCGAACCATGCCTCATGGGCAAGATGACTAAGACTCCGTTCTCCGGAACAATGTAGCGAGCAACAGATTTGTTGGAAATCATACATACTGATGTATGTGGACCAATGAGTGTTGAAGCTCGTGGCGAGTATCGTTATTTTCTGACCTTCACTGATGATTTGAGCAGATATGGGTATATCTACTTGATGAAGCACAAGTCTGAAACATTTGAAAAGTTCAAAGAATTTCAGAGTGAAGTAGAGAATCATCGTAACAAGAAAATAAAGTTTCTACGATCTGATCGTGGAGGTGAATATTTGAGTTACGAGTTTGGTCTTCATTTCAAACAATCTGGAATAGTTTCACAACTCACGCCACCCGGAACACCACAACGTAATGGTGTGTCCAAACGTTGTAACCGTACTTTATTAGATATGGTGCGATCTATGATGTCTCTTACCGATTTACCACTATAGTTTTGGGTTATGCATTAAAGACAGCTGCATTCACGTTAAATAGGGCACCATCTAAATCCATTGAGACGATGCCTTATGAAATGTGGTTTGGCAAGAAACCAAAGTTGTCATTTCTTAAAGTTTGAGGCTGTGATGCTTATGTGAAAAAGCTTCAACCTGATAAGCTCGAACCCAAGTCGGAGAAATGTGTCTTCATAGGATACCCAAAGGAAACTGTTGGGTACACCTTCTATCACAGATCCGAAGGCAAGATATTCGTTGCTAAGAATGGATTCTTTATAGAGAAGGAGTTTCTCTTGAAAGAAGTGAGTGGGAGGAAAGTGGAACTTGATGAGGTAATTGTAACTTCTCCCGAATTGGATAGTAGTACATCACAGAAACTAGTTCTAGTGATTGCTACACCTATTAGTGAGGAAGCTAATGATGATGATCATGAAACTTCAGATCAAGTTACTGTTGAATCTCGTAGGTCAACCAGAGTACGTTCCACACCAGAGTGGTATGGTAACCCTATTCTGGAAGTTATGTTACTAGACCATGATGAACCTACGAACTATGAGGAAGCGATGATGAGCCCAAATTCCACAAAATGGCTTGAGGTCATGAATTCTGAGATGGGATCCATGTATGAGAACAAAGTGTGGACTTTGGTTGACTTGCCCGATGATCGGCAATCCATTGAAAATAAATGGATCTTTAAGAGTAAGACTGACGCCGATGGTAATGTTACTGTCTACAAAGCTCGACTTATTGCGAAAGGTTTTCTACAAGTTCAAGGTGTTGACTACGATGAGATTTTCTCACCCGTAGCGATGCTGAAGTCTGTCAGAATCATGTTAGCAATTGCCACATTTTATGAAATTTGGCAAATGGATAACAAAACTGCGTTCTTTAATGGATTTATTAAAGAAGAGTTGTATATGATGCAACCAGAAGGTTTTGTCAATCCTAAAGGTGCTAGCAAATTGTGCAAGCTCCAGCGATCCATCTATGGACTGGTGCAAGCATCTCGGAGTTGGAATATACGCTTTGATAAGTTTATCAAAGCATATAGTTTTATACAAACTTGCGATGAAGCCTGTATTTACAAGAAAGTGAGTGGGAGCACTACAGCCTTTCTGATAAGTATATGTGAATGACATATTGTCGATCGTAAATGATGTAGAATTTTCTGGAAAGCATGAAGGAGTGTTTGAAAGGAGTTTTTCAAAGAAAGACCCGGTGAAGCTGCTTACATATTGAGCATCACGATCTATAGATAGATCAAGACGCTTGATAAGTTTTTTCAATAAGTACATACCTTGACATGTTTTTGAAGTAGTTCAAAATGGATTAGTCAGAGAAGGAGTTCTTGTCTGAGTTGTAAGGTATGAAGTTGAATAGGACACAAAGCCCGACCTCGGTAGAAGATAGAGAAAGAATGAAAGTCATTCTCTATGCCTCAGCCATAGGTTCTACAAAGTATGCCATGCTGTGTACCAAACCTGTTGTGTACCTTACCATGAGTTTGGCAAGGAGGTACAAAAGTGATCCAGGTGTAGATCACTGGACAACTATCAAAATTATCCTTAGTTACTGGATAACTAAGGAAATGTTTCCTCGATTATGGAGGTGATAAAGAGTTCGTCGTAAAGAGTTACACCGATGCAAGCTTTACACTAATCCAGATGACTCTAAGTATCAATCTGGATGTATATTGGAAGTGGGAGCAATTAGCTAGAGTAGCTCCATGCAAAGCATTGTAGACATAGAAATTTGCTAAATACATACGGATCTGAATGTGTCAGACCCGTCGACTAAACTTCTTTCACAAGCAAAACATGATCACACCTTACAACTCTTGGGTGTTGATCACATAGCGATGTGAACTAGATTATTGACTCTAGTACACCCTTTGGGTATTGGTCACATGGCGATGTGAACTATGGGTGTTATTCACATAACGATTTGAATTATCGGCATTAAATCATATGGAGATGTGAACTAGATTATTGACTATAGTGCAAGTGGGAGACTGAAGGAAATATGCCCTAGAGCCACTTATAAAGTTATTATTTATTTCCTTATATCATGATAAATGTTTATTATTCATGCTAGAATTGTATTAACCGGAAACTTAGTACATGTGTGAATACATAGACAAAACAGTATGTCCCTAGTATGCCTCTACTAGACTAGCTCATTGATCAAAGATGGTTATAGCCATAGACATGATTTGTCATTTGATCAACGGGATCACATCATTAGGATAATGATGTGATGGACAAGACCCATCCGTTAGCTTAGCACTATGATCGTTTAGTTTTAGTGCTATTGCTTTCTTCATGACTTATACATGTTCCTATGACTATGAGATTATGCAACTCCCAAATACCGGAGTGTCAGGACCCCGATCCAAAGTCACACCGATCTAGCTGTAACACGTCATATCACTTTGCGGCCTCACGCACGGTAACCCCACGGGTGCCACCTTACCTGTCCCGGGACCGTTTGCGCATTTTGGCACACGTATATGACAGTGTCGCTAGCATCCATATGACAGAGAACCCGGGCCGACATGGCTAGTTATAAACCAAAAGTGGCACTAGATTACAGAGACAGGCATCCATGACCCAGCAACGAACGTGTCGGTCATCAACGTATGAACCCAAGTCGTAGTAAGCTACATGGACTTAAAGGAACAACGCGTGACATTTCCCCTAAGGGACAGACACAGGAACGAAGAAGGACACATGCCGGCCAGCCTACGCGTTCCGAGCAGTAGCAAGCTACCAAGGCTCATTGGAATCACTAGGAGGCATTTCCCTGTAAGGTAGGCTACCAAAGGAAAACAACTAGGTGTCGGATCCCACACATACCAAGCATTTCAAACATACACACAATATGCTCAATATGTGCAAATACAACATTGCATCACAACAGCACTCTATGACGCAAAGTACTTTATTTAAAAGGCTCCAAGAGCCATACATAACATATCCATACAGGTAGGGGTCATATGACCCAACACTCAAGTCATACAGTCATACAAGCACAAGCGGAAGCTACATGTCTGAGTACAGACAACTTAGAAAATAAAACAGGCTTGGTGTAGCCTGACTATCTACAAGGCCCTTCACAAGCTCCAGATCTCCGTCTGGGTGTCAAGCTACTCGTCGACGTCAACGTCTATGTAGAACCCATCAGCAGGGGCAGGGTTCTCCTCTACAACAGTTATTAAGCAAACATGAGTACAAAGGTACTCAGCAAGTCTTACCACAGAACCTATCATACATGCAACATTATAAAAGGGGGTAGTGGAGTTCATTGCAGAAAGCCAGCTTTGACCTTGGCTAACCTATACTACAACTCTCAACAGAGCTTAAGAGAGTAGAGCTCGGCCATTGATCTTGGCTAACCTACATGCAAGGTAGAGGGCTGGCATTAAGAGAGTAGAGCTGACGCTCGGCCATTCGGGTCAAGACATTGACTATCTTGCCGGAAGGATGTGTAAGTTGAACGGTCCTAGTATAGCAATCAATCTTGGCGTAATGAGTTGTCATCCAATCCATACCCAAGATGATGTTTATGTCCGAGGACTTCAGAGCGATTAGAGCAGCAAGGAAAACAAGTCTATCGACAAGGATTTCATTTCCATGGCTTACCCTAGAGGTTTGCCACTTTGAACCAGGAGTTTGAATAACCATGGAAGTAGGCATGTCACAAAAAGTCATGTTGTGCAATCTAGCATAGCTCTCAGATATGAACGAATGGGATGCTCCAGTATCGAAAAGAACAGATGCCGGATGGCAGTTTACGAGAAGCGTACCAAGGACGACGTTAGGATCCTCATGAGCTTCCTCGGCAGAGACATAGTTGACATGACCACGTGCAGTGGGGATTGGCTTGACATAATTCACCTTCCGGTTGGCTTACCATGGCCAACGGGTTTTCCTGGTTGGTTCTGAGGACACTCACGCATGTAGTGCCCCGGTTCTCCACACTTGAAACATGTCACAGTGGTAGTGCGTGGAGCAAAGTTGGAAGGTGGTCCTCCATAGGTCTTGGCAGGTGCAAACTGTTGAGTTGGGCGAGGCGCCTCATAGGATGGCCTCGGTGTGTACTTGGGTGGCAGAGCAGTGTTAGGAACCCACACACGGCGCTTGTGAGAGCCAGAGCCGGATGAGGAACCAAAGTATCGAGTATGCTTGCGGGTGGCCTCGAAGTCGGTCTGGCCTGTTTCAGCACTGATAGCCTTGTTTACCAACTTCTGGAAGGAAGTGCACTCGTGCAGACGTAGATCTCGGCGGAGTTCAGGGCCGAGTCCCTTGCGGAACCTCGCCTGCTTCTTGGCGTCGGTGGATACTTCCTAAGGTGCATAGCGTGCCAAGTTGCCAAACTCGCGACTATAGCCATCCACGGTTAACTGGCCCTGGGTGAAATTGCAGAATTCCTCCCGCTTGCGATCCATGAGACCTTCCGGAATGTGATGTTCACGGAATGCCTCACTGAACTCAACCCAGGTAGTGATTTGGTCAGCAGGACGCATAGCTTCAATTTTTCCCACCAAAGACTGGCAGGGCCCTCAAGATGGTAGGCAGCGTAGGTAACCTTGTCGGCTTAGGCCACACGGGCAGAGTGTAGCTTGTGGGTAATACTACGTAGCCAGTCATCAGCATCCAGAGATTCAGTGGAGTGATGGAACTTGGGTGGACACATCTTGATAAAGTCATTGATTGACACCACGTCATTCCTCTAGCGGAACCCAGTGTTCTGCTCTATGCGTTCCAGCAGACGGTTGGTCTCTCTCTTGTTCCGTTCTGCTTCAAGCATAACTTCCGCCAAGGAGGGTGGCTGGGGCAGATTCCCATCTCTAGTCCCACTAGCCTCACCCTGCTCCTGAGCAGCAGGAGTGTTTCGAGTGTTAACCATCCTAGGAAAACAAAACAACGGTTTAGACAAGGATGGCAAAAATTTGACATAGAAGTGCAGAATGTAATGGATGACACGGAATGCAGAGATGTTCATCCGTACGACATGGTAATATAGAAATTGCTATATATACACCAGTGGTCATACACACCATACAAAGTTTAGTACAAGCCAAGGCTAAAGTACAACTGCGGTGAAAGACGATACATCCCATCAGGGGCATTCCAAGCTCCTATACATTATTTAACTACACCTCGGGAACTCAGTACACACTAAGTCATATTCCACAAGACGCGCAGGACTGTGGAAATACAACTACTACAATACTACTACAACCACGGCCTAGCTCAGACATTCGCGCAGTAATCCTCGTAAAGATTACCACCGTAGCCTGGAAGTGGAACAGACGGATCTTGAAACTCGCGAGCACTCGAAGGCTGTGGACCATAGGGACATGGATGTGGTCTCGATCCCGATGCTGGTGGTAACTGACGCCCACGTGGAGGTGTAATACCCCCAACGTCACGACAATCCATGCGATCAGGCAGGCGAGTCCGCACGGGGTACAAATCCCGCATGTCCAGATATCCGGCGTGCACAGCAGGTGCAAGCCGTGTCAAAGTAGTCCATTGGGCGGCTCGAGTGTTATACAGCTCCATTCGGAGGGCACGGAGCTCACGGTCCCTATCCTCCAACATCTGAACAGTGGTCTGAAGCAATGGCTCTTCATGAGAAGCATCAGTATACAGACCAGTGTAGTAGCCTTCCTCTCCGGGAAGTGAGGCTGGCATGTAACAGAACTCAGTGTTCAGCCACAGGGCATGCCTAGCACGGCGAATGGTCATCATCGAATAAGCGGCATCCCGGGATATGAGGGGTATATCCGGACTGTGCGGAAATACTGACTCTGATTGAAATCCCGGTACTGCTCCTCCACGGTGTATTCAGGATACCAGCGATAACCGGTCTCGGTCAGCACACGGACTAGCATGGCCGTGTGACCGGGCACATTAATGCACCGAGTCAAACGAACCACTTGGTGAGGGATGCCGCCACACATCTGAAACATGGAATAATGCAAAGGCATTAGTGTTTCTGGAAGAAATCGGGCAGCATAACAACTGTAAATGCTCAAACGAAGATTTGAGACATCATACAAATGATAGCATAGCCACTCAACAATCCATATCAAAGTTCCGGTCCAACAATCATCATACTAAAAGGATAGAAACTGAACTGAGGCTTGAAACCAACAATCCTAAGAGTCTACGGATTAGTAACACGTGAACCTAGAAAGGATAAGAGGCCTAGCCCTAGATCCCCGTAGAAAGAATAGACTGACTCAGATCAGAAGGCATAAGGTAAAGGAGTAAAAAGAGCCTTACGTTCCCTTCCACAATCAATTCCCCTACATATAACTAAGAATTTTTCTAGACTCAACATCGACCAATTTGGCTTGAGAAACCTACAGGCAGTCCAGCTCTGATGCCAACGCTGTCAGAGCCCACATCCTAAGTCACACCGATCTAGCTGTAACACGTCATATCACTTTGCGGCCTCACGCACGGTAACCCCACGGGTGCCACCTTACCTGGCCCGGGACCGTTTGCGCATTTTGGCACACGTATATGACAGTGTCGCTAGCATCCATATGACAGAGAACCCGGGCCGACATGGCTAGTTATAAACCAAAAGTGGCACTAGATTACAGAGACAGGCATCCATGACCCAGCAACGAACGTGTCGGTCATCAACGTATGAACCCAAGTGGTAGCAAGCTACATGGACTTAAAGGAACAACGCGTGACATTTCCCCTAAGGGACAGACACAGGAACGAAGAAGGACACATGCCGGCCAGCCTACGCGTTCCGAGCAGTAGCAAGCTACCAAGGCTCATTGGAATCACTAGAAGGCATTTCCCTGTAAGGTAGGCTACCAAAGGAAAACAACTAGGTGTCGGATCCCACACATACCAAGCATTTCAAACATACACACAATATGCTCAATATGTGCAAATACAACATTGCATCACAACAGAACTCTATGACTCAAAGTACTTTATTTAAAAGGCTCCAAGAGCCATACATAACATATCCATACAGGTAGGGGTCAAATGACCCAACACTCAAGTCATACAGTCATACAAGCACAAGCGGAAGCTACATGTCTGAGTATAGACAACTTAGAAAATAAAACAGGCTTGGTGTAGCCTGACTATGTACAAGGCCCTTCACAAGCTCCAGATCTCCGTCTGGGTGTCAAGCTACTCGTCGACGTCAACGTCTATGTAGAACCCATCAGCAGGGGCAGGGTTCTCCTCTGCAACAGTTATTAAGCAAACATGAGTACAAAGGTACTCAGCAAGTCTTACCACAGAACCTATCATACATGCAACATTATCAAAGTGGGTAGTGGAGTTCATTGCAGAAAGCCAGCTTTGACCTTGGCTAACCTATACTACAACTCTCAACAGATTGCAAGATGTTATTTCGAACACGAGTCCTCTACTCACCACATCAATACACTACCGAGGATCCTCTTCCGTCATCCTACGGAAGGGCCATCCGCGGCACACACGCTTATCTTGAGGCTTTTAGTAGTATCCATCAACTTGTCTATGAACTGTAAGAGTAACCAAGTAGTCCGTACCGCGAACAATGGCTATTCGAATAGATTGATAACCCTGCAGGGGTGTACTTCTTCACACATGTTTTCACCACTTAGCGTCTGCACACGACATGTGCTCGGCAGACTTCAAGCGAAAGCCGACGTGGGTGTAGACCACGACCTAACCAACCACTCAAGTCTCTCGTCCAGGTTTATCGCCTATTTGGGTTCCATCCGTGGGGAGATCCGGCCGGGGTGTCGCTCACGGCCCCAAACGATGTGTACAGGGTTCCCGAGTCACCAAACGGGCAACCGGTACACCGTGCCACATACCTGTCGCATCACAGCCCACCCCGAGGGTCAGCACTGTGCACGACCTCCAGTAAGCTATAAACACCAGAAACTAGTTGCAACTCCTGGACAGAGTACAAGGATAGTCAATAAGTCGAGCGGGGTCATATTTCAGGGCCCAATGTGTGGTAGTAACTGTAACTTGAATCACACACACAGATCTCGGGTCCTATGGACGATTCCAATGAAACAACCCACCATGTACTCCTACATGGCCTTTCATCGATACCTTTACCAAGCGTGTTCCACACTTCCCTCTCTTTATTGATATGATCATTTCACTCTGATCCATCACCCAGATGAACCAGACCAGACACAACTCTAAGCATAGCAGGCAACATAACAAATAGCATGGTGGATCACACATCACATGGCTCAATCAACTCGTACACATGCTAGTGGGTTTCAACTATTTACTGTGGCAATGACAGGTCATGCAAGGGATAGGGTTCAACTACCGCAGCAAGTAGCAGTTCACACGCTGTTGCCTTAATGCAGTAAAAGAGAGCAGGAGCGAGAAGATTGGGTTTGTATCGGAATGATCAATGATTGCTTGCCTGACAAGGTAGTTGTCGGGTACTGCTCTTCAACTGGATACGCATCAGTATCCACGGGAGCAGGACCAAACACAGAGAATACCGGCGATACAATCATTAACAAACAAATGCAACAATATGATGCATGCTCATGACATGGCAAGATGCATGTGTGTTTGATAATGCAACTAAAACCAGAAGGGTTTGAACCTAATTGAATCAAGAATTCAAATTGTAGTTCAAACTATTATTTAAATAAGTGCATTATCATGTTTTTGATGTATACAGCAAGTTAACTTGTTCAAACATGCATGAAACCAGTGCCATTGGAAAGATTGGATTTTTCTGATCATTTTTCATATACAAATCTTTTCCATTTGAGCTATGGTTGATTTTATATGATTTTTAGAAGTTTTGGGTATTTTCTGGAATTTCCTGAGTTAATTTTAAATCTAAAATCCCAGAAAATCCTTTACTGCGTCAGCATGACATCATGCTGACGTCAGGGAGTCAACAGGGCCAGTCCAAGTCAAACCTGACCGGTGGGACCCACTGGTCAGTGTCACAGTTAACTAATTAACTAATTAGAATTAAATTAACACCTAAACTAGGTTTGACTTGCGGGAAGGGCCCACATGTCAGTGACCTAGGGGGTCAAACCCGTGGTTAAAACAGGTCCAACTCGCCGGCGTTTAGCCGTCGGCGAAGCCAAACACGGCGGCGTGCTTCGGAAATCGTCTACGGGGCACGGCTCGAGCTGCGGCTAGGCGCGTTGGAAAGCTCTTGCCCTTGCGCGTCGGATGGTGGTGGTCGCCGGACCTGAGGTGGCCGGAGACGACGGCAACAAGCTCGACGGCGGCGACCGGCGTCGGGCGTGTGTGGAGATGCGGCTGCAGGGGCCTAGGCGATGCGTGCGTAGCACCTAACGCATCTACGCGCTGCGGTGAGTGTGATGGACGGGTGTCAATGACCAAATGGTCACCGGAGCATCACCGGCGGCGAGCACGGCGGCGGTGCGTGCAGGTGAGCTTCGTGCGGTGCGTTCCAGGGGAGAAGAGAGCCAACGGAGAGGGGGAGGACGAAGCTGGGCTCACAGGGGTTGCAGCAAGCGCCGGAACGAGCTCGGGGGTGGTCGGAGCTGAGCGGGACGGCGAGGGGGATCTCCGCGGCCGGAGTTGGGGAAGAAGAGGTCGGGGGCGTCTCCAGGGCGGGCGAGCGCTCGGGGCTCGGCCTGTTCGAAGTAGTCGAGGATGGCGGAGACGACGGACACCAAGGCGGGGCTCAGGGACGACGGTGGGCGCGGCTTCTACGACGGTGCGAGCACGACGGCGTCGGCCATGGCGCGGGGAGAGCGAGGGAGAGGAGCTGGGGAGAGGGGGAGGTGTCTGCGAGGTCGGGGGCAACGTGTATGACCGATCCAGCTCTCCAGGACGGCGAGGGGAGGAAGCAGGGCGGCGGGCAGCTGCGTGGCGCGTCGTGCGGTCGCCGTCGAGCACCTGCCTGCCTGCCTGGCCGAGCCAAGCAGCTCGCTGGAGCGGCAGCTGGGCTGGGCCGGCAGGAGGGCCGGGTGGGGCGCCAGGTAACTCCTTCTCTCTCTCTCTTTTTTTCTATTTCTTTTCTGTTTCATTTGTTTTCCAACTTTGTTTAATTAAATAAAATGCCGGAGCATTTTTATAACTCATAACACTTGTCATACCTACTGTATATAATATGTACAGTAGGAAACATTATAGTTTATGATTATTTGAGCATTTAAAATATTTCATAGCATTTAAATGCCCAAATTCAAATACCATATGATTTAATCCAGTGACCTTGGGTGTCCTAGAAAATTGTGCACCATTTTTAGCAAAGGTTTGAGACCAAGGCAGAAATGATGAACATTTTTGAAGGGCATTTTGGGTACATTGGAAAATATTTTATCAAACCCTAGTTGTTAGAAGAGGGGTGCTGGGGTTTCTGTCATTCCCATTTCAAATTTCTTTGAAAAGTAAACATGATGCACACACCAACTAACCCTAATGCAAGTGCTAACTAGGGATGTGACACGGAGCAACACCTTGTGTGCTATCAAACGTCACAATGTAACTGGGTGATTATAAAGATGTTCGACAGGTGTCTCCAAAGGTGTTCGTGGTGTTGGCATAGATCAAGGATAGGATTTGTCACTCCGAGTGTCAGAGAGGTATCTCTGGGCCCTCTCGGTAATACATATCATAATAAGCCTTGCAAGCAAATGACTAATGATTTAGTCACAATGTGATGTATTACGGAACGAGTAAAGAGACTTGCCGGTAACGAGATTAACTAGGTATGGTGATACCCACGATCGAATCTCGGACAAGTAACATACCGTTGACAAAAGGAACAACGTATGTTGTTATGCGGTTTGACCGATAAAGATCTTCGTAGAATATGTAGGAGCCAATATGAGCATCCAGGTTCCGCTATTAGTTATTGACCGGAGTTGAGTCTCGGTCATGTCTACATAGCTCTCGAACCCGTAGGGTCCGCACGCTTAACGTTTGATGATGATCTGTATTATCAGTTTATGTGTTTTGATGTACCGAAGGTAGTTAGGAGTCCCAGATGAGATCGCGGACATGACGAGGAGTCTCGAAATGGTCGAGACGTAAAGATCGATATATTGGATGACTATATTCGGACATCGGAAAGGTTCCGAGTGATTCGGGTATTTTTCGGAGTACTGGAGAGTTATGGGAATTCGCCGGGGAGTATATAGGCCTTATTGGTCTTTACGGGAAAGGGTGACAGGAGGCTGAGCCCCTCCCATGGCTTGGTCCGAATTCGACTAGGGAGAGGGGCTGCGCCCCCTCCTTTCTTCTCTTCTCGTTCCCTTTCCTTCTCTCCTACTCCTACTACTTGGAAGGGCTCGTAGTTCTACTAGGAAAGGTGGAATCCTACTCCCGGTGGGAGTAGGACTCCCCTAGGGTGCGCCATAGAGAGGGCTGGCCCTCCCTCTCCTCCACTCCTTTATATACGGGGGTAGAGGCACCCCATAGACACACAAGTTGATCAGTTGATCTCCCCCAACCATGTGCGGTGCCCCCCTCCACTGTAACACACCTCGTTCATATCGTTGCAGCGCTTAGGCGAAGCCCTGCGACGGTAACTTCATCATATCCGTCACCACGCCGTCGTGCTGACGAAACTCTCCCGTGAAGTTCAACTGGATCAAGAGCTCGTGAGACGTCATCAATCTTAACGTGTGCTGAACACGGAGGTGCCGTACGTTCGGTACTTGATCTGTTGGATCGCAAAGAAGTTCGACTACATCAACCGCGTCACTAGACGCTTCCGCTTCCGGTCTACGAGGGTACGTAGACACACTATCCCTTCTCGTTGGTATGCATCTGGTAGATAGATCTTGCGTGATCATAGGAAAAATTTGAAAATACTTCGTTCCCCAACACCCCCTGCCTAGCATAATCTTGATCATGTAATCTAATCAAGGCATGAATATTAAGACACTAGTGATTCAAAGCAATAGTCTATCATTTGACATAAAAGAATTTAATACCCGGGCATCCCAACAAACAATCAAGTATTTCAAAATATCAGTGCTAAGGAACGTTATCCCTACAAAAGCATATAGTCTTTTATGCTGCCTTTTCTTAACACAAGGTACCCCTCATGCCCATCCTGGTGTCAGCCAAGCAATTGTTTTCATACTTTACTTTTTCGAACCTTTTCAACTCTTCACGCAATACATGAGCGTGAGCCATGGATATAGCACTATGGGTGGAATAGAAGGTGGTAGTAGACAAAAGTAGGGAGAAAGTCTCACATCGACTAGGTGTATCAATGGGCTATAGAGATGCCCATCAATAGATATCAATGTGAGTGAGTAGGGATTGCCATGTAGCGGATGCACTAGAGCTATAAGTATGTGAAAGCTCAAAAGAAAACTAGTGGGTGTGCATCAACTTTCATGAAGATCATGGTGCTACTTTGAAGCACAAGTGTGGAAAAAATATAGTAGCATTGTCCCTTTTTTTCTTTTTTCTTTTTTTCTTTATTCTTTTTTTTGGGCCTTCCTTTTTTGTTTGGCCTTTATTTTTTCTTTTCTTTTGGCCTTTCCTTTTTTTTCAAGGGACAATGCTCTAATAATGATGATCATCACACTTCTATTTAGTTACAACTCGATATTACAACTCAATACTAGAACAAAAATATGAATCTATATGAATGCCTCAGGTGATGTACCGGGATGTGCAATGATCTAGCGTACCAATGACATCAAAAAATGGACAAGCCATGGAAACATCATGCTAGCTATCTTACAATCATGCAAGGCAATATGACAATGATTGTGCGTGTCATAATAAACGGAACAGTGGAGTTACATGGCAATATATCTCGGAATGGCTACGAAAATGCCATAATAGGTAGGTATGGTGGCTGTTTTGAGGAAGGTATATGGTGGGTGTATGGTACCGGTGAAAGTTGCACCGTACAAGAGAGGCTAGCAATGGTGGAAGGGCGAGAGTGCGTATAATCCATGGACTCAACATTAGTCATAAAGAACTCACATACTTATTGCGAAAAATCTATTAGGCCTCGAAGCTAAAATACTATGACACATGCTCCTAGGGGGGAGGTTGGTAGGAGTTAACCATCGCGCGCCCCCGACCTTCACGCAAAGATAAACAATCAAAATACAATGCGCGCCAATTTGGTTACATAGTTAGGAGACCATACGTGCATGCTTCGGGAATCACAAACCTTAACACCAATATTTTGACTAGACCACAATCATTCACTAGTACCTCCCACAATCATTCACAAAACGATTGCAATGAATCAAACATATCATATTCAGCGATCTACAAGTTTATGTAGGATTTTATGACTAACCATGTGAATGACCAATTCCTGTCAACTCTCTAAATAGATATAAGTGAAGCAAGAAAGTTTTAATTCTTTCCACAAAATTTATTCCCACGCTCTAACAATTATAAGTGAAACAAAAGAGCATTCTACAAATGGCGGTTTTCTATGTGAAGAGAAACAGGCAATCCAAACTTCAAATGATATAAGTGAAACACATGAAGCATTCTATAAAGCCATACTCAAAAGATATAAGTGAAGTGCAAAGAGCATTCTATAAATCAACCAAGGACTATCTCATACCAGCATGGTGCATTTATTAAAAGAAAAATAAAAAGCACACGACGCTCCAAGAGTTTACGCATATCATGTGAACGAAACGAATCCAAAAACATACCGATACTTGTTGAAGAAAGATGGGATGCCTTCTGGGGCATCCCGAAGCTTAGGCGCTTGAGTCTCCTTGTATATTTACTTGGGGTGCCTTGGGCATCCCCAAGGTTGAACTCTTGCCTCTCCTCCTTCTTCTCACATCGAGACATCCTCGGTCTTCGAACACTTCATCCACACAAAACTTAACCGAACTTTTAGTGGCGGGGTTAGTGCATATGATCAATAATATCCCATCATGTACTGCTCTAACATTATTATATAATTATCAACAAACATTACCTACTGTATGCTATCATAATTCTATGGCCCCAAGTCAAGGAGGCATCATAAAGAATTCAAACATATGCAAATAATGAACTTATAATAGCAATTTGTGAAAACATGACAGTCTGTAGTGAAGGCGGTCTTCATGCGGTCGGCTGGGTCCAACTTGATAGGGTGGTATCCTGAATAGGTTTCCAAAAAACTCAGCAGCTCGCATCCGACTGTGGAGTCTATTACTTGGTGAATTCGAGGCAAGGCAAACGGATCCTCGGGCAGGCTTTGTTGAGGCTGGTATAGTCAATACACATGCGCCACTTGTTGTTTTTCTTCAGTACAACGACACGATTGGCAAGCCACTCTGGAAAGAAACTTCCACGGTGAAGCCGGTTGCTAGGCACCAGGCTATCTCTTCACCAACGATTCTTCTCTTTTCTTCTACAAGCAGCGTAGAGGTTGCTTGACTGGTTTGGCATCTGCTCTGACATGTAGCTTGTGCTTGGCGAAATCTGTCGGAACATCCAGCATGTCCTTTTGTGACCATGCAAAGATGTCCCTATTCTCACGGAGGAAATCGATGAGCTCGCTTTCCTATTTGCTGTCGAGGTTGGTCCTTATGACAGCAAACCTCTCCGGGTGGTTCGGCTCCAAGGGTATCTTCTTGGTTTCTTTGGCTGGCTAGAATGAGCCCTGGGTCTCTGACTCTTTGGGCTCTATTGATAGGTCCGACTGCTTGCCAGCCATGGCCACCACCCTGTCCAGGAGCTTCTTCTAAGAAGCGACCACCAAGGACTCGGCCAGCCGGCTACTGGCCGCAGCACAAGCGGCTGACTTCTTGTAGTCCCCAGTTATGGTGATAATGCCCTTGGTTCCCGGCATCTTCATCTTGAGGTAGGCATAGTGCGGTACTGGCATGAACTTGGCCAGAGCAGGCCGGCCAAGCAGTGCGTGGTAAGGGCTCTCCAGATCAACCACCTCAAACCAGATTGCTTCTTGGCGGAAATGATCTTTGTCTCCGAAGAGGACATCCATTTTGATCTTGCCAATTGGTGAGCAGGAGATGCCGGGCACAATGCCGTGGAAGATAATCCGACTGGGCTGGAGCTACGTTTCTTTGATGTTCAACTTCTTCATGGTATCACGGTAAAGGATGTTGATGCTGCTACCGCCATCTACCAAGACTCGGGAGAAACGAGCAGCTCGCCATTCTGTGGCAAAGGTGGCATCCAACACCAGGGCATAAGAACCTGGACAAGGCGTCACCTCTGGGTGGTCAGGTCAGCTCCACTGGATTGGCTTCTCAGACCAGTGCATGAACTCTGGGACTTCAGAGGGGACAGCATTGAATTCTTGGTGTTGTTGTCACCAGCTGCCCTTATCAGCAGCCACACTGGTGAAGAAAACATAGGCCCCAAGCTTTTACGGGAATTCATCCTGGATGGCGCTGTCAGGACCCCGATCCTAAGTCACACAGGTCTAGCCTGTAACACACCATATCACTTTGCGGCCTCACGCACGGTATCCCCACGGGTGCCACCTTACCTGGCCCGGGACCGTTTGCGCATTTTGGCACACGTATATGATAGTGTCGCTAGCATCCATATGACAGAGAACCCAGGCCGACATGACCTGTTATAAACCAAAAGTGGCACTAAATTACAGAGACAGGCATACATGACCCAGCAACGAACGTGTCGGTCATCAACGTATGAACCCAAGTCGTAGCAAGCTACAAGGACTTAAAGGAACAACGCGTGACATTTCCCCTAAGCGACAGACACAGGAACAAAGAAAGACACATGCCGGCCAGCCTAAGTATTCCGAAGCAGTAGCAAGCTACCAAGGCTGAGTGGAAGCACTGGGAGAAATTTCCCTGTAAGGTAGGCTACCAAAGGTAAACAACTAGGTGTCGGATCCCACACATAGCAATACACATTACACGTACGCATAACATGCAAGTATGTGCTGTACAACAAGGCATCACAACATAACTCAACAACTCATATAGATAAGGCCCAGAAGAGCCAACATAGCATTTATTACAATCAGAGGTCACATGACCCAACATACAGAGCATACAGGCAACAGAATCATAACATGTCTGAGTACAGACAACTACAAATGAAAAAGGCTGAGAAGCCTGACTATCTACCAGATCCTACAAGGGTACAAGATCGTAGCTGAGGTAACAAGCTAAACATCGAAGTCCACGCGGAACCACTAGCGAGACTGAAGTCTCTCTGCAAAAACATGAATTAAGAAAACGTGAGTACAAAGGTACTCAGCAAGACTTACATCAGAACTAGCTACATATGCATCAGTATCAACAAAAGGGGCTGGTGGAGTTTGACTGCAGCAAGCCAGCTTTGACACGGTGGCTATCCTGATCTACGACTGCAAGTAACTCTTTGAGGTGGCGCACACGAGTCCACATATTCACCAATCAATACACCACTATGGATCCGCTCCCGTCTCCCTACGAGAAGGCCATCCATAGCACTCACGCTTATCTTGCGCGTTTTAGAGTATCCAATTTCACTTGTCTATGAACTGTAATAGGTAACCCAGAAGTCCATTTCCGCGGACACGGCTATTCGAATAGATCATATATAACCCTGCAGGGGTGTACTTCTTCACACATGTTTCCACCACTTAGCGTCTGCACACGACATGTGCTCGGCAGACTTCAAGCGAAAGCCGACGTGGGTGTAGACCACGACCTAACCAACCACTCAAGTCTCTCGTCCAGGTTTATCTCCTATTTGGGTTCCATCCGTGGGGAGATCCGGCCGGGGTGTCGCTCACGGCCCCAAACGATGTGTACAGGGTTCCCGCGTCACCAAACGGGCGACCGGTACACCGTGCCACATACCTGCCGTTTCACCGTCCACCCCGAGGGTCAGCACTGCGCACGACCTCCAGTAAACTACAAACACCAGAAACTAGTTGCAACTCCTGGACAGAGAACAAGGGCAGTCAATAAGTCGAGCGGGGTCATATTTCAAGGCCCAATGTGTGGTAGTAGCTGTTTCATGGATCAACCAACACAGAACTCAGTTCCTGAGGACGGTTTCAATGAGACAACCCACCATGTACTCCTACATGGCCTCTCATCGCTACCTTTACCAAATCGTGTTCACACACTTAGCTCACACACAGTAGGACATGTTCATCACATTCCAATTCATCCCCAATGAATCAGACCTGACACAACTCTAAGCAATAGCATGCATAACCAGAAAGCATCAATGAGTAGGCACAACATGGCTCAAACAACTCCTACTCATACTAGTGGGTTTCAACTATTTACTGTGGCAATGATGGGTCATGCAGTGGAAAGGGGTTCAACTACCGCAGCAGGTAACAATTGAAGCGTTGTTGTCCTAGTGCATTAAAAGAGAGCAAGAGCGAGAGAGTGGGATTGTATCGGAATGCTCAATGGGGTTTGCTTGCCTGGCACTCCTGAAGATAACATTGAGTCTTCATCGGTGTCATCGATCACATCGTCGGAACACGTCTACTGAAGGGGGACAAGCACCGGCAAACAAGAGAGAACACAATCAATGCAATGCGACAATATGATGCATGATCATGATATGGCAATATGCTGTTGATTGAGCTAGTGCAACTAGCAACACAATTAAATGAACACTACTAGAAAAAGCCCTATTAGTGGCGCACCTGTTTTCGTTAGTAATGGCGCACTATAGGTGCGCCACTATTAACACGCCACTAGTAACAGATAGTAATGGCGCACCTCTGGTGCGCCATTAGTAATCCAGATAGTAATGGCGCACCTCTGGTGCGCCACTACTAACCCTTAGGTGCTCCACTGGTATTCCCTCTAGGTGCGCCACTAATAGCCTTATAGGTGCGCCACTAGTCATAAAGGAAGGTGCGCCACTAATAAGGTCTGAAATGCGCCACTAGTAATGTATTTGGAAAACAAAAAAAAAATCCAAATTTACAGAAAACAACCTATAAGGAAAAATAATTTAAAAACAAAAAATGAAATAGAATCATAATTTTTATTATAGTAAGAATATTACAATGTCTTTACAAGTATCCAATAAAAGGAAAATTGCAAGGAAATAAAAGAAAATCCTAAAACTAATCTTCTAGTAATATTTTCTTCTTTTTCTTCACTTTATCCCTGCAAAGTGTAACAAAATAAACAAAAAGACAAACAAACTATTTATAACTGTAAATAGGAATGATCTTTCCCATGGCACAAGCACGACAAGCACAAACAAAATCACCCATGCACATGAAACAGAGCAAGGTACTACTATAGCAGCAAAAGAGAGGGAGCTAGAGGTAGGAGATGGACTCACCGGAGAGGAGGTTGTAGTCGGTGCCGCACACGACCGCGGCCACAGTCACGCGGTAGAGGAGGTTGTAGCCGAGTTGGACCATGTGCGGGGTGTCATCGTGGCGGTGGATGCCCTGGTTGTCATCATCATCCACGGAGGATGCCTGCTGCTCCGAATCAAACGAACAAGTAAGAGCTAGTGTTGTTGAGCTAGTACAGAAATTAAACAAGCTAGTATATCTACATAAATCAATCAAGCTGGCTATGTGTGTGCGTGAGCTAGCTTAGTACGTACAGTACATGGTACAACAGAACTAGCACTACATTTTGCACAGTACAGAACTAATCATGAATGGTTCTGTCAGAGTTGATCCAAACTACATACACTGACATGAGCCGGTGTAATTGTCACACGTAATGGTGGCTTAATTGTCCTAATAAGATGGTCATGTCCTAATAAGAACCTATATCTATTTATTCCCTCCTTAACCTGTCCTAATAACACCACAACACAATACAAAGATGCATGGCCTGCTGGCACAATATTCAAATATGCTCTTGAGATTCTACAACAGTCTAACAAGGAAACGGTGAGTTGCAAATAACTAAAAGCTTCTTCTACACCAAGCTCATGAGGCAACTAATCACCTGCAGGTGCAGAGAGCAGCTCCATGCCAATCCTTCCTTCCTTGTGATCAAGAAGTCCCTGCAAAAAAGGTTCTCGTTCAGTTACAATCAATCGATCAATCAATCATCGAGGAGAGGAGAGCAGATGCCTCAGTTTATACTGCTTGGCCTTAATTAGTTGGCATTAGTTGGTTCAACAACAGATTGATCTCGGTGTCGCCTATCATCAAGTTAAAACGTCATCAAAATTACTAAGAGAAGAATCACCTCTACTTGTTTCCTTGGCAGACAACCAAAGCGACTCTGTAGGAAAGGTGCTCTTTTGATCCACATAGGGGTGGTTTCAGGATTCAGCAGAGAGAACTAGCTCACAAAAGGTAAAAAAAGGAAAGACTGCAGCTTAGCTCATTCACTTTTACTGGTCATAGGTGGACCAAGGTTCAGTGTGGGTAACTACTACAACTTATTAATCACAAACTACTTGTCACCCACTAACTGGGGTACCTTACCAGAATAACGAATGGAGGCAGGTATGTAAACTGGAACTACTTGGATTTGAGGTTACCAACACTTATGTGGCGATGCTGCTATCACACTTGAATACCAGATTAACAATTAGTAATTGTGTAACATGTAGAGTGGAATGATGGCAATAGACGAACAATGGTATTTTGATTGGAATATCACCAATAGAAAAAACATGCTGAAGGCATGCTGGAGATGCGATGCGAGTAACATGGAAAGTCTATTTGTTATAAGATTCTTAGTTTTCATTTGGACTGGTAATCCCATTCTCACCAAAACTGTCTTCTCTGGTAATGGAATTGAAAGGTGAGCTAAAGAAGTTTGACCATGCAGCAGCTCTAGAAACTGCAGAGGCGCACAAATTGAGGGCCATGGTGGTGAGTTTCGGCTCACAAACGCATTCAGTAGCACCTGACCGACTGAGAGAAATTAAATAGGTTGGGCAAAGAACATTCCCACGCACATCACACAGCCAATAGATAGAATCAACATGCAGGCATAAAAAAAACTTGCCCTTTGCTGTAAATGTGCGCAAGTTGAGGATTATTGTTGCCCAGGCTAATCAAATAGCAGGAGCATGGTGAAAGAGATGACTGAGGGCAAGGGGAAATCACCTGAGGCTGCTTCATGGGGTAATGCTCGGGGTCGGGGAAGTCGGACTGCAGCAGCTGGTACGTCTAGTCGGCCCGGCCCTCCGCTACGCCCGCCTGGGCGGCCAGCAACGCCTCACCTGCGGGCAACCAAAGCAGGAGGCAAGCATCAGCCTGGGCGTGGAGAACGATTTAGGGGAAGGGGGGATTGGCAGCAGGAGAGGCGGTACCGTCCGGGGGCGAGCGCCATGGACGCGGTGGAGCAGGGGAGAAGGAGGACGACCACGGCGTCACCCCGTCGTACGGAGGCCGCCTCCTGTCCCGGCGCGGCGCGGCGCGCGATTGTGGGGAAGGAGCCGCTCTCGATGCCTTGGCGACGGCGCGGAGAAGAACCTCCTCTCCCGGTGCTGCGCTCGACCGTGAAGTGGAGAAGGAGCGGACCTCGAGCACCTCGGCGACCTAGATCTGGATGCGGCCGATCTCGATCTGGGACCTTGGTGTAGGGAGAGAAGGTGAGGGGAGGGTGAGAGGGTGGGACGGCGGTGTCCGGAGAGACGGGGGAGGTCGGCGGTGGGAGGGGGAGGAGGTCGGCGGTGGCGGCGGCCATGTCGGAGGCAGAGGAATGAATCGGGGGTGGAAGAGGGGAATGAGAGATGGGGGTTACCACTGTTCAAAAAAATAGTAGTGGCGCACCAGGGCAAGGTGCGCCACTACTATCAAAAATAGTAGTGGCGCACCTTGTCCTGGTGCGCCACTGGTAAGCCTGGGCATGGCTGGTTACTGTTCAAAAAAATAGTAGTGGCGCACCCCACACCTGGTGCGCCACTAGTAATGTCACTATTAGTGGAGCACCTGTTTGTGGTGCGCCACTGCTATATAGTAGTGGCGCACCACATCTCTGGTGCGCCACTAACAGTGATATTACCTATAGCCGTTTTTCTAGTAGTGGAAGTTGGTTTGAACCAGAGGTTCAAATTCAAACTCCATATGTGATTATTTAAATGCCATTTAATTGATTTGACCTGATCAGCAGGTTTAACTTCTTCAAACATGCATGAAAATGCCATAAACAGATTCCTTGGATTTTTCTGATCATTTTTCATATATAAATTATTTTCATCTGAGCTACGGTTGATTTTATATGATTTTTACAAGTTTTGGCACTTTTATGAAATAAATAAATCATTTATTATTTATTTAAAATTCTAGAAAATAGATACTGCGTCAGCATTGAGTAAGCATGATGTCAGTAGGGTCAAAGGACTGCCCTGGGTCAAACCTGACCAGTGGGGCCCACTGGTCAGTGACCCACTAGCTAACAGGGTTAGTTAGTTTTTAAACTAACACTAACTAAACTGTTGGTGGGGCCTGGGCCCACATGTCAGTCTCTCAGGGCCTAATTAAGTTTTGTTTTAACTAACTAATTTAACAGGGGTTGGCTCCATGTGTCAGTGACTCATAGAGCTAAGCACAGTGATTACTACTTAATTAAAACCTAAACTAAAACTAAACAACGGCCGGCCCCACATGTCATGGACACAGGGGGGTCCAGCCGTGGTCAAAGGGGTCAAACCTACCGGCGGCTCGACGCCGGCGAGGCCAAACGCGGCGGCAGTGCTCGGAAATCCTCCTCCGACGACCAAACGGCCGGTGGAAGGCATCAACGTGACGCGGGCACTCTTTCGCGTCGAGTGGTGGCGGTAGTTGGCCCTGGGGTGGCCGGAAAAGTGGCCGGTGACGAGGTCCAGCGGCGGCAGCGGTCGGGCTTGCGCGGGCGCGGCGCTGCAGGCTACGGCTGAGCATGCTGAGGGCACCAGGAGGGAGCCCGTGCTCTCCCGCATCCGTCCCCGCAAGTGGGAGGAGCTGGGGTGGCCGGAGCTCGTCGGAAACGAGCTCGCGGCGGCGCCGGAGTTCGGGCTCCGTCGAGTTAGGCGCTGCGGGGCACGGGAGGTGAGCTGATGGCTGCTACGTGTTCGTGAGGTCATTAGGAGCTCGGTGGTGCACTCAGGTGGATGCTCCAGTGGCTATAGCCACGGCGGCGACATTGCCGGCGGCGAGGGGTTCTCGGGCACGGTGGGGGTTGGAGCTACAGCACGCGCGTGAGTAGAGGAATAGGCGGAGGAGCAAGAGGGGCTCACGGCGGTTGCAAAGGTCGTCGAAGTGGGCTCGGGGAGGCACCAGCCACCGCGAATTCGACGGTGAGGTCGTCGGCGGCCGACGAGGGGAACGGCTGCGCAGACGGCGTTCGGAGACGTATGGTGCCGCGTGGCTCGGCGGAGGGGTATAGGGCGAAGAGGCGGAGCTCTGGGGCTCATCAGAGGGGCGAGAGGTGGACGGTGGCCGCGGTGGTTCAGGACGGCGGCGACGACAGCGTTCGGGCGCTCGCGGGGGAGAGAGACAGAGGAGGGGAAGGGGGCGAGTGAGGGGTCAGATCGATCCGGACGGCAATGGGGTGGTCATCCGCGGCGTCGCGCTGGCGAGGGGAGGGCCAGGCAGGCAGGTGGCGTGGAGGCACGGCCATGCGCGCGCGCCGGCCACACGCCTGGCCGACTGGCGCCAGGAGGACGACGACGGTGGTGGGCTGGGCCGCTACAATGCTGGCCGCACAGGTAAGTGGCTCAGGTGGGCTTCCTCTTTCTCTGTTTTCTATTTAGTTTTTGTTTTCTATTTTTTTGCTTTTGTTTTGATTTAATAAAAATGCCAGAACATTTTCATAAATCATGAAACCAAGCATGGCTACTGTTTGGAATAAATCCAACAGTAAACATTTTAGTTTATGATTATTTGAGCATTTAAAATAATATATAAAATTTAAATGCCCAAATGCAAATAAGATATGATTTAATTCAAAAATCCAGAATGGTCCTAGAAATAAGTGCAACATTTTTGGGAGGCGTTTTTAATCAATCCAAAAATGATGAAATTTTACAAGGGCATTTTGGGTTCATTGAAAAGGATTTTTATTTGACCCTAGTTAAATTCATTTAGTGCTAGGGTTTGAGCATCCCCATTTCAGGTTTTCCTTTGAAGATAAACATGATGCAACAGCCAGGTGCTATCCTAAAGCAAGGTGAAGCTGGGGATGTGACAACTCACCCCCACTAAACAAGAATCTCGTCTCGAGATTCAGGACGTGAGATAAGATATCAGAGGGGACACTAACTAACACAAACTTCATGATCCAAGTGTCCTCTATATAAGTGTTGATTGCTTGCCTCATGTTGATCCTGGCTTCCTTGCTTTCGAGATCTTCGTCCAAACGGTGATGATGAGAGAAACTCTACAACATTGATCTTCCGAAAGATCGAGCAACTCAAGATCAACCCATGGAGTGAGACGTTGAAACATCTCTTGAGCTGAGACACGGAGTACACCTCCAGGGGGATGGAGTGAAACAAACGATGAAGGTTCACCTAGTGGCAATAATTCCACACCTAAGAAGATGGTGATCGATACCACCAGATGGGGCACCTTAGAGAAGGTGACTCGTAGAGTTATTCCCTTAAGTGGCAAAAATAATTACTTTTGATATAGAGATCATTGAAATTCCCTATACCAACCTAAGGCAAACACAATCGATCGTTTGAAGGAGTCCGAAGAAATGACATTCTCGGCCAAAATGGATGGTGTGAACTTCCTTGTTGAAGACAACACCACAGATGATTTTGCTTATCATCGGAAATGGATGGAACCTATGGTAGGACCACTTTTGAAGATAATCCTGAACAGCAGTTGCTGAGAAGGGCAATCCATGGAAAATTGGCATGATGGTGGTACAAGCTGGGAACAAAATGCAAATGTAGGGAATGATCCTGGTAACTAGGAAGAATCCCAACAGTAGAGAGTAAATCTACTCTTTGGGAGTGTATAAAATAATCAAGAACACTGGAAGCAATCCCGGTTAGTGCCGAGGATAACACCTAGTGCTTGTGCGTGCTCTCAAAAACTTGAGCATTCCCATATTCATCAAGGTTTTACCAATATCCATGTCAAGGATCCTGGCAACACAACATACTACCATGATAAATAGTGGTGGACGATGCAGACGCAAAGGAAGATAACACTTTCTCAGATTCCACCTTAGCGGTGTCAGGAGCAGAATTTGGATAATCGACCGAGAGACATTTAGCACTCCGCTTCTAATGTTCTCCTTGATGTGTTAGCGTAAACCATTCATAGATATGTTTGGTATCTTGAACATCAAGTAAAGGTCGGACTTTGGAAGCATAAGACTCCGTAAGGAACAACTAGGGAGTAAATCCTACGAGGTCCTTATGGGGAGGTGACCAACTTCTTCAATCAAGATAGTACAACAATAGGTCTTCGGGCTGAGTGGGTTGGCCACGACATCCACTTTACCGGTTATCGAGAGACCAATATTATAGTTCTTGGAAAATGCTCCAACCATCATATCTGCCTGAGATTCAGTTCTGGTTGGTGTCAGGATATTCCAGACTCATCAAGTCTAGAAAGAGAAATATATTTTTCAACACAAATTGACGAGATGGTGTTGCGAGATTCTCCGGAAGTGAACTACGGTAGCAAGCTCCAAAACATGAGTTGGTTCTGCTACATACATATGAACACGTTGTCCAAGACAAACATGACCACGTAGTAGTCTTACAATTCAACACTACCAAGTTCAGGTTGGGGAACCATCAACGAGGATATTGAAGTCCTTGCATAAGTCTAGCTCTTAAGAAGAAACTTCTTCTCCTTGAACAAATCAATCAGTGGCTTGGTGTGCTAGGGATACATATGGAATGAAGATGATCAGTCTATCAGACCATGGAATACTTCGCACGTATGCATGACTGACTTGGGATGATTCCAAAGAAAGCAAAACTAACTTTCTCGAACCCATGGCGGCAACGTGCACCTAATGCACATGAATTAGGGAAAGTTTCTTCTCTCATCCAACATATACCTCATGAACGAAACACGAAGGCAATGCTTACAAAGTTTCCAACACTAGCTTAATGTCCTACAAAATCATGGAGAAGGTAGCAGTATTGCTGATGGGCTCAACAACAATTCATCCAGGTTTCCATGGAGATGGAATTCCATAATTATGTGAACAAGTGATAGTATTGGTCAGACCAATAGATGTAATGGTGTATGCTCGAGGGATCAACCACGAGTAAGACAATATTATGAACATCGTTGGTTCTGATTTGATTTGATGATAGCCCATACTCAAATCAAAGTTTTGATATGACAATAGGTCCAACAACTGATCACAGGGACCAGTTGATGAAGATGTCATCTATCTTCAACACACACAAACATACCTCTTGAGATGAACTAAGCTGGCAAGCTTTTATCTTCCAACTCTCTAAGTTATTGTTTTTTTAGCTTAACCAACCAGTTCAGGGTATCCAACACAGATTCTTGGAGAAGGGGTGGTTTATAAGAAACCAACTTGATCACGAACTCAACATAGCGGTCAGGGAACAACCTGGTAATACTTCCGAGAAGATGTTCGGAAATCACGGACCACCGATATGTTACTAAGCTCGAGATCAATCTTGCTTTTCAGGGCAAGACGATATGATCAAATGAGCGAGGGATTGACACAATCCTAACTCATTGATCGAAGAGTGCACCAGAAGAATGGACTAGGTAGCACGGTCAATCTTAGAATGGTAATTAGTAACCAACACACTAAGAATGAAATTGTTGTCCTTTAACCGCCAAGCAACGAGATTGCTAGGGGTATTGATTTCACACATCACAATTCACTTGTCTGTATTCTGGCTACGATAACACGGAGACCGAGGAATGATCGATAATGGCGAGAAGTATCACTGTATCAAGAGTTCATAGAAGGTTGTGCAATTCTCATGACATTCTTGACATAAAGATGGTAATACTCCAGGATAGAACAGTTTAGAAGCTGCATTAGCATTCTTCATCTGCGAAGTACAACTTCTTTGACCCAATCCTAGATATGGATAAGGTACTGGAGTTTGTTTCTCCTAGTCATTCCAGAATAGAATGGCTTGACAGAACTCAAGAGTAAAAGGCATCGATGAACACAAATGCACGACTACTCCTGACTATCAACTGATGGACGAGGGTCATAATACAACTAAAAGGAGACAACTCAAGGAACATATAACTTCTGAGTTGTGGATGCATAGATTAACATGTCGAACGAGTTCAACATATTTCTTCCGGATAACCCATGCATAAAGTAGAATTGGCAGAGTCACAATATGAATGGAGTACTACTCAAGAGCACTCGGGTCATGATCTTTTCGTTCAGAAGAACTTCTGCCAAGGATGGTTCATGGTATTTGGAAGAAGGATATACCACGGACCTCGAGGACTATCACAAGGTTACTAATAACCTAAAGGAACGAGCAAATACTATCAACATGAAGTAAGTAGAATGAATCTAGGGTTCAAGAACCCAGAAATATAATGCCTACTAACTAAATGGCATCACGGGATGCTTTTGAGAATGACGGCCAGAACCATCACGCTGAGGATACAAAGTATTGCTGCATTACTGGGTGATCTTCTAAGATACTTAGGGCCATAATAGTAACTCCAACATATGTGTCGAGGTAACAGAGTACCACAACTCACCGTCTAGTGTGGTTAATCTGGCCTAAAAGGACATTAAGAGCAGGTAGGAATGATTTGCAAATGCATCAGATTGTTTAGAGACCTGGGATGACTCGGACAGCATAACGGCTGCAAATGCTCAAAAATACTTTTGAGATCCAAGCAAAAAGGGTAGCATATCCACTTAACATCATAATGTCAAGGTTCTGAGACCAACAGTTAAGCAAACAGAAGTAGTAGAAACTGAACTGAGGGTTGAATCCACAATAACGTGAATCCTAGTTCTTAATCCCCGTAGAAAGAAGAAGGTGACTCAGATCAGAAGACCATAGGGCAAAGGAGTAAAAAGAGCCTTACGTTCCCTTCCACAAACAATTCCCTTACATAACTAAAGAGTTTCTAGACACGACTTCGACCAGTTTGGCTTGCTAATCCTACAGGCAGTCAGGCTCTGATACCAAAGCTGTCAGGACCCCGATCCTAAGTCACACAGGTCTAGCCTGTAACACACCATATCACTTTGCGTCCTCACGCACGGTATCCCCACGGGTGCCACCTTACCTGGCCCGGGACCATTTGCGCATTTTGGCACACGTATATGATAGTGTCGCTAGCATCCATATGACAGAGAACCCGGGCCGACATGACTAGTTATAAACCAAAAGTGGCACTAAATTACAGAGACAAGCATACATGACCCATCAACGAACGTGTCGGTCATCAACGTATGAACCCAAGTCGTAGGAAGCTACAAGGACTTAAAGGAACAACGCGTGACATTTCCCCTAAGGGACAGACACAGGAACGAAGAAGGACACATGCCGGCCAGCCTAAGTGTTCCGAAGCAGTAGCAAGCTACCAAGGCTCAGTGGAAGCACTAGGAGACATTTCCCTGTAAGGTAGGCTACCAAAGGTAAACAACTAGGTGTCGGATCCCACACATAGCAATACACATTACACGTACGCATAACATGCAAGTATGTGCTGTACAACAAGGCATCACAACATAACTCAAGAACTCATATAGATAAGGCCCAGAAGAGCCAACATAGCATTTATTACAATCAGAGGTCAAATGACCCAACATACAGAGCATACAGGCAACGGAATCATAACATGTCTGAGTACAGACAACTACAAATGAAAAAGGCTGAGAAGCCTGACTATCTACCAGATCCTACAAGGGTACAAGATCGTAGCTGAGGTAACAAGCTAAACGTCGAAGTCCACGCGGAACCACTAGCGAGACTGTAGTCTCTCTGCAAAAACATGAATTAAGCAAACGCGAGTACAAAGGTACTCAGCAAGACTTACATCAGAACTAGCTACATATGCATCAGTATCAACAAAAGGGGGTGGTGGAGTTTGACTGCAGCAAGCCAGCTTTGACATGGTGGCTATCCTGATCTACGACTGCAAGTAACTCTTTGAGGTGGCGCACACGAGTCCACATATTCACCAATCAATACACCACTATGGATCCGCTCCCATCTCCCTACGAGAAGGCCATCCATAGCACTCACGCTTATCTTGCGCGTTTTAGAGTATCCACTTTCACTTGTCTATGAACTGTAATAGGTAACCCAGAAGTCCATTTCCGCGGACACGACTATTCGAATAGATCATATATAACCCTGCAGGGGTGTACTTCTTCACACATGTTTCCACCACTTAGCGTCTGCACACGACATGTGCTCCGCAGACTTCAAGCGAAAGCCGACGTGGGTGTAGACCACGACCTAACCAACCACTCAAGTCTCTCATCCAGGTTTATCGCCTATTTGGGTTCCATCCGTGGGGAGATCCGGCCGGGGTGTCGCTCACGGCCCCAAACGATGTGTACAGGGTTCCCGCGTCACCAAACGGGCGACCGGTACACCGTGCCACATACCTGCCGTGTCACAGTCCACCCCGAGGGTCAGCACTGCGCACGACCTCCAAGAAACTACAAACACCAGAAACTAGTTGCAACTCCTGGACAGAGAACAAGGGCAGTCAATAAGTCGAGCGGGGTCATATTTCAAGGCCCAATGTGTGGTAGTAGCTGTTTCATGGATCAACCAACACAGAACTCAGTTCCTGAGGACGGTTTCAATGAGACAACCCACCATGTACTCCTACATGGCCTCTCATCGCTACCTTTACCAAATCGTGTTCACACACTTAGCTCACACACAGTAGGACATGTTCATCACATTCCAATTCATCCCCGATGTATCAGACCTGACACAACTCTAAGCAATAGCAGGCATAACCAGAAAGCATCAATGAGTAGGCACAACATGGCTCAAACAACTCCTACTCATACTAGTGGGTTTCAACTATTTACTGTGGCAATGACGGGTCATGCAGTGGAAAGGGGTTCAACTACCGCAGCAGGTAACAATTGAAGCGTTGTTGTCCTAATGCAGTAAAAGAGAGCAAGAGCGAGAGAGTGGGATTGTATCGGAATGCTCAATGGGGTTTGCTTGCCTGGCACTCCTGAAGATAACATTGAGTCTTCATCGGTGTCATCGATCACATCGTCGGAACATGTCTACTGAAGGGGGACAAGCACCGGCAAACAAGAGAGAACACAATCAATGCAATGCGACAATATGATGCATGATCATGATATGGCAATATGCTGTTGATTGAGCTAGTGCAACTAGCAACACAATTAAATGAAGTTGGTTTGAACCAGAGGTTCAAATTCAAACTCCATATGTGATTATTTAAATGCCATTTAATTGATTTGACCTGATCAGCAGGTTTAACTTTTTCAAACATGCATGAAAATGCCATAAACTGATTCCTTGGATTTTTCTGATCATTTTTCATATATAAATTATTTTCATCTGAGCTACAGTTGATTTTATATGATTTTTACAAGTTTTGGCAATTTTCTGAAATAAATAAATCATTTATTATTTATTTAAAATTCCAGAAAATAGATAATGCGTCAGCATTGAGTAAGCATGACGTCAGTAGGGTCAAAGGACTGCCCTGGGTCAAACCTGACCAGTGGGGCCCACTGGTCAGTGACCCACTAGCTAACAGGGTTAGTTAGTTTTTAAACTAACACTAACTAAACTTTTGGTGGGGCCTGTGCCCACATGTCAGTCTCTCAGGGCCTAATTAAGTTTAGTTTTAACTAACTAATTTAACAGGGGTTGGCCCCATGTGTCAGTGACTCATAGAGCTAAGCACAGTGATTAGTACTTAATTAAAACCTAAACTAAAACTAAACAACGGCCGGCCCCACATGTCATGGACACAGGGGGGGTCCATCCGTGGTCAAAGGGGTCAAACCTACCGGCGGCTCGACGCCGGCGAGGCCAAACGCGGCGGCAGTGCTCGGAAATCCTCCTCCGACGACCAAACGGCCGGCGGAAGGCATCAACGTGACGCGGGCACTCTTCCGCGTCGAGTGGTGGCGGTAGTTGGACCTGGGGTGGCCGGAAAAGTGGCCGGCAACGAGGTCCAGCGGCGGCAGCGGTCGGGCTTGCGCGGGCGCGGCGCTGTAGGCTGCGGCAGAGCACGCTGAGGGCACCAGGAGGGAGCCCGTGCTCTCCCGCATCCATCCCCGCAAGTGGGAGGAGCTGGGGTGGCCGGAGCTCGTCGGAAACGACATCGCGGAGGCGCCGGAGTTCGGGCTCCATCGAGTTAGGCGCTGTGGGGCACGTGGAGGTGAGCTGATGGCTGCTACGTGTTCGTGAGGTCATTAGGAGCTCGGTGGTGCACTCAGGTGGATGCTCCAGTGGCTATAGCCACGGCGGCGACATTGCCGGCGGCGAGGGGTTCTCGAGCACGGTGGGGGTTGGAGCTACAGCACGCGCGTGAGTAGAGGAATAGGGGGAGGAGCAAGAGGGGCTCACGGTGGTTGCAAAGGTCGTCGAAGTGGGCTCGGGGAGGCACCAGCCACCGCAAATTCGACGGTGAGGTCGTCGGCGGCCGACGAGGGGAACGGCTGCGCAGACGGCGTTCAGAGACGTGTGGTGCCGCGTGGCTCGGCGGAGGGGTATAGGGCGACGAGGCGGAGCTCTGGGGCTCATCGGAGGGGCGAGAGGTGGACGGTGGCCACGGTGGTTCAAGACGGCGGTGACGACAGCGTTCGGGCGCTCGCGGGGGAGAGAGACAGAGGAGGGGAAGGGGGCGAGTGAGGGGTCAGATCGATCCGGACGGCAGTGGGGTGGTCATCCGCGGCGTCGCGCTGGCGAGGGAAGGGCCTGGCAGGCAGGTGGCGTGGAGGCACGGTCGTGCGCGCGCACCGGCCACACGCCTAGCCGACTGGCGCCAGGAGGACGACGGCGGTGGTGGGCTGGGCCGCTACAATGCTGGCCGCACAGGTAAGTGGCTCAGGTGGGCTTCCTCTTTCTCTGTTTTCTATTTAGTTTCTGTTTTCTATTTTTTTTCCTTTTGTTTTGATTTAATAAAAATGCCAGAAAATTTTCATAAATCATGAAACCAAGCATGGCTACTGTTTGGAATAAATCCAACAGTAAACATTTTAGTTTATGATTATTTGAGCATTTAAAATAATATATAAAATTTAAATGCCCAAATGCAAATAAGATATGATTTAATTCAAAAATCCAGAATGGTCCTAGAAATAAGTGCAACATTTTTGGCAGGGGTTTTTAATCAATCCTAAAATGATGAACTTTTCCAAGGGCATTTTGGGTTCATTGAAAAGGATTTTAATTTGACCCTAGTTAAATTCATTTAGTGCTAGGGTTTGAGCATCCCCATTTCAGGTTTTCCTTTGAAGATAAACATGATGCAACAGCCAGGTGCTATCCTAAAGCAAGGTGAAGCTGGGGATGTGACAGGCGCCGATTACTGGACGAGCTGCTAGCTGCCGGGGAGGCGCAGCCGGCTGGCCAGCAGGCGGTGGTGGCAGCAGTCCTTTGCCCTTGGAGATTCGGGTGAGATAGTGGCACTTCCGGGTGGTATGGTTGGAAGGCTTCGCACCACTATGGAACTTGCAAGGAGCATTGAGGGTTTGCTCATAGGAAAAGGCCCGCTGCCATGCTAGCTTGCCGCCTTTCTGATGCTTGGGTAAAGGCTGCCCTTCCGGCTGCTGGTCCTCAACTATCGCCACCTGCAGCTGGTCAAAGCCGACATTGGGGCTTTGCGCTTGTGGTCGTTCTGCTGCTGGCGCCAACTGGAGTCGTCGGCCGGCGTCCTGGGAGCCGGGGGGAGCACTTTCCCACAGGCGTCCACTTGGAGCTCCGATTCATGGAGGAGTCAGTAGTGGTGTACTTTTCTGTGGTGATCAGCAGTTCGTCGAGTGTCATGAGCTCGTCGCAGAGGAGTCGATGATTGAGCAAAGTGCCTTCTCTGCACCCGGCCGTGAAGTTCTCTATGGCTCGCATCTCATGCACTCCTTCGCAGGAGTTGCGTAGTTCAGCCCAACACGTCAGGTAGTCGCGGGTGGGCTCGGTGGGACCTTGGATGCATAGAGAGAGCTGGCGAGGCTTGGGCGGCTGCTTGTAGGTGTTGGTGAGGTTGCGGATAAAGACTTCGGTGAAATCTATCTAGCTGTTGACGCTATAGGTCTTGAGCCTGTTGAGCCAGGTCCGTGTTGTGCGCTGGAGGATGAGCGGGACATACTTCACGGCAACGCGCTTGTTGCCGTTCGCTATGCTGATGGCGGGGGAGTAGTCAACAAGACAATCTTCCGGCTTCATGGAGCCATTGTATTTAGGCGTATCTCGTGGGAGCGAGAACCCATCGGGGAAGGCCTCGTCGCAAATGCGGGGGCTGAAACAAGGCAGGGCAATCACATCTTCTTCTTGCAGCGCCAGTGTCCCACCAGGAGGTCGATCCGATGGGCGGCATCATTTTCTCCGATCTCTTCACGGCGACCTAGCCGGCCGCTGAGCGTCGGGTGCTCAACAGGCGTTGGGGAGACGCGCCTCTCCCTATGTGGGGGAGGCTGACAGTCGTCTCGTCGTTCCACCACTCGCGGGCGGCTGTCTTGGTCGCGCTCGATGGTGATGCGCGTCCGGCTACAGCTAGCAGCCGGCTCTGGATCTCTTGAACCGCGGGCGCCACAAGTCGGCGTCTAAGAGGTCGCGCCACGCTCTCTGCGACGGGGAAGATTCTCACCCTGCTGGCCAGGTTCTGCTAGGTGGCGGCCAGCTTCTTGCAGCGCGGCAGCAGTGTCGATGAGCTGCTGGACGAGCTTCATCATGTAGCGGCGCTTGTCGCCTTCCAGGTGGTCTAGCTCGTCTGCTGCCGCCTGGGCAGCACACAGGTTCTCCGCGGGTGTGGCGTAGATAGGGCGGTCCGCTCCAAACATGCTGGTGATGGTGGCCCCGCGCTGTCGGATCGCGCACACGCGGCTAGGCTCACCAGTAGCCGGAGTGCCACCGATGGCGCGGTCGATCTCGCGCTAGTAGGCCTTGGCGAGTCGTCTGATGATAGCCAGCTTCTTGGCGCTTTCGACAAGCGCGACGCGGCAGGTTTCTAGGGTCTTGGCATCGGCATCTACCGCGATGGGTGCGGCCAGGTCTCTCAGAGGGTCGTGGGCGACAGTATCAGACGCCTCGCCGTGGCTGATGATGAGCACTTCCATGACGGTACTACCATCGCTGTCCGCATGAGGGAGCGGGTCGTCGATGACCACCACGTTGGTGGGGAAGGCATCGAGAGATGCCATGTCGGAGTCGACATGCATCGGGTCGATGGAACCTACCGACTCCAGGTCGGAGGCCGGCTCGTTGACGATGTGGAGCTTGCCAAGGAGGTCGATGAGGTAGCTCTCGGAGTTGACTGCGCCGTCGTCGGGCGCCGGTTCGTTTGTGAGGCGAATCTTGCCAATAAGATCAGCGACGCAGTTTGCCGCGCAGGTGACCTCCACGCCATGTAGCGCGTCAGCTCAAACGCCATCAGGCATGCCGGGCTGCCTGCGCTCGCCAGGGAGGAAGAGGGTTCCCGTCCAGAGAAGGTCTCCGGACGACGGTGCACCTAACCCCATGGTGGGCGCCAAATGTCGGGTGGTTGGCGCGACATATGCTAAAGGATGGCTAATCATTGTGGGAGATAGTAAGATATCGCCGATGCCTGGAAACGGGATGAGGCGTAGACATGAAAGCCGGCGAACTTTACCCAGGTTCGGGGCTCTCCTACGAGATAACACCCCTAGTCCTCCTCTACGGGGTCTCCGCATGATCACTAATCAACAAGTGGTTACAAGTGCTCCTTGAGCTGTTTTGCTAGAGGAGGAAGAGGGGCAAGGCTAGCTCTACTCGTTTCTCTACGTGATGTGTGTGATATCTCTTTGTGGCTGAACCGTTTGCATGGGTGTCCTGGGGGGTTTATATAGGCCTACCCCCAGGGGTACAATGGTAATCAAGCTGGGTGTACGACCCGGCTGTCAGTGTCTCTGGTGGCCGGCTTTTTCGCCGGCGGCTGGGGCCCGCCGCCTAGTGGGTCCCGTCGGCTACTCAGGACTGTAACAGTGGTGCTGATGATGCGTGCTTTGTCGGGGGGGGGG